>BPLQ01008506.1:0-197423 GCA_021605075.1 Caerostris darwini | reverse complement strand
TAGTGTTACAACTTTATTTTCTGGTATTTATTACAACCTATTTATTCCTTTTGGAAACGATTGAAGCCAATGTTACTGCAATGGATTACTAGATGAATGTCTAAGAATAAAAAATTCAGACATTTATTAACTCGAACAAAATGAGCAATGAAGAAAGCGTTTATTTCTTAAATTACCAATTCAATAAACACATTGTTATTGTGTTAATATATTGTTTATTAAACCATCTCTATCTTTTGCAAACTATTGAAATATATATATTTCTGTAGGAGATCTATGTGCAAGGCTAAGTTAACATAAAGTCATCGAGTCAGGCGAGAAAAGAAAGAAAAAAAAATATTCAGTGAGTACCATCTCCAAAACTCACCACCTTTTTCAAGCAGAACTGCAAGTTTTATTCATGTCCGGACTGTTACACAGGCGAGATGGGTGCTGAAAGCTCCTCAGAGGCGTGGGAAATGAGCGAAAAATAAACAGCAAAGATCTCCTCCTTGGATATGAGGGTGGTGAAGAAAGTGTCCCCCAGAAACCGGAAAAATGAAAACAAGTGACATCTTTCTGCCGATAAAAACGTGTTTATTCTGTGAAAAGAGGAAGTGTAAGTACGCTATTACTCCAGAGCGAGGCAGATCCTTCGTTGACACCCTCTTACGTCTGCTCATGGTATCCCCTGCTTTATCCCGATTTGTGCCAAGAATTGCACGGAATGTGCGGCTTTAGGGTTTTTTTGATATCCCATTTGGGAAAGGCTACCTGAAAAATATTCCCAACATTTTGGGTTTTTAAGACGTAGGTCATATTAAAATGGTTAAAGCATAGATGGAAATATTTAGCTCGCTCTATGCTGCCACTCAATTTTATCGATATCGTATAATCTAGAGACACCCAAATTCATGTTTTTAACCAATGTTTATTAAAATGATATTAACCATATTAAGGAAATGAACAATATGTGTAAATATTTCAAAAACAATTGTATTTTAGCATGCTTTGCTTCTAATCAGAATTGTAGGTCTTAGTCTTGTAAAAATTGTACTATTTGTAAACAAAAAGAATGACATAAATAAAAAAATTGTATAATCAAAAATAGCTTTATTTTATATTTTATTAAAATTAAATAATTGTTTTCAAGTATTTATCAGTTACCAGTATTTACAAGTAATACCTGAACGATATTCTTATTGTAATAAATTTAATTTGATATTTATTGAAGGATCTTTATTCTTTGAAAACAACTGAATCCATGTTTCAGCAATACATATGGTTGAATGGCTAACAATACAAAAAGTCAGATATTCATTAACATGGACAAAAAGTACAATGAAGAAATGATTTATTTCTTAAATTCTACTACCCAAAGCATATTATTCCTATACATTAATGTATTGTTCATTAAAGCATCTTTATCCTTTAGAAAACTAATGAAACCTATTTTTCTGCAAGAGATCTAAATTCAGGGGCTAGATTACATAATATCTGACATTCTTTGACTCGAGAAAAAAGCAAAATAATTAATTTCTTAAATTACCACTTTCAAAAAAACATTCTTATTTCTATAAATTAATATAGTGTTTATTAAAGCATCTTTATCCTTTGAAAAACTATTGAATTCTGTCTTTCTGGGGATCTAGATGCAGAGCAAAAATCTATACAAAATCTAACATTCATTTACTCTAACAAACAGTGCAATGATGAAAAAAAATTAGTGTCCTAAATTTAATTTCTAGTATATAATTACTTTATTAGCAACTTTAATCAGAATCTTTATTCTTAGGAAAGCAAATGGAAGACATTTTTCGACAATTGATCTTAGGTGAATGGTTAAGAATACCAAAAGACTGACATTCATTAACCTAACAAAAAGATCAAATAAAGAAATCATAAATTTCTACTTACAGTGCTACTGATTTTCATAAAAAAATTTAACTTATTGTTATAAATTAAATTTCTGTTATTTAAAAATCATCTTTTCTTTTCGCAAATATTAAAATACATCTTTCTGCAGGAGAACTAGATGCATGGCTAGTTACATAAAGTCATCGACTCGAATGAGAAAAGAAAATAAGAGTCGGTGAAATTACCATCTCAAACTCACTATCTTATCTTTTCATGCAGAACTGCAAGTTTTATTCCTGTCCGGACTGTTACACCAGGCCAGGATGGGTGCTCAAGAAAAACCTCCCCCTCAAGAGGCGATGGGAAAGTGAGCGAAAAAAATAAACAGCACAGATCTGTCCCCCAAGAGCAGAAAAAAATGAAAACAAGTGACATCTTTCTTGCCGATAAAACGTGTTTATTCTGCGAAAAGAGGAAGTGTAAGTAAGTTATTACCCATAGCGAGGCAGATCCGTTGACACCTCTTACATCTGTTCATGGTATCGATAAAGTATTTCGCCTGCTTTATCCCGTCACCAGGAATTGCACGAAATGTGCGGCTTTAGCGTTTTCTTGGATATCCCGTTTGGAGAAAGGGGCTACCTGGGAATATTCCCCAAATTTTTTGGTTTTTAAGAAGTAGGTCACATAAAATGGTTAAAGCATAGATGGAAATATTTAGTCGCTTAAAAAGACTCTTTGTTGCCACTCAAATTGTATCGATGTCATATATTCTGTAGAGACCCAGATGCATGTTTTTTTAACCAATTTAGAGGAGATCTACATGCACGATTATTCATTGCCTCGAACAAAAAGAGTAATGAAGAAAATGAAAACAATCATAATGTTATAAATTTAATTTTTAATATTTATTAAGGCATCTTTGTCACAACACAGATCTGCCTGGATATGAGGGTGCTTTCCCCCAGGAACAGAAAAAAATGAATACAAGTGACATCTTTCTTGCTGACACTTTCTTCACCACTCTCATATCCATGGGAGATCTTTGTTGTTTATTTTTTTGTCGCTCACTTTCCCATTGCCTCTTGAGTGGGAGTTTTTCTTGAGCACCCATCCCAGCCCGTGAAACAGTCCGGACAGGAATAAAACTTTCAGTTCTGCATGAAAATATACTGGTGGTGAGTTTTGAGATGGTACTTTCACTGAATCTTTTTTGTTTTCCTTTTTCTCGCTCGTGTCGATGACTTTTTGTAGTCTTAGCCATGCCTCTAGATATCCTGCAGAAAAAAAGATTTCCATTGTTTTCCAAAGGATAAAGATGCTTTCATAAACAATATATTAATTTATAACAATAATAATTTTTCATGATATTGGTAATTTTAGAAATAAACTTTTTGTTCATTGTGATTTTTGTCTGAGATAATGTTTTTTTTGTGTGCTCAGCCATTCGTATGTATCTATTGTGGAAGCAAATGCATTATTAAACGCAATATTTCCATCCACACATTGCATTACAAAAGATGATTATTGCAGTCTGTTCTGACAGCTTCTAAGTGTTTAGCAGATATTTTTGATATACTTGCATATTAAAAAGCATGCTCTTTTTGCTAATAAAATTATTGCTTTTATTTTATAATTGATTTTTAATCTTAATTCTGAAATAGTATCATTAATATTAATAATCTAATATTAAATTAATATTTAGAATTAAATTATATTATACGATATATAGAATTATACAGGTACTGTGTATAACTACTTTGTATATTTAATTTATCTCAAGTGTGCAATTTGATTTTTAATTTTTCTTTTTACATGTTTTTGTATAACAAATTATGTACATTATTATATTTCAGAAAATTTTGCATTCAGTTCTAAAAATTATTTATTTCCTTTTTAGATGCTATTATGGTATGTGTATCAACACAGACAGAAGTAAAATTCGTTCATGTCTGCATGAAAAACACTGTGCGTTTGTATAAGGTTAACTAAATTCTTTCCTGGTTTGGCAAGGGTAATTGATGGAATCTTGTCTCATTTAAGCTTAGTCATACATCAGGATCTTCTATGGCGAAAGATAAGTTCCGATCGATTTTGAAAGATCAATCCGAATTTTCTCAATGCTGGAAAATCATGCGCAAACCTTGTAACAAAGACATTTTAAAAAGAAATTCAATTTTCAATTCCTCTATGTATTGGAAACTAAAATATGAACTTGTTATTATTTTGTTTTACTTATATTTACACTAAATTATATGAAATATTATTCAATTTATATAAAATTTCGATTACTCTTTTCATGTGAATATTTTTATTAATCGAATAATAAAGTGATTTGAAAATATTTGTTTTTCAATTGTATCATCTGAGGGATTACATTTGAGAAAAGTTAAAATTCATTTATCAAGTACTTAAATATGTATACATTCATAAAGTTTATTTTATTTGATAATGCAAGATGTTAGTAAAGTTTCAGTGCATTTGCCGTATTATTTAGAAAGTTTGTCCACTTATTAGTGACGCGGGTTATAGAGTGTGTTGAAAAGAATTGTGAATAATAATTGTGCTGTACATGTTCACATGGATCATGTTGTGAGTTACTTTTAAATTCCTATCAGTTTTTAAAATGTGTTTATTTAGTAGTTATAGCATTTATGTAGCTTTTCATTCATTTATATACATCATGAAACAATAAAAGATTGTAGCCCATGACAATAAATTTGCTGCAAATGTAACTTAGTATTGCAACCTGGGAAGATCATACTTAACAAACAGAGCGATCATAACAAACAGAGATATCATCATAAGATAGTGAGGCAAGTGATGACTGAAAACCTTATCATACAGGCCACAAGTTCTTACGCTGTGTGTTGAAAACACTGTATCAATGCTCGTCCGAGCTCTCGTTGTATATTGAACAGTGCTATTTCTCAAAGTCATGTAGTAAATCTCATCCATTATTTTGCACAATTCTCGTCCGCGCTCGGTAACCATATCAATATTTAAATCACCAATACTTATTTGTAATCACGATTTTCACTGTCCAAGCTCTCGTCAATGACGTCGGTAATGTCATCGTCGCTCTATACTGGTTTTGCAAAGAAAACGGCCACACGTACTTTTATTTTAATGTCTGCAATTAACACGTGAATACCCAGATCTAGATATGGAAACATTTCAACGCTTCCTACTAAGGGTTTAAGATGATGTTTGTTGTAAATTGACACACCGCTCGGCCTTCGCCATGAAAAATCGCTTACTAAATGATGGTGATCGAAACCATTTAATTCGAATGTGCCTCTTAATATCGTCCACGATTCAGACAACAGCAACATATCACTGTTCATATTCACATTGTTTACATTCGTTAAACAATGTTTACATCTGTCCATTGTTGTATCCCTTATTCAATTTGCTTGATGCACTTTCTGGATTGCGCCACGAATCCTTAGCCAGGACAACATCATGTTCACACATGATAATAATAAAAGATTGCAGTCCATGACAATAGATTTTTAGAAATTCTAACTTAGCAATCTGCAACTCAGAAGATCATACTTAACAAACAATAAGATCACACTTTGCAAACAAAGAAAATAATTAAGTACTCCATTTTTAAAATTATTAGCGTATCGCAATCTAGTTCATAAAATCACCTAACGTTCCTAGTTCATAAAATCACCAAACAGTAGATCTAAACATCGCTTAAAACTCCTACACCCATTTTCCTTTCATGGGAATTCCCCAAACACAAAGAAAGTCATTAAATTAAAATAAAAAAATTCACTAAGGACATTCTTTGGACTAAATCTTTCTCAAACAGAGAAATAATTGCCTGATTGAACCTTCCCAGTTATACTAATGAAATAAATTCCACTTAATTCCTTCCTAATGAAATAAATTCCTCCAGTTTCTAAATATATAATTCAAAGTGAATTTAAAATAACACCAACGTTTCTTATTATTAGTTCCTCTTTAATGTTACAACAACCTCATGGTGAGCCATAAGATGTTTTTTTAATGTTAGAGTAGTCAGCCCTATAAGTTCTACAGTCCTATTAGACCGAGACCAATGGTTTAAAGTGAATTCCGAAAACTACAAGCATCTATGGTACCGCCGGGACTCAGACCCGAAGTCTGTAGCACCGAACACTTAACGCAAGCCACTCTGCCATCAGGTCCCTTAATTACGAATAGTTATATGTGTTAAATTATGTTCCGTATATTTGGAGAAAAATAATGGTAATGTTAAAAATGTAGTCTTTTTTAAAGCTATTCATTTATTAACTATAGAATTTATGTAGTTTGTTGTTCATTTATACATATCATGAGACTATAAAAGATTGCAATCATATCAATAAATTTGTTGAGATTATAAATTAGCATTGCAACCTAGGTTGATCTTACTTAGTCAACAACTAAATTCCACATTGCAAACAAAGAAAATAATTAGGTATTCCATTTTTAAAAATTATTAGCATACTTCCATCGCAATCAATTCATTAAATCGCCCATAAAATGCTCAGTTAACAGTTCATAAAATGGATCTAAACATCGCTGAAAGTCCATTTTCCTATCATGGGAAGTTCCCAAAGACAAAGAAAGTCACTAAATTAAAATAAAAAAGTTCCCTAAGTACAAAATCTTTCTCATACACAGAAATAATTGTCTGATTATAAGAACCTCGGACCTTCCCAATTATACTAATGAAATAAATTCCACCTCGCCCTCGCGTCTAATCCATTCTTCAGTTGGGATCTTGACTCGGCACTGGCTTGTTCTATCGGATTCTCATTTTCCGGTTAAACAGCGATGAATGGGATAGCTCCCGTGAAAGGAAGGGGGAGGGGATGGACAAAGATGGATTTACCCCTCCCACCCCCAATTCAATCCTCCATTTCTTGAACGCAAATTCATCTCTTTGAACTATGGCTAATTTTTGCTCGGATTTTGGGATTGGCATGGTTTCGATTCCCCGGAGTTTCATGTGAGACGCGTCGTTTCATCCCTAAAGTAATCCCAGTTTATAAGGACAATATGGAGTGGGTAATGTTGTTATTAATTGCCAACAGTTGATTAATTTGCGTGAAGCGGTTTGTTATAAAGTAGCAGAATAATTAACTGACTTAATAAGCTTCCTGAAAGTTTACGTAAATACCCTAGGTTATCTCAACGCTATTAACAGTTATCGAATCTAACTTAAAGTTTTGTCAAAATATAATGTATATTATAAAGCATTACATTCTGATAATTATTATTCTTATTTTTCTTATGGAATCAAATAGCGTGTATTGTTTGTAATTAGAATTAGATAGTTGGCTGTTAAAATTTTAATTTAAAGTATAGGTTTAATCAAGTTATCCATGAAATCATAAACAACTACTTTTTTAAAAAAAAATAAAATTTTAGCATCCCGAAAAAAGTAAATCCATTTTATAAATATTTACTACGATATCGAATAATTTTTAGAATAAGGAATTAATTGTAGGTTATTATGCATTTTTCTCCAGTCTTTAGTAAGGCATTTATCGATGTTTTTAATTTAATGATAAAAAAATTTTTTGACTCTATAGGGCATTATAAGACGTTAAGAAAAAAACGTTGAAACAAACAGGGTGTCGAGTAAAAGCAAGTTATCCTAAATATGATCATCCGTAATTGACAGTTATATTAAATGTGTGTAGCATGATTTGATTCCTCATTTTATTTTTTCAAATTTCGCATGCGGTTGTCGATGTCAAATACATAAAACGTAAAAATAAATTATTTATTTTTAATTTAAAATTTCCTAACTAAAGAAATTAAAAAGACTCTAACAAGCTTACAATACAAGAAAATATTTTTTTAAGCCTTTAATACATATAACGGCCAGCTTGTTGCCCTGAGGTAATGTACGTAGCTAAAGTGCAGAAAGAGTCAGGTTCAAATCCATGAGTAGAATTCATTTCCTTCACTGTTTAAGAGAATCGCTGACTATTAAAATAACTTATTACTAAGCTGACTAGGGAATATTCCAGGTTTTCCCCATACGACACACATATACAAGACAGTTGCGTCTTAGAGTCTTTCCAGAAGGTAATGTCCTTCGCACATGACCTATTGGTTTGTCGCTCTACAGCCATTTATTTGCACACTTTGAATTATTTTGACCTAGACCTACAGTTTAACACGGATTCCGAATCACTAACATATTTCCTTGCCACAGCCAGGATTCGAATTTGAAGCCTGTTATAACAAAAGCACAGAGCTAGCCAAATTGTCCATCATTACTTATTGGCGTATTATTCTTGGCATACATTATCGAAAAATGAAGCCTATAAGTTAAAAAAAAATCATGTTTACGTAATTCCACTACTTAAACAATAATTTTAAAAATCCTATCTGTAAAAAAAATTCATGTAAAATTAATTTATTTTGATTAGAATACACTCAAGAAAAAACTTTATACCACATCTCCAACAAACGACATTATATGTAACTATATACATCAAACATAATTTTGGTATATTATCAAAGTAATTTTTTAAACTAATTATACCCAAAAAATAATTTAGATTTTATTTACTTATTTTAAAATGAGTAATTTTTCTTCGAAGCAATTTTCTTTTTTATTTAAAGAGCTAATAATAAGTATTTAATAAGTTACCTTTATGCATCAAAGGAATCATTTTTATTGCAGCAAATTAAGTAAAAGAATCTACGAACAAAAATTTAATTGATTTTTAAGTATTAAAGAGAAAAACAAATTGACGAAGAGCATAAAACACACATGCAAAATCATTCACTTTAATAGACACATCAATAAAATATGAACCCATTACATATTTTTGTTAAAACATTTACACTGGCATATAGAAACATCAAAAAGATGGTTAAATGTCTTAATTTCTCATTTTAATTTATAATATATGGTATTTACAAAACGTATTTCAATATTCACAAATTTATTAGTTCAAATAAAAAGGGAAAAAATTGTGTGTATAAAAATATGATGCATTGTTTAAAATTAAAAGAAAAGAAACTGGTTGTTAAAAATGGAACGGTTAATTATATTAATGATTTAAAATTCAACCATTTTAACTAAACAGGTTTTTTGGAGACAGATTGTCCAAAGTATATTTTTATAAAAATAATGTCTGCATTTTAAATGATCATTTACTCAGGGAACTGCAGTTAAATTGACTTTAATGAATATTTGGTAAAATTCCAGTCTTCATTTAGTGAATAATTATCCTTAGGTTAAATTTCCCAATTAGATCAGAATTGTTCTATAAGATTTCGAAATGAATCCATTGATTGTTAATATATATTTTTGCAGTTTTCCCGAAACGGAGAAATTCATCGAAGTAATTAGAATTTACGGGAGGAAAAAAATAAAAGATAAAGCTTATGTGCAATTGCTGAAGTTTAACTTTAATGAGTGCAAAGTTTCGAATCAGTTATGAAACGTGCCATTATCCGGCCATCAAGATTCAAAGCGAAATCATCCATTTTTAATACAAATAAACTGCATCAATTAACTGCTTCTCTAGAAAATTATCAGGAAATAATTATATGTTTTGAAAACCTGTTATCAGCCCTTCAGGCATTTAAGTCGCTATTGTGCGCACGGCTCTCTTATTCGAGTTTAAATCGTTTAAAATGAACGCGATCGAGGTAAATGATTTAAAAGCATTACTTTTCTATCTTGTTAAACAATGTACTTAATAAACCGCTCTGAAGATTGCTGAAAGCTGGAAGATCATAAATAATAAAGTATTCATTAGAGCTGTCACAAGTGCAATTTCTTCAGGCTATTACTTTGATTAATATTATTTCAACGACTGTTAATTAAGTAACAACAATCAATGAAGAATTAAATAGAGGTTAGATGTTATTTGGGAAAGTATAAGTACGCTTGTAGTAATAGTATATGCTGGTTATATATTGTTTTTTTAATGCTATTAAATGGAATACCAATACAGAATAATAAGAATTCACTCCTAATACCAATCATAGATGTTATTTTAAAGCGCATGGTGGCAATATCTGGGTAGAGTGCTTTCTGGTAATAAATAGAATTTAGATGTTTGTTGGCAATAGACTTTTACAAAGTATAACTGTAATTTAATTCTTGTTATGCATTGTTTTTATAATGCTTGCACAAAATAAAGAATTTTCTCCTATTGCTAATCATGAATGTTATTTTAAAGAGCATGATAGCCAAATTTGGTTTCAGTGCACCGCATTCTACTGGTGCATCCTGTTAATAAGTAGATGCTACTTATTATTTGGCAATATAATTTGGTAAAGTTTAATTACAATAATGCTTTTTATGCATTGTTTTTGTAACGCTATTTTTTTCTTTTGAATACCAGAACAGAATATTAAAATCCGTATGGTTAACACCATTATTAACCTACGTATTAAATGTGTATAGTAACAAAATCTAAGTAAAGTGTAGCAGATTCTCCTAGTGCACTCTGTTAACATTGGACGCAGACGATCACAATTTAGTTATATTTGTATATGATACAAAAATCATACTTTGTATAGTACAGAAGTTTTTCGAATGTAAATCACTTATTATTAAAAAATCAATTGACTGGATCTCATTTGACATTTCGAAGTAGCTGTCAACTCAATTTGTTATTTTAATAATGTATTTCGATATTTTGAAGGAAATACTTCCCAAATAAAGAAATTTCGCAATCTTACGAGGAAAGATATCTTAGATACCAAAAATATTTCATTCACAAACATATCTTAAAATAGATGCGATTTTAATGAGTATATCGGAAATACCTAATATAAAAATATCATATTTTTATTGTTATATTCATATTACACTATTTGTATTTATATGCAATCTTTGACAATGTAATAGTTAGTGGAAGTGTTTAACAATTTCTTATTCTCATAAATTCCTATCTAGCACTGTTTAAATGTAATATCAATTTGGTACCTTTAATAATTTATACTATTATACATATATATTGCATCAATGATATTCCAAATAAATATTCTAATAATTCCATCCTATATTTTTTTACATGCTTAATAATTCCAGAATATATTCTAATAATTTCTTCCAAATATTCTTCTGCATAAATAATATATCCAAAATGCATTCTAATAAATGTCTTATATTGTTTTACATGCTTAACATTTTCAGAATATATTCTAATAATTTTCTCTAATATTCTTTAGCATAAATAATATTTCAAAAATGCATTTTAACTTCGTCATATAGTGTTTTATATAAATAAAATTTCGAAAATATATTCGAAATTTTTTTTTCTTATACACTTTTGCATGTATAATATTTCCATTCTATATTCTAATAAATTCCTCTTATTTTATTTTGCATGTATAATATTTACAGTATATATTAAAATAATATTACTCAAGTATCTCGAAATGCGTTATCACTTACATACCATATTTACTTCATGTAATAGGATACAAATATAAAACTAAGGGAATTTCAATCTTTAATATGACTGGTATAAACAATCTCATACTCGGCATAATATTACTTAGTCAGCCCTTTCAAAGGACTTATAAATCAGTAATTATTTTACTCCAGTGTCAAACACATTTGAATATGCTGAAAGAGTGGATGCAATGTAATGCAACCATACACAGTAAATTGCAAAGTTTCATTATGAATGTGCTTAACACTATCTATTGTGATATTATTTGGCAAATGTATTTACTTTAAATGAATTTTGATAATTATAGCCGTAGACGCAGAATGCAGTGAACTGTGCTGCGAACATTTGTAAATGATATTTCAGTGATATATTAGTTGATTTGACACACAATCCAGGGCACCCTTAGGACCATTAATCAAGTTGATATCTGCTATTCTGAGAGAAGGTGTCCCAGCTTCAGCTACGCAAACAAACCCAGTTAGGTAATCAAAAGCTTTTCAAATGTGAGATGATTCGAAAACAAGTTTCGACAAACATTTCTTGTTCTAATTGTTCTGACCACACTGTAGTTTGGTATTTAGTACATGCGTATTTAATTGATTCCGCAGACAATATTCCCTTTTGTAGAGGGAATTTTCTAAAAGCTTCCTTCCCAAAATGAAATGCAAAATAGGAACCATTTTTTCAAGGAATTCATTGTTCTAAAATTTTATGATATTTTATTTTTTTTTTACTTTATAATTATTAATTTTAAAATTACATTTAACTTTAATTTTATTAATTAATGTAAGAAAGACAATTTTTAATCTTTCAAACTGGTAAGCTGCTCAAGAATTACCCTTATGATTAGCAATAAAGCATCAATAATTGAAAATTTAATTCTGTAATTGTTAAGAATATGGGGAAATTGAAAAATTCTGATTAATAATTCATAATGAATTTGTCCTGAAACTGTAGGAAATTTGAAGTGGGACGTGAAGAAAAGAAATCCTGGGCAAAAATATGAGACTTTTTAACAAGTGTCATCAGTGTTTTGTGACTACAGTCAGTTAAATCTCATAATATTTTTCTGTAATGCCTGAGATTTGACTATATAGTCATTAGAAACTGAAAGACAAGAACCAGAGTATATTTTACGTTTGTAAAGTATACTAAAATTTTGCTATTCTTGTAATACTGGTAAACTTAATTTGATATTATTTGCAGTACTGGTAAACCTAATTTCCTACTCTTTGCGTACTGCAAAGTTAATTTGATGTTATTTGCAATACTGGTAAACTTAATTGGCAATGCTGGTAATTTGCAAATGCTGATAAACTTAATTTGCAAATGCTGATAAACTTAATTTTCTATTCTTTACAATACTGGTAAACTTAATTTGCTATTCTTTGCTATACTGGTAAACTTCTTAAGAGAATGCTATTCTTTGCAATAATACAAATTAATTTACTATTCCTTGCAATAATGGCAAACTTAATTTGATATTTTGAGTCACTAGATGGAAAATGGAATAATGTTCTCCTAATAGTTATTTGGGGTAATTAACCACGATTTGTTTGGTTTAAATACAGGAAAATTACAACTTGGAAATTTGTTTGTCAATATATCTCTGTCATAAAAAGCAATAAATCTATTCATTTCAAAAACGTTAAAGGAATTTGAATTGCTGAAAAGTACTTTGCGTTCTCTTAAAATTACACTTATGTTGCTGGCAAATACCTGCTGGAATAAAGTAATTACAACTTGTAAATACACTTATAAATACATGAAAAATTTTTTTTATTTGAATATAGCCTACAATAAAGCTATTTTTGTACATAAAAAATGCTATTTTATGTCCTTCTTTGTTTACCAATAGTACAATTTTTATAAGACTAAGCTTAAAGTTTCGATTAATAGCAAACATGCTAAAATACAATTGTTCTTGAAATATTTATACAATTTTGTGCATTCACCATAATATCATTAATATCATATTGATAAAATTTGTTAAAAACATGAATTTGTGTCTCTTCAGATTATATGATATCGATAAAACTTCAGTGACAGTATAGAGTAAAGTGACTAAATATTTCTATCGAGCTTTAACCATTTTATGTGACCTATATCTTTATAAAAAACCGCAAAATTTTGGGAATATTTTCAGGTAGCCACTTTTCCAAATGCGATATCCAAGAAAGCCCTAAAGCCGCACATTCTGTGCAATTCCTGGCGACGGCATAAAGCAGCCGGAATACTTTATCGATACCATGGACAGATTTAAGAGATGTCAACGGATTTGCCTCGCTCTGGGTAATAGCGTACTTACACTTCCTCTTTTCGCAGAATAAACACGTTTTATCGCCAAGAAAGATGTCACTTGTTTTCAGTTTTTTTCTGTTCCTGTGTGACACTTTCTTCACCACCCTCATATCAAAGGGAGATCTTTGCTGTTTATTTTTTTTTTTTTCGCTCACTTTCCCATTGCCTCTTGAGGGAGTTTTTCTTGAGCAGCCATCCCGGCATGTGTAACAGTCCGGACAGGAATAAAACTTGCAGTTCTGTATGAAAAGGTACTGGTGGTGAGTTGTGAGATGATACTTTCACCGAATCTTTTTTTTTTTCATTTTCTCGTTCAAGTCGATGACTTTATGTAACTTTAGCCATGCCTCCTGCAGAAAGATAGGTTTCAATAGTTTTCCAAAGGATAAAGATGATTTAATAAACAATAAAATAATTTACAGCAATAATAATGTTTTTATGATATTGGTAATTTAAGAAATTAATTATTTATCCATTGTACTTTACGTCCGAGTTAATCAATGTCTGGTTATTGTATTCTTAGATATTCATCTAGATCTATTGACAAAACATGGGTTTCAATCGTTTTCCAAAAAATGAAGATACTTTAATAAATAACATAAATTATATTTGTAATATTAAAAAATGTTTTTTATGAATTTTTTAATTTTTTTTCTGCATTGAACTTTTGTTCGAGTAAATAAATGTCAGATATGATGCAACCTTAGCCACCCATCTAGAGCTCCTGCCAAAAAGTAGGTTTCAATCGATTTTCATAGACTAAAACTGTTTCAATATACATCTGAAATTTAACTTATAACAAAAAGAATGTTTTTTATGAAATTGTTAATTTAAAAATAAATGTTGCGCAGTTTTAAAAATAAATAAAATGCGCTTTTTGTTCGAGTAAATGAATGTCTGATTTTTTACATTATTAGCCATTCATCTAGATATATATTCATCTAGATAAATGTTTTTTAGGAAATTGGTTATTTAAAAAATTAAGGTTTTTGTGATTTGCGCTTTCAGTTGGAGCTAATAAATGTCTGACTTTTTGTAATCTTAGCCCTTTATCTAGATCTATTGCCAAATAATGGATTTCAATATTTTTCCAAAGAATAAATATGCTTTAATAAATATCAAAAATTAAATTTATATCATTAAAAATTTAGTCATAAATTTTAATATTTTTACATAATTTTATATAATTTAATTAATCATAAATTTTAAAGTATTTTCTTCATTACACTTTTTGTTTGATTCAATGAATAATCGTGCATCTAGATCCCCTCTAAATTTGTTAAAAACTGGAATTTGGGTCTCTATAGATTATATGATATCTATAAAATTTGAGCGGAAGCACAGAGCCTAATTTAAGCGACTAACATATTTCCATTGCTGCTTTAACCATTTCATGTGACCTACATACTTAAAAAAACCAGAAAAATTTTGGGAATATTTTCAGGTAGCCCCTTTCCCAAATGGTACATCAGAGAAAACCCTAAAGCCGCACATTCTGTGCAATTCCTGGTGACGGGATAAAGCAGGCGAAATATTTTATCGATACCATGAACAGATGTAAGAGGTGTCAACAGATCTGCCTCGCTCTGGGTAATAGCGTACTCACACTTCCTCTTTTCGCAGAATAAACACGTTTTATCGGCAAAAAAGATGTCACTTGTTTTCATTTTTTCTGTTCCAGGGGGACACTCTCTTCACCACCCTCATATCCAAGGGAGATCTTTGCTGTTTATTTTTTTTCGCTCACTTTCACATTGCCTCTTGAGGGGGAGTTTTTCTTGATCACCCATCCTGTCCCGTGTAACAGTCCGGACAGGAATAAAACTTGCAGTTCTGCATGAAAAGGTACTGGTGGGGAGTTTTGAGATGGTACTTTCATTGAATCTTTTTTTTTCCTCTCGTTCGATTCAATGACTTTATGTAACCTTACGCATGCATCTGGATCTCCTGCAGAAAGACATATTTCAATAGTTTTCTAAAGAATAAATATGCTTAATAAACAATATATTAATTTATAGCAATAAGAATAGTTTTATGAAATTGGTAATTTAAATAAATCATCTGATAATTTTGGAAGATAAGGTAATTAATCTGATTTTGCTTTTTTGTTTGAATCAGTGAATAGTCTCAGGCATTGATTTAGATCTAATGCAGAAAAAAAATTTAATTGTTTCCCAAAGGCTAAAGATGTTTTAAGAAACACCATATATTTAATTTGTAACAATAAGAATGATTTTATGAAATTGGTAATATAAAAAATTAAACGCTTTCTTCCGTGCCCTTTTTGTTTGATAATGAATATCTGACTTTTGATTAATTTTTAACCATGCATCTAGATCTGTTGTTCTAACTTGGGTTTCAGTCGGTTTGCAAAGAATACAGATGCTTTAGGAAATATCAAAAATTAAATTAATTACACTAAGAATGTTTTTATGAATTTTTATTGTTGTTAATGAAATATTTTATGAATTTTAAAAGCATTGTCTTCATTGCCCTTTTTATACTTAAATTTCGGTCTATACAGATTATATGATACCCATAAAATTTGAGTGGCAGCATAGAGACCTTTTAAGCGACTAAATATTTCCATCGCTGCTTTAAACATTTTATGTGACCTGCATCCTTAAAAAAAAAAAATAGGGAATATTTTCTGGTAGCCCCTTTCTCAAATGGGATATCCAAGAAACCCCTAAAGCCGCAAATTCTGTGGAATTATTGGCAACAGGATAAAGCTGGCGAAATACTTTATCGATACCATGAACAGATGCAAGAGGTGTCAACGGATCTGCTTCACTCTGGGTAATAGCGTACTTACAGTTCCTCTAGTCGCAGAATAAACACGTTTTGTCGGCAAGAAAGATGTCACTTGTTTTCATTTCTTTTCTGTTCCTGGGGGACACTTTCTTCACCACCCTCATATGCAGAGAGATCTTTGCTGTTTATTTTTTTTCGTTCACTTTCCCTTCACTTCTTGAGGGGGAGTTTTTCTTGAGCACCCATCCCGGCCTGATGTAACAGTCCGGAAAAGAATAAAACTTGCAGTTCTGCATGAAACGGTACTGGTGGTGGGTTTTGAGATGGCACATTCAGTCGATGACTTTATGTAACCTTAGCCATGCATCTAGATTTGTTACAGAAGAAATAAATTTCAATAGTTTTGTAAAAGATATATATGCTTTAATAAGCAATGTATTAAGTGAATAACAATGTTGTTTTTATTAAATTGGTAATTTAAGAAATAAACGGTTTCTTCATTGTTATTTTTGTTCGAGTTAATAAATGTCTGAATTTTTGTATTATTAGTCTTTCATCTAGATCTATTGCAGAAACATGGGTTTCAATCGTTTTCCAAAGAATAAATAATTTATAATAAATACCATAAAATAAAGTTATAACACTAAGAATGCTTTTATGAAATGTCTTAGGAATGTTTGAAATGTTTTTTTTATTACACTTTTTTGTTGGAATCAATGAATAATCTCAGGCATGCATCTAGATCTCCTGCAGAAAAATAGGTTTCAATTGTTTTCCAAAGGCTAAAGGTGTTTTAATATACACCCTAAATTTAATTTATAACAATAAGAATGTTTTTATGAAATTGGTAATATAAAAAATAAACGCCTTCTTCGTTGCTTTTTGTTTGAGTTAATGAATGTCTGACTTTTCATATTCTTAACCATTCATCTAGATCCATTGCTCAAACTTGCGTTTCAGTCGGTTTCCAAAGAATAAAGATGCCTTAGTAAATATCAAAAATTAAATTAATTACACTAAGAATATTTTTATATTGACAGTACTATTGTTGTTAATAAATTATTTTATGAATTTTAAAAGGGTTGTCTTCATTGCACTTTTCAAAACATGATTTGAACGATAAAATTTGTGTGGCAGCCTAGAGACGTCTTCTTAAACTACTAAATATTTCCATATCTGCTTTAACCATCGTATGTGACCTACATCTTTATGGAAAAAAAAACGCAAAAATTTTGGGAATAATTTCAGGTAGCCCTTTCCGAAATGGGATATCCAAGAAAACCCTAAAGCCGCTCATTCTGTGCAATTCCTGGCGACAGGATATAGCAGGCGAAATACTTTATCGATACCATGAACAGACGTAAGAGGTGTCAACGGATCTGCCTCGCTCTGGGTAACAGCGTACTTACACTTCCTCTTTTCGCAGAATAAACACGTTTCATCGGCAAGAAAGATGTCACTTGTTTTCATTTTTTTCTGTTCCTGGGGGACACTTTCTTCGCCAACCTCATATCCAGGCAGATCTTTGCTGTTTATTTTTTTCTCGCTCACTTTCCCATCGCCTCTTGAGGGGAGCTTTTTCTTGAGCACCCATCCCGGCCTGGTGTAGCAGTCCGGACAGGAATAAAACTTGCAATTCTGCATGAAAAGGTACTGGTGGTGAGTTTTGAGATGGTACTCAATGAATCTTTTTTCTTTTTCTTGTACGAGTCGCTGACTTTATGTAACTTTAGCCCTGCGTCTAGATCTCCTGCAGAAAGATATATTTCAATAGTTTTCCGAAGGCTAAAAATGTCTTAATAAACACCAGAAATTGAATTTATAACAATAAAATTGTATTTATGAAATTATTAATTTAAAAATTAAATGTCTTCCTTATTGCCCTTTTTGCTGGAGTTAATGAATGTCTGATTTTTTTGTTTTCTTAGCTATGCATCTAGTTCTTTTGCTGAAATATGGATTTCAGTTGTTTTCCAAGGTTAAATTTGCTTTACCAAATGGAATAAAATACATTTAAAACATTTTAATGAATTTTTAAAGTTTTTTCTTCATTGTACTTTTTGTTTGAGTCAATAAATATCTTACTTTTTTATTCCTAGATATTCATCTAGATTTATTACCGAAGCATAGGTTTCAGTCATTTTACAAAAAAAAGGAAGATGCTTTAATAAATACTTAAAATTAAATTTAAACATTCTGTTTTAGAATGTTTTTATGAAATGTTTTTTTTATGAATTTTTAAAGTGTTTTCCTTATTACACTTTTTTGAGAATCAATGAATAATCTTAGCCATGCATCTAGATATTCTGCAGAACAACAATTAACTCATGAAACAATAAGAATGTTTTGATTGAATAGATAATTAAAAAAAAATTCCTCATTGTGCTTGTTGTTCGAGTTAAAAAAATGTCTGACTTTTTGTATTCTTAGTAATGCATTTATATCTCATGCCGAAAAATGGATTTTAATCGTTTTCCGACGAATAAAGAAGATTTAATAAACACCAAAAATTAAATTGATAACACTTATAATGTTTTTATGAGTTTTTAAACTGTTTTTTATTAAAAAATTTTTTGAGTCAATAAATGTCAGATATTATGTAACCTTAGCCATGCATCTACATCTCCTGCAGAAAAATAGGTTTCAATCGTTTTCTAAAGGTTAAAAATGCTTTAATAAACACCAGAAATTAATTTATAGCAATAAGAATGTTTCTATGAAATTGGTAATATGAAAAAAATAAATATTTCCTTCAATACACTTATTGTTCGACTTAATGAATGTCTGACTTTTTGTAATCTCAGCCATTCCTCTAGATCTGTTGTCAACGCATTGGTTTAAATCATTTACCAAAGAATAAAGATGCCTTAATACATATCAAAATTTAAATTTATAACATTAAGGATGTTTTAACGAATTTTTAAAGTGTTTCCTTTCTTTCAAGTTTTTAGCAGATATTTTTGATATACTTGTATATTAAAAGCATGCACTTTTTACTAATAAAATTATTGCTTTTATTTTGTAATTGATTTTGAATCTTAAATCTGAAGTAGTGTCATTAATATTAATCTAATATTAAATTAATATTTAATATTAACTTATATTAAATGATATGTAGAATTATACAGCTACTGTATATAACTACTGTGTATATTTAATTTATCATAAGTATGAAATTTGCCTTTTATTTTTCTTTTTACATGTTTTTGTATAACAAATTATATACATTTTTATAGTTCAGAAAAATTTTGCATTGAGTCCTAAAAATTATTTCTTTTCTTTTTAGACGCCATTATGGTATGTGTATCAACACAGACAAGAGTAGTTCATGTCTGCATGAAAACACTGTGCGTTTGTGTAATGTTAACTAAATTCTTTCCTGGTTTGACAAGGGTAATTGATGAAATCTTGTCTCATTTAAGCTTAGTCATACATCAGGATCTTCTATGGCGAAAGACAAGTTCCGATCGATTTTGAAAGATGAATTCGAATTTTCTCAATGCTGGAAAATCAATGCATAGACCTTGTAACAAAGACATTTTAAAAACAAAATTCAATTTTCAATTCCTCTATGTATTGAAAACTAAAAGATGAACTTTTTATTATTATGTTTTACTTATATTTGCACAAAATTATATGAAATATTACTCAATATTATATAACATTTCGATTACTCTTTTCGTGTGAATTTCATTAATCGAATAATAAAGTGATTTGGAAATATTTTTTTTCAATTGTATCATCTGAGGGATTACCTTCGAGAAAATTAAAATTCATTTATCAAGTACTTAAATCTGTATACATTCATAAAGTTTATTTTATTTGATAATGCAAGATGTTAGTAAAGTTTTAGAAGATTTATTTAGAAAAACTGACCACTAATTAGTGACATTGGTCATAGAGTGTTCTGGAAAAAATTGTGAGTAATAATTGTGCTGTACATGTCCACATGGGTAGTGTTGTGAGTTACTTTTAAATTCCTATCTTTTTTAAAAATTTGTTTATTTACTAACTATAGCATTTATTTAGCTTTTCATTCATTTATATACATCATGAAACACTAAAAGATTGTAGCATATGACAATAAATTTGCTGCAAATGTAACTTAGTATTGCAACCTGGGAAGATAATACTTAAGATCACACTTTCCGAACAAAGAAAATTATTAAGTACCCCATTTTTAAAATAATTAACATATTTTTATCGCAATCTATTCATAAAATCATCAAACAGTAAATCTAAACATCGCTTAAAACCCAGCATCCATTTTCTTTTTATGTGAAACCTACGACATCGACCTACGGTTTATGACGATTTACAAAGTATTACCATGGTACCACCGAGAACGTCCAAAGATCTAGTCTCTCAGCCATTATTATTAGTTATACGCGTTAAATTGTGTTACCCATATTAGGAAAAAAATATTCCCATTCCCAATATAATCCCTGGACAACGTATGGAACATTGGAATGATTTAAAATACCTCTCACTTTTGATCATATTCAGGCGGAGCGGCAGACATGTAGTATATACAGCGTTTTCAATGGCGTAGTGCGTGATGCTATTGATAATATACTCCATTGTGTCCGCAGAATAATTCCGAACAAAATTTCCTTAGTATATCCTCTGAGGTTTTTCAAGGAGGATATCATCTGAATATCATATCATCATTTGTAAGGATATCATCTGAGGTTTTTATTCCCTTCGAATCTTCCATGAGCCCAACGGAAAGATTTTAATTCTATTGGTAACATACCTAATGGTAATTTTTAAATTACCATCTTATTAACTGAAATAATTTATGTATTTTTTTTTTTTTTTTATTTATTAACTATATAATTTATGTATTTTTTCATTCGTTTATATATATCATGAAACAATAATAAATTTCAATCCATGGCGAAAACTTTGTTTAAATTAGAATTTAGCATTGCAACCTGCTAAGACCATACTTAAAAAACAATAAGATCCCCTTTTGCAAATAAAGAAAATAGTTAAAATAACTCCTTTTTTTAAAATAATTATCATACTTTTATCGCAATCTGTTCATAAAATTCACCAACACAATAGATCTAAACAACGCTTAAAACCCTGCATCCCTTTTCTTTTCTTGGGAAATCTCCTAAGACAAAGAATGTTATTAAATTAAAATAAAAAAGTTCCCTAAGAGACACGGGACCTAAGGGTCCCCTTTGGACTAGTTAATTTAATGATAATGGGCTAGTTATTCTAGTGACTTAGTTTATTTTCATATATATGGAAAATACTGACTAGTTTCAAAAAAAAAATCAAAGTGCCTTTTAAATAACACCAAAATGTCTTACTCCATGGTGGGCCAAGGTTGTATGCAGAGCACTGACAGATTCCTAAATATGAGATAATTTTTTTTGCAGAGTATCAGTCAGCAGAGTTAGTTTCATTTTTTTTTTAAGTTGCTGGTACTGTCCTTGACATCTATGTGCAATTTTACGTCAAAATATTCATTAGTGTTTGAGTTACTCTTGACTTTGTGAGAATCTAAAACTAATTCCGGCGATTTTTGAAATGTCTGAATTAATTGAGCAAAAGACTTGCATTAAATTTTGCTTGCGGAAACGAGTAGAATGTTGCAGAAGGCATTCGGTGAGCATTTCTATATCGGAAATAAATGTTTAGAAGTGTTATAATCAGATCAAAGAAGGCAGAGAACGCGCTGAAGAAGAAAAACCCTCTGGTTGACCCTTTGTTGCTTCCAAACAGTCAATTTGCAATTAGAGGCCTTTCTGATGAGGTAGGAATTTCAAAAAGATAGGTCAGTTCAATTTTGGACTTTAAACGTCTCAAATCTTGATTGGTACCGAAAACGCTGAATGCGCCTGCTCACAATGCATTGAGTTTCCGTGACTTTTTCGCCAAAAAATAATCCCAAATATTTCCAAAACCACCGTAATCATACCGTGCGAATTCTGGCTATTTGGGAAACTCAAAAGACCACTCCGGGAACATCATTTTCTGTCGATTGAAGAGATTCAACGTGAATCGCAGTGCGCTTTGAAGGCCATGTCTGAAGACGCCTTTTTAGAATGCATTGAGGATTGGTGAAAAAGTTGGAGTAGGTACATTGTGTCCGGAGGGAATTACTTTGAAGGCGATGAAAAAAATTTATAAGAATAAATAAAGAGTTTTTGAAAAAAAAAAATTATTATTCTTACTTTTTGGGCACAGTAGTTCTTAACAAATATTAAGTACTTTGCAAATAGTAACGCTTTGCAAACAAAGAATATAATTAAATACTCCTTTTTTTTAAACTTATTAATGTATTTTCATCGCAATCTGTTCATAAACATCACCAAACAATATTTAATTCTAAACATCGCTTTAAACCCAACATTTCTTTTACTTTCATGGGAAATCCCCAAACACAAAGGAAGGCGTTAAATTAAAATAAAAAAAGTTCCCTAAGGACATTCTTTGTTCTAAATCTTTCTCATACACAGAAATAATTGTCTGATTATAAGAACCTCGGACCTTCCCAATTATACGAATGAAATAAATTCCACCTCAGCCTTGCGTCTATTCTGATCTTCAGTTCTGATTTTGACTTGGCACTGGCCTGTTCTATTGGATTCTCATTTTCCGGATGAACAGCGATGAATTGGTTCGCTCCCGTGAAAGGAAGGGGGAAGGGGATGGCAAAGATAGATTCACCCCTCCCCACCTAATTCAATCCTCCATTTCTTGAACGCAAATTCATCTCTTTGAACTATGGCTAATTTTTGCTCGGATTTTGCGATTGGTGGCATTTCGATTCCCTGGAGTTTTATGTGAGACGCGTCGTTTCATCCTTCAAGTAATCCAAGTTTGTAAGGACATTATGGAGTGGATAATGGGGTTATTAATTGCCAACAGTTGATTAATTTGCGTGAAGCGGTTTTGTTATAAAGTATAAAGGGGAATAATTAACGGGCTTAATAAGCTTCCTGAAGTTTTGCGCAAATAATCTGTGTTTTCTCATCGCTGTTAACCTTTATCGAGCCAAACTTAAAGTTTTGTCAAAATACAATGTATATTATGAAGTATTACAGTCTGGATAAATTTAATTATTATCTTTCTTATGGAATCAAATACTGTGTATTACTTGATATTAGAATTAGATAGTTACCTGTTAAAATTTTAATTGAAAGTGAAGATTTTGATAAAAATATCCATGGAATCACAAATAACTACATTACTTTTTTAAAAGTTAAAATTTTAATATCCTAAAAAAATGAAATTGATTTTATAATTATTTGCTACGCTATCCAATAATCTTTTAAATAATGATCTAGTCGTATGTAATTAGGAAAATTTCTTGAGTCATTAGGAGAGCATTTATTGATGTATATTACTTAATACTAAAAATTGATTTTTAACTCTATAGATTACTATAAGATGTTAAGAAAAAAATGTCGAAACAATCCAGATGTCAAGAAAATGCAAGTTGTACTAACTATTATCGTTCTTAATTAACTGTTTAGTTTAAACAGTCACAATGCGTGTAATATGCTTTGCATCATCATTTTAAATTTTCATATTCCGCATGTAGTTGTCGATGGCAAATATATAAAATATAAGAAAAAACTATGTATTTTTAAATTTAAAAATTACTGGCTTAAGCGATATGAAAAAATTTCATGGCTGAGTAAATAGCACTCTAGCGTTGGGTGGCGCAATTTTCGGGTTCGAGCCCCGGCGGTGTCGTGGATGTTTGTTTCGGAATCCACATTAAACTATAGATTCCCGTCTAATATGATCGTTGGATGTAGGACAAACAACCCTACTTCGTTAATATAAAACATCTGCGGATTCGAAATATTCCAGTAGACGGATGGTCTTGGCCCACCAGGAGGTTGTTGTGCCAGTGGAGAAAGAGATTAAAAAGACTCGAGCAAGCTTACAGTCCAAGAAAATAATTCCTTTTAATATTCATAACGGCCGCCTATTTGCGCTGTATTAATGTATTTACCTAGAGGGCAGAAGAAGCCAGGTTCGAATCCATGAGTGGAGAAAATAACAGTTACTGCTTTTAGAGATTAGATGGCGATACGAAAACATCTCGTATCGATAATCAAAGCTATCTAGTAAACATTTTCCTGGTTTTCAATACACGATACGTAGATGCAGGGTAGTCTAAAACTCTTCCCAAAAGTCATTTTTTGCGCACTTTGAACTAATTGGACCGTGACCTACAATTTAACGTGGATTCCGAATCACTAATAAATACCCCTGACAGTCAGTCAGTATTCGACCCTGATGCCTGTTGTAGCAAAGGTCAGAGCTCTAGCCAAATTGGCCATCATCAATTATACTATTCTCGGCATAACTTATCTAAAAATGAAACCCACCTGTAAAAAAAAAAAAAAAAAAAATGTTTACGTAATTCCACTTCTTAAACAATAATTGAAAATACCTATTAGTAGGATAAATCTGTATAAATATAACTTATTTTGATTATAATAAACACAAAAAAATAGTTATGCAATGTCTCCAACAAACGACTTTAAATCTAATAATACACATCAAATATAATTTAGGTGTATTATGAAAGTAATTTTTTTAATTAATTCTCCGCCAAAAAAAATAAATTTTATTTACTTATATAAAAATGAGTAATTTATCTTTGAAAAAATCCCATTATTTATTTAAAGAGCTAATAATAAGTAGTTACCTTTATGCATAACGTTAATCCTTTTAATTGCGGCAAATTAAACAAAAGAACCAATGAACAAAAATTTAATTGTTTCTTAAGTACTAAAGAGAAACAATTTAATGGACAGCATAAAACACACACGCAAAATCATTCATTTTATTTGACACATTAATAAAATATGACGACATTACATATATTTATTACATAATTTACACTGGAATTGTATGTGTGAACATAAAAAAAGTGGGTTAAATGTCTTGATTTGCCATTTTAATTTTTAATATATGGCATTTAAAAGATATATTAAAGATATATTTCAATATTCGCAAATTTATGACTTCAATGGAAAAGGGGAAAAATATATGCATAAATACATGACGCATTTTTTTGTAATTAAAAAAGTAACTGGTTGTTAAAAATGGAACAATTAATTATATTATTGATTCAAAATCCGACCATTTTAACTAAATAGGTTTTTGGAAACAGAATGGCCGAAGAATATTTTTATAAATATATTGACTGCATTTCAAATGATCATCTACTCAGGGAACTGCAGTTAAATTGACTTTAATGAATATTTGTTAAAATTCAAGTCTTCATTTACTGCAAAATTATACTTAGGTGAAACTTCCCAACTAAATCCGAATTGTTCCTGAAATTTCGAAATAAATCCATTGATTGTTAATCTATATTTCTCCAGATTTCCTGAAATGGGGAAACTCATCAAAGTAATTAGAATTTACTGGAGGAAAAAAATAAAAGACAAAACTGATGTGCAATTCTCTTTTACAAAAATCAAGCATACAAGTTCATGAAGACGATCAAATGCAGTCCGGCTCACTGGGAAAACGAAAAAAATCGCGTGTGTGCTCAAATCCGACAATTTCATATGCCAACACTCATTTTGACATTGTCTGCTGCCATTTCATGTACCAATAATGCAAATATAAAAAATGCAAACACCAAAAATGCAGACACCCATGGGTAAACTGTACATCGGCATTAGAAGATTACAATTTTTTTTTTTTTTCATTTGATGATGCAAGATGTTAGAGTAAAGTTTCAGTTCATTCACAGTATTATTATGAAATATTGTCCAGTTATTAGTGACGTTGGTGTGTTGGAAAAAAATTTGAGTAATAATTGTGATGTACATAGCCCACATGGATCGTGTTGTGAGTTACTTTTCAAATTCCTACCTTTTTCGAAATTTGTTTATTTATTAACTATAACATTTATGTAACTTTTCATTCATTTATATACATCATGCAACAGTAAAAGTTTGTAGCACATGACAATATATTTGGGGCAAATGTAACTTAGTATTGCAACCTAAGAAGATCATATACTTAACAAACAACAATATCACACTTTACAAACAAAAAAAATAATTAAGTGTCCAGTTTTAAAATTACTAAAATATTTTTATCGCAATCTGTTCATAAAATTGACAAACAATATTTAGATCTAAACATCACTTAAAACCCCGCATCCATTTTCCTTTCATGGGAAATACCCAAAGACAAAGAGAAGGTCATTAAATTAAAATAAAACCGTTCCCTAAGGACATTCTTTGAACTAAATCTTCCTCATACATATAAATAATTGCTGATTATAAGAACCTTGGAACTTCCCAGTTATACTAATGAAATAAATTCCACCTCGCGTCTAATCTAATCTTCAGTTGGGATTTTGAGTTGGCACTGGCTTGTTCTATCGCATTCTCATTTTCCGGTTGAACAGCGATAAATTGGTTCGCTCCCTAGAAGGAAAGGGGTAACAAAGATGGATGCACCCCACCCCACCCAATTCAATCCTCCATTTCTTGGATGCAAATTCATCTTTTGAACTTTGGCTAATTTTTGCTCGGATCTTGCGATTGGCAAGGTTTCGATTCCCAGGAGTTTTATGTGAGACGCGTCGTTTCATCCTTAAAGTAATCCAAGTTTGTAAGGACATTATGGAGTGGATAATGGGGTTATTAATTGCCAACAGTTGATTAATTTGCGCGAAGTGGTTTTGTTATAAAGTAGGAGAATAATTAACGGGTTTAATAAGCTTGATGAAAGTTTAAGTAAATAATCTATGTTTTGCCGTCGCTGTTAACATTTATCGAGCCAAACTTAAAGTTTTGTCAAAATACAATGTATATAAGGAAGTATTACATTCTGAATAAATTTAATTATTATCTTTCTTATGGAATCAAATACTGTGTATTATTTGATATTAGAATTAGATAGTTATCTGTTAAAATTTTAATTTAAAGTGAAGATTTTGATCAAAATGTCCTTGAAATCATAAATAACTACATTACTTTTTTAAAAGTTAAAATTTTAATATCCTCAAAAAATGAAATTCATTTTATAATTATTTACTACGCTATCCAATAATCTTTTAAATAATGATCTAGTCGTACGTAATTAGGAAATTTTCTTGAGTCATTAAGAGAGCATTTATTGATGTATATTACTTAATAATAAAAATTGTTTTTTAACTCTATAGATTATTATAAGATGTTAAGAAAAAAATGTCAAAACAATCCAGATGTCAAGAAAATGCAAGTTGTACTAACTATTATCGTTCTTAATTAACTGTTTAGTTTAAACAGTCACAATGCGTGTAATATGCTTTGCATCATCATTTTAATTTTTCAGACAGTGACCTACAATTTAACGTGGATTCTGAACCACTAACAAATAAACAGGCATCAGGGTCGAATACTGACTGTGGCATCAGTCAGTATTCGACCCTGATGCCTGTTGTAGCAAAGGCCAGAGCTCCAGCCAAATTGGCCATCATCACTTATTGGCGTACTATTTTTGGCATAACTTATCCAAAAATGAAACCCACCTATTAAAAAATCATGTTTACGTAATTTCACTTCATAAAAAATAATTAAAAATGCCTATTGGTAAGATGAATTCGTATAAATATAACTTATTTTGATTATAATAAACACAAAAAAAAAAAAAAAATTATTCTATTTCACCAGCAAACAACTTTAAATCTAATAATACACATCAAATATAATTTAGGTGTACTATCAAAGTAATATTTTAAATTAATTATCCGCCAAAAAAATAAATTAAATTTTTTTTATTTTTAAATTGAGTAATTTATATTTTAAGCAATCTCATTTTGTTATTTGAAGAGCTAATAATAAGTATTTAATACGTCACCTTTATGCACCAAATGAATTATTTTAATTGCAGCAAACTAAGTAAAAGAACCTATGAGCAAAAATTTAATTGTTTTTTAAGTGTTAAAGAGAAAACGTTTGATGGAGAGCATAAAACACACACGCAAAATCATTCACTTTAATAGACCCATTAATAAAATATGAAGACATTACATATTTTTTATACATAATTAACACTGGAATTGTATATATGAACATAAAAAAAGTCTTAATGTTAAATATGGGTTTTTAATGTCTTAAATGTCAAATTTCTCAATGGTTAAATGTCTTAATTCCTCATTTTAATTTATAATATATGGTATTTAAGATATATTTCAATATTCACAAATTTATGACTTGAATATTCAGAAATTTATGACTTGGAGAAAAAATATATGTATAAAATACGATGCATTTTTTGAAATTATAAAAGTAACTGCTTGTTAAAAATAGAACGGATAATTATATTAATGATTTAAATCCAACCATTTTAACTGAATAGGTTTTTGGAGACAGATTGCCCAAAATATATTTTTATAAAAAATAATGCCTGCATTTCAAATGATCATCTACTCAGTAAATTGCAGTTAAATTAACTTTAATGAATATTTGTTAAAATTCCAGTCTCCATATATTGCATAATTATCCTTAGGTAAATTAGCCCAATTAAATCCAAATTGTTCTTGAAGTTTTCGAAATAAATCCATTGATTGTTAATATATATTTTTCTAGTTTTCCCGTTCCGGGAAAACTCATCGAAGTAATTAAAATTTACGGGAAGGAAAAAAAATAAAACTGATGGCCAATTGCTGAAGTTTAACTATAATGAGTCAAAAGTTTTGAATCAGTTATGAAACGTGCCATTATCCTGCCATCAAGATTTAAAGCGGAATCATCCATTTTTAATACAAATGAACTGCATCAATTAACTGCTTCTCCAGAAAATTATCAGCAAGTGATTACATGTTTTGAAAACCTGTTATCAGTCCTCCAGGTATTTAAGTCGCCATTGTGCGCACGGCTCTTATTCGAGTTTGAATCGTTTAAAATGAACGCGATCGAAGAAAATGATTTACTTTTCTGTCTTGTTAAACAATGTACTTAACAAACCGCTCTGAAGATTGCTGGAAGCTGGAAGATCATGTATAATAAAGTATTCATTAGATCTGTCATAAGTGCATTTTCTTCAGGCTATTACTTTGATTAATATTATTTCAACGACTGTTAATTCGGCAGCGGCAATTAATGACGAATTAAATAGATGGTTAGATGTTAGATGGCAATATAATTTTACAATTATTATATTGTTATAATTTTTTTCATTACCCAAACAATATAACTCTCTCTCTTGAGGCCATTCATCGATGTTATTTTAAAACACATCTTGTCAAAATCCGGTAGAGTGTAGCAGATTCTCCTGGTATATCCTGCAAATATATTGAGGTTAGATGACAGTAGAATTTGTCAAAGTATAACAATACAAAATGCTTGTTAAATATTGTATTTTTTTATGATAATTTTTTTTTAATATTAGAACAGAATACCGAACTCGCTCCTGATGACAAAGATGGATGATATTTTAAAGGCAAGGAAGCAAAACCTAGGTAGAGTGCAGTAGATTCCCTGGTGCATACTGCTAATAAATAGAGATCAGGTGTTAGTTGGCAATAGAATTTGACAAAGTATAACAGTACAATTATGCTTGTTATGTATTATTATTATACCTGAATAAAGAAGTACCTGAATAGTGTACCGAACTCCCTCCTAATGGCAATCGTGAATGTTATTTTAAAGAACATTTTAATAAAATGTGGGTAGAGTATAGCAGATTCGCGTGGTGCATCCTGTTAATAATTAGAAGTTAGATGTTAGTTGGCAAATACAAGATATATATATTTAGATATAAAAAAAATTATAATATATTAATTATAATTATTAGAATGCTATTATATGCTTCTATATATATATATAGGAGTATGTAATAGTATTCTAATAATTTCGTCTTATTTTATTTCGCATATATACTATTTACAGAGTATATTAAAAGAAATTACACATCTTGAAATACATTATCAGTTAAGTACCATATTTACTTTGTGTAAATGGATAAAAAGTTAAACTGAGAGAACAATAGTCTTTAATATGGCTTTTATAAATAAATTCATACTCGGCATCATATTGCTTAGTCAGCTCTTTCAAAGCACTTATAAATCAGTAATTATTTTGCTCCAATGTCAAACACATTTCAATATGATGAAATATTGGATGAAATCTAATGCAATTACACACAATAAATTGCAAAGTTTCATTATGAAATGTATCTATTGTGATATTATTTGGCCCATGTATTTATTTTAAATGAATTTTGATAATTATAGCAGTAGACGCAGAATACAATGCATTATGCTGCGAACATTTGTAAATGATATTTCAGTGATATATGAGTTGATTTGACACACAATCCAGAGCCCCCTTAGGACCATTAATCAAGTTGATATCTGCTGTTCTCAGAGAAGGTGTCCCAGCTCCAGCTACGCAAACAAAACCAGTTAGGTAATCAAAAGCGTTTCAAATGTGAGATGATTCGAGAACAAGTTTCGATAAACATTTAGTGTTCTAATTGTTCTGACCATACTGTAGTTTCGGATTTAGTACATGCGCATTTAATTGATTCCACAGTGAATATTCCAATTGTAGAGTGAATTTCCAAATGCTTCCTTTACAAAACGCAAAGCTAATGGGCACCGTTAATTGTTCTTATCTTTAATTTTTTATTATTTTTTTATTTTATAATTATTTTATATAACACCTCATTTCAAGAATTTTAATAATTAATTTAAGAAATACACTTTTTAATGTTTCAAACTGGTAAATGAATCAATGAATTGTCTTAGTTCAATTTGTGATAATTATTACCCGAATATGAGAAGAATGGAAAATGAATTCCATTCTTTTGAACTCCAAACATGTTTTCAAAACTCTAACATACCTACAGTATCTATGCATATATTTGGCAAACATAGACGTCTACAAAATGCAATATTTACAATACAGATATTACTAACACAAATTAGACAATACCAAGATATTTTTAATTCTTAAATATTTTGAAGGAATTTAAAATTAGATTAATATTCAGTTCTTTAATTTTCTGGGATCAATAAAATTTGTAAGAAATAATTGTTTTTCATAATATTCTTCAGTAGCTATTATTTCATCTTCTATATCATCAATTTTAAGCAATTTTTCAATTTCATTATTTAATTACTTTATAATGATAGATTTTTTATTTCACTGTTTGTATTGCAGCTCAAAAACATCCAAAACTTTTTTTGTATAAATTATTTTTTTACATTATTAATCAACTTAGCTAAAATACTTTTAAATTAAAAATATAAGTACTGAAACAATGTTTATACCATCTGTCGTTTTGAATCCACATCTCATTAATAATTCAAAACATGTTTTCAAAACTCTTTCTATGCATACGTGCACAAAAGGCAATGTTCACAACAGAACAACTATCACAACTGCGGGTACTACCACAAATTAAACAGTACCAAGATCATTTTAAATATTAAATATTTTAAAAGGAATCTAAAATATGTTTCGTTCACTACTAAAATCAATAACAAGTCAAGAAAAAAAAATCTATATTAATTGGAGTATCTGAAGCAAAACATTTTTTGTTTATGTTTCTCCATTCAGCGTTTTCAGTATTAGAATTTAGAAAAGCTTGTTTTGACTTTCTAAGAGAAGTCAGCTCATTTGTTCTCCTCTCAGAACTAGTTCTGATTTTCCATTTATTTCGAATATGCCTCCCACCATTGTTATCAGAAATATTCACGTTGAGAATGGTTTTAATTATCAAAATTAGTTTTTATTGTTTTCCAGTCTAGCATTAAATTCCTCAGAAAATTAACAGAAAAATAAAAAGGAGATGGCGCAGACAAGTTCCCCGATCTGGCACTGCTATAATTTTATCTCTGAAATCAGGGGGGATAATAGGCAAACAACAAATTGCTTTCCATGCAGGATCTACAGTAACTCACAACACAATCCATGTGAATATGCTCAGGGATTCTGGCAATCCTTTTCAACACAGTCTTCAACGAACGTTACTTAATAAGTGGAGAATCTATTTAAATAACACTGCAAAGGAACTTAACTTTACTAGCTTGTTGTATTATTGAATAGAATAAACTCATTTAATGTATATAAGTTTAAATACTTAATAAATAAATTTTATCTTTTCTCAAATATAATTCACCAATTACAATTGAAAAAAAATTATTCCCTAATCATTTTGTTATGCAATTAATAATAAAATTCACATGAAAAGAGAAATCGAATTTTTATGTAACACTCAGCATATTTCATATAATTTAGTAATAAATATAAATAAAACACAATAATAACAAGTTTATATTTTAGTTTTCAATACAAAAAGGAATTGAAAAATATTTTTGTAGTGAATTTCTTTTTAAAAAGTCATTGTAACAAGAGTCTGTGCATCGATTTTCTGGCATTGATAAAATTCGGATTGATCTTTCAAAATCGATCTAAACTTATATTTCGCCATGGAAGATTATGATGTATAGTTAAGTTTAAATTAGACAAGATATCATCAATTACAATTGCAATGCAATAAATTCGTAGAAACTGTAACTTAGCATTGCAACCTGTGAAGATGATATTTAGAAAACAGCAAAACTCACATTTTACAACAAAAAAAATAATTAAGTACTGCATTTTTAAAATTATTAACTTACTTCCATTGCAATCTGTTAATAAAAATCATCAAAGAGTAGATCTAAACAACATATACTAGTACATCCCTTTTCCTTTTATGGGAAATCCTCAAAGACGAAGAAAGTCATTAATTTAAAATAAAAAACTATCCTAAGAACATTCTTTGGACTAAATCTTTTTCACACACAGAAATAATTGTCTGATTACAAGAACCTTGGACCTTCCCAGTTATACTAATGAAATAAATTCCAGCCTCGACTTGTCTAATCTAATCTTCAGTTTGGATTTTGACTTAGCACTGGCTTGTTCTATCGCATTCTCATTTTCTGGTTGAACAGCGATGAATTGGTTCGCTCACGTGAAAGGAAGGGGGGCAAAGATGAATTCACCCCCTTCCCCTAAATTCAATCCTCCATTTCTTGAACGCAAATTCATCTCCTTGAACTATGGCTAATTTTTGCTCGGATTTTGCGATTGGCAGGGTTTCGTTTCCCTGGAGTTTTATGTGAGACGCGTCGTTTCATCCTCAAAGTAATCCAAGTTTGTAAGGACATTATGGAGTGGATAATGGGGTTATTAATTACCAAAAGTTGAGTAATTTGCGTGAAGTGGTTTTGTTATAAAGTAGGAGAATAATTAACAGCTTTAATAAGCTTCCTGAAAGTCTACGTAAATAATCTATGTTATCTCGACGCTGTTAAAGTGAATCGAACGAAACTTAAAGCTTTTATATTCACTATCTGAATTATAAAGAAGAAAATAATGAAAAAGGAAATTCTGAAACCAGCAGATTTGTCAGAATACCATGTATATTATAAAACATTCCAGCCTGAATAATTGTATTTATAATTTTTCTTATGCAATCAAATACTGTGTTATTGAGATTAATTAAATAGTTAGCTTTTAAAATACTAATTTAAAGTATAGATTTTGTTCAAGTAATTTATGAAATTTCTGGAAGTTTACGTAAAGGTACGTACGGAAATACATATGTATATTATTTCAATAGTGTTAAAGTTTATCAAACCAAGCTTAAAGTTTATCTATTCGCGATCTGAAATATAAAGTTAACAAAAATGAAAAAAAAAAAAAAAAATTTTTGAATCTAACAGCTTTGCTAAGATAAAACCTATATTATAAAGCATTATATTAGAATAATTTTAATTATTATTTTTCTTCTGGAATTAACTGATATATGTTGTTGGACATTAGTATTACATATTTAGCAACTAAAATTTCAATTTAAAGTGTAGATTTTTCTCAAGTAATCCATGAAATTTCTGAAATTTTAAAGTAGTTTTGTTATAAAGTAGTAGAATAATTAGCTGGTTTAATAAGCCTTAAGAAAGTTTACATAAATAATTAATGTTATCCCAACGCTGTTAAAATTTATCGGACTGAACTGAAAGCTTCTATATTCGCTATCTGAGCTATAAAGAAGAAAATAATGAATAAAAAAAATCTGAATATAGCAGGTTTGTCAAAGTACAATGCTTATTATAAAGCACTACATGCTGAATAATTTATTATTTTTCTTTTGGAATCAAATACTGTGTTATTTAAAATTAGAATTTGATAATTAGCAATTAAAATTCCAAGTTAAAGTGTAGGTTTTGATCAAACTTAAAATCTCTGGAAGTTTTAAGTAAAGAATCTATGTTATTTCAATACATTTAAAATTCATCGAACCAAACTTAAAATTTTGATCGATAGACTTAAAATTTTCTCTGTATAATGAATAAAGAGAAAAAATATTAGTTAAAATAAATAATATTTTTATTACAATAAAATGTATATATCATGAAATATTATATTATTTTAAGTATATATCGCATATATTTTAAAATTCATTACATGTTTTATGAAGGTAATATTTTATAAGCTTCTGAAATTTATATTTTTTGTTAGAATATAATGTTTACTACAAAGTACTAAATTACTATCATGTACAAATTTTTATCATGTTTGAGAGAGGTACCGTGGCGTTTCTAATAAAGTTAAGCTGTAAAAGTCAGTGGCGTCTCCAAAAATTAATTTATCAAAAGTTAATCCGTAAAATAAAAAAAGTATAATTTATTAGTTAAAACATATTAATCTCCTCACGCAACATGAGAAATTTTCTTTTCAAAGACTTGTTTTTATAATTAAAGCTGATTTTTCATGTGATTTCATTTATGTGAATTGAAAACTTTACACAAAATATGTGTCGCTGAATATAACGATTGAGCAATATCAAGTCTTGTGATTTGTAGTTCATTTTGAATTATCTGGTTTTCAAAATATAGACAAATTATTGCTTCAATATCCTCAAAATAACGTATCAAGATTAATTTATATTCATAAAAATCAATTTATCTAAATATCGCTTAAAACCTCCATTTCCTTTTTCCATTCATGGGAAATCCCCAAAGACAAAGAAAGTCGTTAAATTAAAATTAAAAAAAAATCCTGAAAGACATTCTTCGAACACAATCTTCCTCATACATAGAAATAATTGTCTGATTAGAAGAACCTCGGACCATCTCAGTTACACTAATGAAATGAATTACACCTCGCCCTCGCGTCTAATCTAATCTTCAGTTGAGATTTTGACTTGGCACTGGCTTGTTCTATCGGATTCTCATTTTCCGGTTGAACAGCGATGAATTGGTTCGCTCCCGTGAAAGGAAGGGAGGGAGGGGGGGGACAAAGATGGATCCACCGCCTCCCCACCCAATTCAATCCTGCATTTCTTGAACGCAAATTCATCTCTTTGAACTATGGCTAATTTTTGCTCGGATTTTGCGATTGGCAGGACTTTGATTCCCTGGAGTTTTATACGAGACGATTCGTTTTATCCTTAAAGTAATCCAAGTTTGTGAGGACATTATGGAATGGATAATGGGGTTATTAATTGATAACAGTTGATTAATTTGCGTGAAGCGGTTTTGTTATAAAGCAGGGGAATAATTAACGGGTTTAATAAGCTTCCTGATAGTTTACTTAAATAATCGATGTTATCTCAACGCTATTAAAATTTATCGAACTAAATTTAAAGCTTTTATATTCTAAGCTAGCAGCTTTGCCAAAATACAATGTATATTACAAATTGTATTCTGAATAATTTTAATTATGACTTTTCTTCTGGAATCCAATACTAATATGTAATATTTGAGATTTGAATCAGATAGCTTGCTATAAAAAGTTTAATTTTAAGTGTAGATTTTGATCAATATATCCCTGAAATCGCAAACAACTACTTTTTAAAAAAAAATAAAATTTTAATATCCTAAAAAATGAAAACCATTTTATGATTATTTACTACAATATCCATAATTTTTAAATAATAATATATTCATTGATAATTAGGCTTTTTTCGCCATTCACTAGTAAGGCATTTATCGATTTATATTATTTAATGATATTTTTTTTTCATTCTAAGTTATTAAGAAAAAAATATTTTACAACAATCAGGAATTCAAGAAAGACCATGTAATACTACCTGTTATGATCATTATCATAAGCAATCTCAATGACTGTGTAATATGCTTAGCATTAACTTTTAAATTTTTTATATTTGCAATGCAGTTGTCGATGACAAATACATGAAATATAAAATAATAGATGATTTACTTTTAAATTTTAAAATTTCAGTATAAACAGATTGAAATGACTCTAATAAGCTTACAAAAATAAATCCTTATGAGGATTTTAATAATGGCCGGCTTGGTGACCTATGGTAAATTACGTAGATAATGTGCAGAAGAAGTAATGCTTGAATCCGTGATTGGAATGCATTATAGTCCCTCCTCGAGAAATTCGATGACGATCCGAAAACTTCTCGTATCGATAATCAAGCTGCCTAGTGGACATTTTCAAATTTTTCCCCATTCGATACACATATGCAGGTGAGTTGCATTTAAAAGTTTTCCCAAAAGGCTTTTCGGATATCAATCACTTATTGGTTTGTCGCTCTACAGTCATTTTTTTTTTCTGCACACTTTGAATTAATTAGACCGGAACCTACAGTTTAACGTGGATTCTGAAGCACTCACAAATATACATGCCATGTCCAGGATTCGAATTTGAAGCCTACTGTAACGAAAGTCAGAGAGCTAGCCAAATTGGCCATCATCACTTAATGGCGCATTATTCTTAGCATTACTTTTCGCAAAATGAAACCCACCAATTAAAGAAATATCACATTTACGCAATTCCAATTCTTAAACAATAATTAAAAATACATATTAGTCAAATAAATTCATATAAAACTAACGTATTTGGATTATAATAAACACTAGGAAAAAAGGTTATATCATGTCTCCAGCAAAGGATAACGATATTAAATCTACCTACATGCATCAAACATAATTTAGGTATACTACCAAAGTAAAACTTTTTAATTAATTATCCCCCCAAAAAAATTAAATTTTATTTAATTTTAAAAATGAGTAATTCTAGCAAAAACTTTGAAATAATCCTATAATTTATTTAAAGAGCTAATAATAAGTAGTTAATACGTTACCTTTATGCAGAAAATAATAATTTTAATTGCAGCAAATTAATAGAATATATGAGCAAAAATGTAATTGTTTTTTAAGTATTAAAGAGGAAAAAAATTGATAGAGAGCATAAACCACACACCCAACGTAATTCCTTTTAATAGACACGTTATTAAAATATGAAGATATTACTTATTTTTGTTACATAATTTACACTGGAATTGTATATATGAACAAAAAAAAGTGGTTAAATGTCTTGATTTGCCATTTTAATTTATAATACATGGCAATAAATATATATTTCAATATTCAAAAACTTATGATTTGAAATAAAAAGGGGAAAAATAGGATATACTTTTTAAAATTAAAAACAGCAGGAACTGGTTGTTAAAAATGGAAAGGTTAATTATATTAATGATTTAAAATCCAACCCTTTTAACTAAATTGGTTTTTGGAGACAGATTGCCAAAGAATAATTTTTATAAAAATAATGCCTGCATTTGAAACGATCATTTTCACAGGGAATTGCAGTTAAATTCACTTTAATGAATATTTGGTAAAATTCCAGTCTTCATTTAGTGAATAATTATCCTTAGGTTAAATATCCCAATTAAATCCGAATTGTTCTATAAGATTTCGAAATGAATCCATTGATTGTTAATATATATTTTTCCAGTTTTCCTGAAATGGGGAAAACTCATCAAAGTAATTAGAATTTACGGCGGAAAAAAAAAACTGATGTGCAATTGCTGAAGTTTAACTTTAATGAGTGCAAAGTTTTGAATCAGTCATAAAACGTGCCATTATCCGGCCATCAAGATTCAAAACGGAATCATCCATTTTTAATACAGATGAACTGCACCAGTTAACTGCTTCTCCAGAAAATTATCAGCAAATAATTACATGTTTTGAAAACCTTTTATCAGCCCTTCAGGTATTTAAGTCGCTATTGTGCGCACGGCTCTTATTCGAGTTTAAATCGTTTAAAATGAAAGCGACCGAGGAAAATGATTTAAAAGGATTACTTTTCGGTCTTGTGAAACAATGTACTTAATAAATCGCTCTGAAGATTGCTGAAAGCTGGAAGATCATAAATAATAAAGTATTCATTAGAGCTGTCATAAGTGCAATTTCTTCAGGATATTACTTTCATTAATATTATTTCAACGACTGTTAATTATGTAACAGCAATTAATGCAGAATTAAATAGAGTTTAAGTGGTATTTGGCAATAGAATGTGGCAAAGCTTAGGCACAATAATGTTTGTTATATATTGTCTTTTATAATGGCATTTTTTTTTAAATACCAGACCAGAACTAAAAACTATCCTCCAAATGGCGATACGAAAAAATCACGTATCGATAATCATGCTAACTAGTGGAACTATTCCAGGTTTTCATTATACAGGTGCAGAAAAGTTGTGACTTAAAGTTTTCCCAGATAGCAATGTTCTTGTACACAGCACTTATTGGTATGTTGTTCTACAATCATTTTGTTCCCACTTTGGACTAATTAGACCTGTGGCCTACAGTTTAACGTGGATTCCGTAAAACTAACAATCATCAATGACACTACCAGTATTCGAACTTGAAGCGTATTGTAACAATTGCCAAATTGACCATCAACACTTATTGGCACAATTTTTGGCATACAGTATCAAAAAATGGAACTCAAAGATAAAAGAAAATATTACGTTTTTGCAATTCCACTTCTTAAACAATAATTAAAAATACCTATTAGCCAAATAAATTCAAATAAAACTAACCTTATTTTGATTAAATTAAATACAAGGATAAAAAAGTTAAACCATGTTTCCAGCAAATGACATTAAATTTAACTATATACATTAAACATAATTCAGGTATATTCTCAAATTCAGGTCTTTCTCCAAACAAATTAAATTATTTTTACGCAATTAAAAATGAGTAATGTAAACAAAAAATTTGAAATAATACCATTATTTATTTAAAGAGTTAATAATAAGTAGTTAATACGTTACCTTTATGCATCAAATAAATCATCTTAATTGCAACAAATTAAGTAAAAGTACCTATGAGCAAAATTATAATTGTTTATTAAGTATTAAAGAGAAAAAAAAAAGGATAGAGAGCTTAAAACACATACGCAAAATCATTCATTTTAATAGATGCATTAATAAAATATGCAGACATTATATATTTTTGTTACATAATTTCCAGTGGAATTGTACATATGAACATAGAAAAATTGGTTAAATGTTTTAATTTGCCATTTTAATTTATAATATATGGTAGTTAAGAGATATATTTCAATATTCTCGAATTTAAGACTTGGAATAAAAATGGGAGAAAAAAATCTGATACATTTTTTTGAAATTAAAAAAGAAACTGGCTGTTAAAAATGGAACGGTTAATTATATTAATGATTTAAAATCCACCCATTTTAGCTAAATAGGTTTTTGAAGATTTTCGGAGTCAGATTACCCAAAGAATATTTTTATAAAAATAATGCCTGCATTTCAAATGATCATTTTCTCAGGGAATTGCAGTTAAATTGACTTTAATGAATATCTGTTAAAATTCCAGTCTTCATTTACTGCAAAATTATCCTTAGGTACAATTTCCCAATTAAATCCGAATTGTTCTTGGAGTTTCGAAATAAATCCATTGATTGTTAGTATATATTTTTCCAGTTTTTCCAGAAATGGAGAAACTCATCGAAGTAATTAGAATTTACGGCAGGAAAAAAAAGAAGATAAAACTGATGTGCAATTGCTGAAGTTTAACTTTAATGAGTACAAAGTTTTGAATCAGTTATGAAACGTGCCATTATCCGGCCATCAAGATTTAAAGCGGAATCATCCATTTTTAACACAAAAGAACTGCATCAATTAACTGCTTCTCCAGAAAATTATCAGCAAATAATTACATGTTTTCAAAACCTGTTATCAGCCCTTCAGGTATTTAAGTCGCTATTGTGCGCACAGCTCTTATTCGAGTTTAAATCGTTTAAAATGTACGCGATTGAGGAAAATGATTTAAAAGCTTCAGGTATTTAAGTCGCTATCTTCTAAACAAGTTTAAATCGTTTAAAATGTACGCGATTGAGGAAAATGATTTAAAAGCATTAATAAAATAAACCGCTCTGAAGATTGCTGAAAGCTGGAAGATCATAAATAATAAAGTATTCATTAGAGCTGTCATAAGTGCAATTTCTTCAGGCTATTACTTTGATTAATATTATTTCAACGACTGTTAATTATGTAACAGCAATTAATGTAGAATTAAATATAGGTTAGATGTTATTTATCAAAGTAGGAGTACAATGCTTGTCATATATTGTTTTTATAATGCTATTTTTTGAATTCCAAAATAGAACATTTCTACGTAGATGTCAGAGTAAAATAGGGTTTTTTTAATAAAGTATTTCGTTATTTTGAAGGAAATATAGGCGTAATAAAATTAGTTCCACAGTCTTACAAGGAAATTCTAAAGATATCTTAGATACCAAAAATATTTCATTCATATAAATAATGTATAATAGACACAATTTTAATGTATGTAGAAAAACCAAATATAATTAATTTTTTTTTTCGTATTTAGTTACAATTTTTAACAATATAATAAGTAGTGAAAGAGTTTAGGACTTTCTAGGTCTCATAAAGCCATATCTATTGTTTAAATGTAACATTATTTCAATAACTCTAATAATTTCTTATTATTATACAATACATGAATAATATTTCAAGAAAATAATCTAATAATTTCTTTTTTTGCATAAAAGTATTTCTAAAAAATATATTTTAGTTTCATCTTATATTATTTTACATGAATAATATTTCTATAATATATTCCAGTAATTTCGTCTTATATTATTTTATATGAATAATATTTCTAAAACATATTGTAATATAATTTGATATGAATAATATTTCCAAAATATATGCTGATAATTTCGTCTTATATTATTTCACAAAAATTATCTTTCCAGAATATACTCTAATAATTTCATTTTATATAATTTTGCATAAATAATATTTCCAGAATATATTCTAATAATTTCCTCTTATATTACTTTGAATAAATAGCATTTCCAAAATATATTCTAATGTTTTTTTTTTCTTATATTATTTTACATAAAATGCATTTCCAGAGTCTATTCTAATAATTTCGTTTTATATAATTTTTTATGTATAATATTTCCAAAATATATTCAAAAAACATGTCTGATATTCTTTTGCATTTACAATTTATTATTTATTACAATTTATTATTTACAATTCATAAATTAAAAGAATAGTATCCAAATATCTCAAATACACTATCATTTAAGTACCATATTTAATTCATGTACTATGATACAAATTTAAAACTAAGGAATTTTTAAACTTTTATATGGTTCTTATATACAAACTCATACCAGGAAACATATTACTTAATCCGCTCTTTCAAAGGACTTATAAATTAGTAATTATTTTGCTCCAATGTCAAACACATTTCAATATGATGAAAGAGTGAACGGAATCTAATGCAATCATACACAGCAAATTGCAAATTTTCGTTATGAATGTGCTTAACACTATCTATTGTGATATTATTTGGCAAATGTATTTACTTTAAATGAATTTTGATAATTATAGCCGTAGATGCAGAATACAATGTACTGTGCTGCGAACATTTGTAAATGATATTTCAGTTATATATGAATTGATTTGACACACAATCCAGAGTACCCTTAGGACCATTAATCAAGTTGATATCTGCTGTTCTCAGAGAAGGTGTCCCAGCGTGAGCTACGCAAACAAACCCAGTTAGGTAATCAAAAGCTTTTCAAATGTGAGATGATTCGAGAACAAGTTTCGATAAACATTTAGTGTTCTAATTGTTCTGACCATAGTGTAGTTTGGATTTAGTATATGCTTATTTAATTGATTCGACATATAATATTCCAGTTGTTGACTGAATTTCCTAAAGGTTTCTTTCCCAAAATGCACCATTTTTTAAAAAAATAATTCATTGTTCTTATCTTTAACTGTTATTTATTTATTTTATAATTATTTTAAACTACATCTAACATAAGAATTTCAATAATTAATGTAATAAAGACAATTTATAATGTTTCAAATAATGCTGAAAGACTCAATGAATTTTCTTTGCCCGATTCGTGGTAATTATCACCCTTATATATTCTAGAACAAGCAATAGATCAATAAATGATAAGAATAAGGGAAAGGGAAATTTCTGATTAATAATTCATAATTAATTTTCAGCCCGATTGTTAGTTAGTTAATGTAAGCAACTATAATACAAGAGGTGTTAGGTTCGATACCACTAGCAATATCCGTGACAAACAATTATTTCATAAATAAAAAGGCTCGATGACATTTATAACAAAGAGTGTAAAGCGTATGTGAACTTTAATTCTGATTTGTTTTCCTTCCATAAAAGTTTTGTCATATATATTCCATTACTAAATTTTAAAAAAAATTAACATTAAAAGTTTTAATACTAATTAAATCCAGATTTTGAATATAGGCCTTTTTTTCCTATTGAATCTAAATTCCAAAATGAGTTGTAAGTTAAATGACCTTATGTCATCACTAGATAAATATTGCATAACAAAGCAATAACTCTTGCATTACCCTGATCTATTTTGCCATAAAAGTGAAACCAAAGGTTTTTATAGAAACTAATCAATTCTCATTCAACTTCGTAACTCCCTCTTCTTCTATATGCTTCGAAATATTCAACTCCAAGAATTTATTTATTTCTTCTTTGTTAGGCTTTGAATCTGCAGACACAGACAACCATGATCCATAAATTTTGGAATATTTTGAAATTTGGAGGGACTTTTGAAGAAAGATATCAGATATATTATCTGTAGCGAGTACTTCGACCTCTAATAGAGGTTGGTGATGTTGTTTATTTCTTAATCGCAGCTAGTAATCATCAAATTCTTTTCGTCCCCCTCCTTTCCTCCAAAAAACTTAAATCATCGGAATTTTTTCCGTATGGCTGATTGTTACAATTCACAGGCTAATTGTATAGTAAAAAAAAAACTACTTTCGCTTCCTGAATAAATTACAATTCCTACTAACATTGTTTTACTTCTAGAATGAGCAATTACTCCACATGTTAGCAAAAGTACATTGTGGATAGGCTTCAAAAAATTACATTGATACACAATCACGAAATAATTTTTAGATTCTGTAATTTTGAAGCTCTTTTGTTTTGAAGACTTGGAGAAACAGAAATGTTTATCATGATATTTAAAGTTTCAATTTTCACAGGGTTGCTGTTTTGCTCTATAATCTGCTGACGAATAGGATTTCAGAAAGTATTTTTAACATCTGGCATCTTTCTTTAATTTTTAACTTTTTAGATCATCATTATTATTTTTTTTCCAATGCAGCTGGCAAACAGGCATGGACGTCTTGGATGCCTTAAGGCAAGCGCTGCACAAGCGTTACTCACTTTGCATTATCCAGGGGGCGCGTGTAACTTGAAGATAAGCCACGGACGCGGAGTAACAATGCCCCCACAACGCTCAACGATCCTATTGGGACCGGGACCTACGGTTTAAAGTGGATTCCGAACCACTACACACATCCATGGCACCGCCGGGACTCGAACCCGAAACCTGTGGTACCGAGCCCCAGAGCGCTAGCCACTCGGCCATTCAGGCCCTTGATCATCATTATATTTATTATAATAGGTAGACACACGTTCATTACATTAACAAAATACACATAATTTACTTACCGATGTGTTAAAAGAAGGGATGGTTTTGAATTCATATATCTTTTATATCTAACAGACAATTGATTACGATTAAACATTTCTGTTGTTTTAGCACTTCCCCTCCCTCCGTTCCTCCAAAAAGTATAAATCATCAGGCGTTCTATCTGTATGACTGGTGGTTTCAAAGTGGCTTCGCGACATTCAATGTTATTTTTAAGAAATTCAATTAATTCTGTTACATCAAAATTTTCTTTCAAGTTGGCTTTCTATTAAATTCAAGTGTTAAATTTTGTGAAAATAATTTTAGGATAATTGGATTCAATAGATGCTCATAACTACTACTTGTTTCAATAAGCGAATTTAAATTTCTAATACTGAATTTTATTTGATCATACAGGTTACACAAACCGTAGAAAAACGCAATCCATTGTTTAAATATATAACATGCTCGAAATTTAACAATTTATTCATATGGCTATTAATTCGCAAATCTTTACGACTCTATCTATCTGTCAACAATTTAAAACAAGAATTATAATTTTCTTTCAGGCCCATAATTATATGCTGGCCTTTCATGTTAATGTTTTAAGTAAATAAATTTTTCAATTTTAATTAAACAATTATTTTTATCAATTGAGTTTTCGAAAGAATTATGAAACTCTAATCACATGCTGTAACCACTAAAGGATTTTAACTTTGTTCATTTGGTAATTTTACATTTTGAGTATTATACACTGCTTTTGTTTTACATTCTGCTGATTGTTTATTATTTAGTTCATTAATTTTTTTTAATAAACGAAATTTGCAAGAAATCATTTATTTTATTATATTCTTCAGTAGCTATTATTTCATTTTCTACGAGTGTATCATCTATTTTAAGCAATTTTCCATTTCATTATTTAATTCTTTTAAAATGGTAGATTTTTAATTTAACTGTTCATATTGCAATTAAAAAAAAACCAATTATTTTTTAATTTTTTCTACATTATTAATGAATTTAATTATAATTGTGTTCGAATTAAAAATATTTCCCATAAGATAAAATAAATGCAACTTTTAAATCTAAAACAATCTGTATGTCAGTTGTCATTTTGAATCAAAATGTAATTAGTAATTTCAAATATGTTTTCGAAACTCTATCTATACATATGTTGGACAAACATAGAAAACGTATTCAAAAGGGAATATTTTATAATTCAAATATGAGTACTACCAAATTAGACAGAACCAATATCATTTTAAATATTAAATATTTTAAAAGGAATCTAAAATTAGATTATTATTCAGTTCTCTAATTTTTTGGACAAATGAAATTTGCAAGACAAAATTTTTTTCCGTCATATTTTTCAGCAGCTATTATTTCATCTTTTATAACATGAATTTTAAGCAATTTTCCAATTTAATTATTTAATTGTTTTATAATGGTAGCTTTCATTTAACTCTTCATATTACAATTAAAAACAGCAACATAATTTTTTTTATATTATTTTTAAATTATTTTCTACATTATTAATCAATTAATCTATGATAGTTTTAAATTAAAAATATTAAGCATAAACCAATCTTTTTAAATACACATGTAATTAATAATTCCAAACATTTTTCAAAACTCTATCATTGAATATGTACACAAAAGGCAATATTTTACAACACAAATAAGGTTACTACCACAAATTAGACAGAGATTCAGACAGATTATTCAAGATCATTTTAAATATTAAATATTTTAAAAGGAATCTAAAATATATTTTGTTCACTACTAAAATTAATAACAATAATAATATAATATATTCTATTTCCATAATATAAAAGAAATGCAACATTTAAATCTAAAACAATATTTATGAGATCTGACTTTTTCAATCAACTTGTAATTAGTAATTCCAAATTTGTTTTCAAAACCCTGTCTATGCATATGTGCACAAAATGGCAATATTTTACAGCAAAAATTAGACAGTAGTAAGATCATTTTAAATATTAAATATTTTAAAAGCAATCTAAAATATATTTCGTTCACTACTAACATCAATAACAAGGCAAGCAAAAAAAACTCATATTAATTGGATCATCTGAAGCAAAACATTTTTATTCATGCTTCTCCATTCAGAGTTTTCAGTATTAGAATTTAGAGAAAAGGCTTGTTTTGACTTTCTAAGAGAAGTCAGCTCCTTTGTTCTCCGCTCAGAACTCGTCTGATTTTCCATTTATTTCGATCATGCCGTGTGCCTACCGTCATTGTTCTCAGAAATATTCCACCGATATTAGATGGAATTAAAAGGCACTTTGAGAACGGTTTTAATTATCGAAATTAGTTTTTATTGTTTACCAGTCTAGCATTAAATTCCGACTTTGAGAGAAAGGGGCTATTTATTTAGTCGGAATTTCATTTTCTTTAGGATTGGGGATGACATCATTGAAAGGAACAGGTTCCTTGTTTTCGCCATTTACGAAGTAAAGTTGGTAGTTGTAGAAACTATTATAACACATATTACGGTCTCTTTGGTATTGAAGGTCATTCATTACAGTACATTTATCTTAGATATATGATATTTAAATATATTGTGAATATATATAAATGTGTATATTATATATTTTGAAATAGGCGGTTTTGTACTTACGGAAATTAAGTTTAAATGTTTAAAAATTCAAATATTTGTCTTCTGTATCATATATTCAAATATTAGTCTTCGGTTTATTACAAAATAAGTCCTCAATTTCCAAATAAGGATCTAATTTTATTAATAGGTTAGTAGCTTAGTATGAAAAAATTTTAAAAAGTTTATTTTGCCAAAATAATAATGATAATAATAATAATAACATTTATTAACAATAAATTTATACTCTAAAAAAAAAAAAAAAATATTTATTTATTAATCATCAGTGAGTTTAAAATTCCCGGAGCTTATGGAATTACATTTTTTTTTCTTTTTTAGGTTGCTGACACTGTCCTTGACATCTGTGTGAAATTTGATTCAAAATATTCATTAGTGATTGAGTTACGCTTGGCTTTGTGAGACGCTAAAACTGATTCAGGCGATGTTTGAAACGTCAGAATTAATAGAGCAAAGAACTTGCATTAAATGTTGTTTGCGAAAATGTATAGAATGTTTTTTTTTTACATTTCCAATGGCAGATTATGAACAGTTAAAGCAATAATAAGAACAACGAAAAAAAAAAAAACAGATAATACAACAAAACATACTGAAACAGAGTTCATTAATCAAACAACAATGTCAAGTTGTGGATCTTTTAGCCATTAAAAAGTGTTACCAAGTGCACCACGGGGAGGTAGATCTTCTGCGCACCCATGTATAGAATGTTGCAGACGACATTCGGTAAGCATTCCTATATCGGAAAGAAATGTTTAAAAGTGGTATAAATAGTTCAAAGAAGGCAGAGAACACGGTGAACAGTCAGAGCCCTCTGGTCAACCATCAGCCTCAACCCATGAAGCTTACGTCCAAGAAATTAAAGATTTGGTGCTTGCAAACCGTCGATTTGCAATTAGAGACCTTGTTGAGGATGATGGAATTTCGAAAGGATCATTCAATTACATTTTGTGCCTCAATCTAGATTGGTATCGAAAACACTGAATGTGCCAGCTCACACTGCATAGATTCTTCGTGTCTATCCGCCACGGTCTTTCCGCCATGTCGTTCCACAATCATTGTATGCACACCATACTACTTCTGGCTATTCCCTAAACTCAAAAGACCACTCCCGGGACACCGTTTTGAGCCGATTGAAGAGATTCAACGGGAATCGCCGCTTGCTTTGAAAGGCTATCAATGCCGATGACTTTTTAGCATACATTGAGGATTGGAAAAAAAAAGCTGGCATAATTACATTGTGTCAGGAGGGGATTACTTTGAAAGTGATGACATAAATTTGGAAGAATAAATAAGGAGTTTTTGAAAAAAAAATTATTATTATTACTTTTTGGGCACAGTAGCATATATATGTATATATATATATAAGGATTTCAATTATATTTTGCATAACATTTTGTATTTTATAAAATATTATAATACTATATGAGCCCGTTAATACATTTAGATAATTATTTGGAAATTGAGAATGTACATTGTAATATTTGATTTGAATAATATTTGAATATATGAGACAGAAGACACATATTTGAATTTCTAAAACTTATTACAAAAGTTTACTTTTTGGGAGTACAAAACTGCCTATTTTAATATAAATAATAACACTTTTATGTATCTTGACAATATATTTTAATAACTTATATCCAAGATAAATATAATATAATGAATGCCATTCATTACCAAAGAGTCTGTAATATGTGCTTCAATAGTTTCTACAACTACTAACTTTACTTAGTAAATGGCGTAAATAATAAACCTGTTCCTTTAAATGATGTATTCAACAATCCTAAAAAATATGGAATTCCGTCTAAATAAATAGCTCCTTTCTCTCAAAGGCGGAATTTAATGCTGGAACTGGAAAACAATAAAAACTAATTTCGATAATTAAAACCATTCTCAACGTGCCTTTTAATTCCATCCAATCTCGGTGGAATATTTCTGAGAACAATGGCGGGAGGCATACGGCATATTCGAAATAAATGGAAAATCGGACTAGTTCTGAACGGAGAACAAAGGAGCTGACAAAACAAGCCTTTTCTAAATTCTAATACTGAAAACTCTGAATGGAGAAACATGAACAAAAAGGTTTTGCTTCAGATGCTCTGATTAATATGGATTTTTTATCTTGCCCTGTTATTGATTTTAGTAGTGAACGGAACATATTTTAGATTCCTTTTAAAATATTTAATATTTGAAATGATCTTGGTACTGTCTAATTTGTGGTAGTATCCATATTTGCGTTGTAAAATATTGCCTTTTGTGCACATATGCATAGACAGTGTTTTGAAAATATGTTTGGAATTACTAATTACATATTGATTTAAAAAGATCGTTAATATTAAGATTGTTTCAGGCTTAATATTTTTAATTTAAAACTATTATAGCTACATTGATTAATAATCTAGAAAGTAATTTTAAAATGGAAAAACATTATGTTGTTTTTTTAACTGCAATACAATCAGTGAAATGAAAAATCTATCATTATAAAAGAATTAAATAATGAAATTGGAAAATTGCTTAAAATTGATTATATAGAAGATAAAATAATATCTGCTGACGAATACGATGCAAAAAAATGGATTTCTTGCAAATTGCATTCGTCCAAAAAATTAAAGAACTGAATAGTAATTTAATTTATATTCCTTTTAAAATATTGAATATGATCTTTAAAAGTTGTATTTCTTTTATCTTGTGAAAAGTATATTTACTTTCAGAACAATTATAACTAAAATAATTAGTAATGTAGAAAATAATTAAAGATGAATAAATTCTGTTGATGTTTTTCCATTGTAAAATTAACATTGAAATGAAAAATCTAGAATTATAAAGGAATTAAATAATGAAGTTGCAAAATTGCTTAAAATTGATGATATAGAAATGAAATAATAGCTGCTGAAGAATATAATAGAAAAAGGAATTCTTGCAAAATTCATTTGTCTAAGAAAATTAAAGAACTTGTTAATAAACAATCAGTAAAATTTAAAACAAAATTAGTGTATAGTTCTCAAAATGTAAAATTATCGTAATTGACAAAGTCAAAGTTATCTGGTGGTTACAGCATGTGGTTAGACTTTTATAACTCTTTCGACAACTAGATTGATAAAAATAATTGTATAAGTAAAATTCAAAAATTAATTTACTTAAAAAAAATTTACATGAAATTCAAGCGTATAATTGTGTGTCTGGCAGCAAGTCTTTCAGAAGAAAACTATGATTGAAACTACTATTAAAACTGTTGATAAGCAGATCGGGTCGTAAACGTTTGTTAATTAATAGTCACATGAATAAATTGTTAAATTTCGAGTCTGTTAGATATTCAAATAATATTAACTGATTACGTAAAATGTTTTATCAAATAGAAGTCAGTGTTAGAAATTTAAATTCACTTAATGTCATAAGTGGTAGTTATGGGCATCTTTTGAATCCAATTATTCTAAAATTACTTCCACAATATTTAACACTTGAATTTAATAGAAACTTAACTTCAAAAGAACATTTTGCTGTAACAGAACTAATTAATTATCTTAGAAATGAAATTGAATGTCGCAAAGACACGTTAATGGTTAATAATTCAAGCAGTGCTAAAACAATATAAATGATTAATCGTAATCAACTGTCTATTAGAAATATGTTGTCTGTCTGTTGCTTCTTGTAAGTCATTTTATGAATTGAAAACCATCCACTTCTCTTAAATAAACTTCTTCTTGGTAAATAAATTAAAAGAAAACCATTGATTGAACCATTGATTCTGTGGCAACCAAAAATTGAAGAAAACCATCCTTTTCTTTACTATTCAATTAGTCCGTTAATTGAAACCACCAGTCATACGGAAAGAACGCTTGATGATCTATACATTTTGAACGGACGAGGTGGACAAAAAGGAATTCGATGTTTACCAACTGCGAACAAGAAGTAAACAACATCATCACCAAACCCTTTTAGAGGTCGAAGTACACGCTACTGATAATATATGTGGTATTTTTCTTCGAGGTCCCTCCGAATTTCAGAAGATTCCAAAATTTATGGATCAACTAAATTAGATGCCTACTGATTGAAGCCTTAACAAAGAAAAAATAAATATACTCTTGGTGCTGTCTATATCTAGAGAATATAAATGGGACAGGGAATGAAGATTTATTCGTTTCTCTAACGAAATGATGTTCGGTTTCATTTTTATGGACAAAATAGATCAAAGTAATGTTAGATTTAACGTGTTGTTTTTATCTATTGATGTCATAGGGTCATTTAACTTATAATTCATTTTAGAAGTTGGGTTCGATAGGCATTGAAAATAAAAATGAAATAATTCCAAAATCTGATTTAAATAATATTAAACTTTAAATGGTAGTTTGAAATTTAGTAATGATATTTATAATGTGTGTGGCAGGAAAACAAATCAGAATTTGTTTTACTTCCACGCGCATTACATCATTTCATGATAGATGAACAACTACTTCTTGGATTAGAAAATAAATTAAAAGGAAACGATGTTGCACAAATTGTTCGAAGCATAATATGGAAATGCATTAGATATTTTACATATAGAACAGCTACTTCTACTCAGATAATGGCCGATCTTTCTACTAATTAATTCTCCAATTTAAAATAATTATAAAATAAAAAAAGAAATAAACAATTAAGATAATAACAATGAATTCTGTAAAAATTGGTGCATATTTTCCATTGCAATTTAGGAAGGAAGCCTTTAGGAAATTCACTCTACAAACAGGAATATTGTCTGTGGAATCAATTAAATACGCATGTACTAAATCCCAAACTACAGTATGGTCAGAACAATTAGAACACTAAATGTTTATCAAAACTTGTTCTCGAATCATCTAAAATTTGAAACGCTTTTGATTACCTAACTGGTTTTGTTTGCGTAGCTGGAGCTCGGACACCTTCTCTGAGAACAGCAGATATCAACATGATTAATGGTCCTAAGGGTGCTCTGGATTGTGTGTCAAATCAACTAATATATCACTGAAATATCATTTACAAATGTTCGCAGCACAGTGCATTGTATTCTGCATCTCCAACTATAATTATCAAAATTCATTTAAAGTTAATACATTTGCCAAATAATATCACAATAGATAGTGTTAAGCGCATTCATAACGAAACTTTGCAATTTACTGTGTCTGGTTGCATTGTATTTCATCCCCTCTTTCATCATATTGAAATGAGTTTGACGTCGGAGCAACATAATTGCTGATTTACAAGTCCTGTGAAAGAGCTGACTAAGCAATGCGATGCCGAGTATGAGGTTTATAAGAGTCATTAAAAACTAAAATTCCCCTAATTTAAATTTGTATTTCGAGATACTTGTGTATTATTATTTTTTTAATGAATACTGTGAATATTATACATGCCAGATAATATAGGACGAGATTATTAGAATATATTCTGGTAATATTATTGTAATAAAATTGAATAAGATTAAATTAGATTGTATTTTGGAAACATTATTTATGCGAGAAAATATATGAAGAAATTATTAGAATTTATTTTGTAAACATAAAACTTGCAAACTAATATAAATCGAAATTATTAGAACACATATAAAACGAAATTATTACAATATATTTTGTAATTACTATTCATGCAAAAGAATATAAGATTAAAGTATTAGATTTTTTTTAAATATTATTCATGTAAAATAAAATACTCAAATATTGTTACAGTACTAGATATGGTTTTAGGAGAATAAGAAAATTCTAAACTCGTCTACTAACTATTATATTATTATCAAAGATTGTACATAAATACAAATAATAAAAATTCTAAAAATTACTTTTTGTATTAGGATTTCCTATATACTGAATAAATTGTATCTATTATCAATTATTTAGCACCCATGATAGGCATTTCAAGAGAGTTCGGTATTCTGTTCTGATATTCAAATTAAATAAATAGCATTATAAAAACAATATATAGCAAGCATTATTATAATGTTATATTTTGCCAAATTATATTGCCACCTAACGTCTAATCTCTATTTGTTACCAGGAAACACCAGGAGAATCTTCTATACTCTACCCAGATTTTGCCACCATGTATTTTTTAATAACATATAACATTGGCCTCATGAAGGAGTTCGGTATTCTGTTCTGGTATTCAAAAAAATACCTTATAAAAACTATATATAACAAGCATTATTCTGCTTATATTTTGTCTCATTCAATTGCCAAATACCATCTAACCTGTATTTAATTCTTCATTAATTGCCGTTACATAATTAACAATCCTTGAAATAATATTAATCAAAGTAATAGCCTGAAGAAATTGCACTTATGACAGCTGTAATGAATACTTTATTATTTATGATCTTCCAGCTTTAAGCAGTCTTCAGAGCGTTTTATTCAGTGCATTGTTTAACAAGACAGAAAAGTAATGCTTTTAAAATCATTTACCTAGATTGCGTTCATTTTAAACGATTTAAACTCAAATAAAAGTCGTGCGCACAACAGCGACTTAAATACCTGAAGGGCTGATAACAGGCTCTCAGAACATGTAATTATTTGCTGATAATTTTCTAGAGAAGCAGTTAATTGATGCAGTTCATTTGTGTTAAAAATTAAATGATTCCGCTCTAAATCTTGATGGCCGGATAATGGCATGTTTCATAACTGATTCAAAACTTTGCTCTCATTAAAGTTAAACTTCAGCAATTGCACATAATTTTACCTAAGGATAATTTTGCAGTAAATGAAGGCTGGAATTTTAACAAATATTAATTAAAGTCAATTTAACTGCAGTTCCCTGAGAAGATGATCATTTAAAATGCAGGCAATATATTTATAAAAACATTCTTTGCGCAATCTATCTCCAAAAACCTATTTATTTAAAATGGTTGGATTTTAAATCATTAATATAATTAACCTTTCCATTTTTAATAACCAGTTCCTTTTATTTTTAATGTTAAAAAATGCATCATATTTTTGTACATATATTTTTTCCCTTTTTATTTCAAGTCATAAATTTGTGAATATTGAAATATATCATTTAATTACCATATATTATAAATTAAAAAGCCAAAGCAAGACATTTAACCACTTTATTTTATGTTTATGCATACAATTCCAGTGTAAACTATGTAACAAAAATATGTGATGTCGTTATATTTTATTAATGCCTCTATTAAAATGAATGATTTTGCTTGTGTGTTTTATGCTCTCTATCAATTTGTTTCTCTTTAATACTCAAAAAACAATGAAATTTTTGTTAATATGTCATTTTACTTAATTTGCTACAATTAAAATGATTCATTTGGCATAAAGGTGACGTATTAGCTACTTATTGTTAGCTCTTTAAATAAATAATGGGATTTTGTTTAAATTACTCATTTTTATATACGTAAACAGAATTTAATTTGTTTCGAGGGATAGTTAATTAAGAAGTTTTACTTTGGTAGTATACCTAAATTATGTTTAATGTATATAGATAGATTTAATATCGTTTGCTGGAAACATGATGCAACTTTTTCTCGTGTTTATTATAATCAAAATACGTTAATTTTATATGAATTTATTTGACTAATAAGTATTTTTAATTATTGTTTAAGAAGTGTAATTGTATAAACGTGATATTTATTTTAATCGGTAGGCTTCATTTTCCGTGCCAAGAATGTAAGCCAAGAATAGTACACCAATCGATGGACAATTTGCTAACGCTCTGGTATCACACACTTCGAATCCTGGTAGTGACATGGATATTTGTTAGTGGTTCAAAATCCATGTTAATCTGTTGATATCGATCTAATTATACATGTATTTAAAAAAAAACAATGACTGTAGAACGGCAAATCAAAAATGTTGTGCGGAGGACATTACCTTCTGGGAAGACTTTTAGACGCAACTGCCCAACATTTGTGTAACGTATGGGTAAAACCTAAAAAATTTCCATTAGGCAGTTCGATTATCAATACGCGATATTTTCATATATCCATCAAGTCTCCAAAAACAGTCACTGTAATGGACTACACTTACGGTTTCGAACTTAATACCTTCTCCACGCTACCTAGTTACGTTACTATAGGGTAACAAAGTAGCCAATATAAACATTAAAATCCTCATCAGGATTTATTTTCTTGGGTTGTAAGCTCATGAGAATTTTTTTAATCTCTTTAGCAAGGAATTTTTTTAATTTAAAAAAAAAGTACTTATTTATTTATTTTTACATTTTGTGTATATGTCATCTACAACCGCATGCGAAATACGAAAAATTAAAATAATGTAGGAAAACATATTACTCACGTTTAATTTAACTGTCAATTACGAATAATCCTAGTTAGGACAACTTGATTTTTTTTTGACATCCCGATTGTTCAAGATATTTTTCTTAACATCTTAGAGTTATTTATAGAGTGAAAAATAATTTTTATCATCAAATAATATACATCGATAAATGACTTACTAGTGACTGGAGAAAAATACCTAATTACATACGACTACAATATATTTAAAAAATATATATATTGGATATCGTAGTAAATAATTGTAAAATTGATTTCATTTTTTTAGGATATTAAAGTTCTAATTTTTTTTAAGAAAAAGTAGTTGTTGGGGATTTCATGGATATTTTGATCAAAATTTACACTTTAATTAAAAATGTAACACCTAACTATATAATTCTAATCTCAATAATACACAGTATTTGATTTCATAAGAAAAATAAAAATTAAATTTATTCAGTATGTAATCCCTTATAATATACATTTTATTTTGACAAAACTTTAAGTTTGGTTCAATACATTTTAAAGCGTTGAGATAACATAGATTATTTACGTAAACTGTCAGGAGGCTTATTAAACCCATTAATTATTCTCCTACTGTATAACAAAGCCGCTTCACGCAAATTAATCAACTGTCGGCTATTAATATCCTCATTATCCATTCCACAATGCCCTTATAAACTTGGATTACTTTGAGGTCGAAACGACGCGTCTCACATGAAACTCCAGGGAATCGAAACCCTGCCAATCGCAAACTCCGAATAAAAATTAGCTATAGTTCAAAGAGATGAATTTGCGTTCAAGAAATGGAGGATTGAATTGGATGGGGAGGGGGGTGAAGGGGATATTTTTCTCCTAATATGTATAACACGATTTAAAGTACATAACTAATAATAATAAGGGTTTTTAATGAGCCTAGGAACTAGTGCTTTGGAGCTTTGTGCCAAGGATTCGAGCTCGAATACCTGTGGTGCCATGGATGCCTGCAGTGATTGGGAATCCATCCCGTTAGGACACCCCTACCCCGTAAAAAGAAAACATCTTATGTTTCGGAATCTGTCAGTAGATAGATAGCCTTGGCTCATCATGGAAGTTGTTGAGCCTTGAGTTAATGGAAAATTAATCATTACGTTTAGTTATATACATTATTGAATTATTGTAATTTTTCAAAATAATCTATAATAATAAAAAAAAATAAAGTATAATATAAAATAAAATATAATAAAAATAAAATAATAAAATAATATATGTATATATGCAGAATTTAACTTCAATTATTTTTGGATAAAATATATTTTTTTTTAAATTTTTAATCATAGTAAGCTTTGAACTCATTAATAAATTTAGATCATTATTTGGAAATTGGACATGTACTGTGTACTAAACATAATACTAATATTTGAATATATGACACATTCAAGAATTTATTTGTAATTTTTCAAAATAATTTGAATTTCTAATACTAAAATAAAAAATTAATTTATGTGAGTTCATAACATTATTTGCAAATTGGATTATAAAATATATAATATACACATCTATATATCTTCCCATTATATATTAATATAATATATTTGAGATAAATATAAAATAATGAATGGCGCTCAACACCAAACAGTCTGTAATGTGTGTTTTAATAGTTTTTACAACTACCCACTTTACTTAGTAAATGGCGTAAATAATGAACCTGTTCTTTTAAATGATGTCTTTGCCAGTCCTGGAAAAAATGGAATTCCGACTAAATAAATAGCTCATTTGTCTGAAAGGCGGAATTTAATGCTAGACTGGATAACAATAAAAACTAATTTCGATAATTAAAACCGTTCTCAACTTGCCTTTTAATTCCATCCAATCTCGGTGGAATATTTCTGAGAACAATGGCGGGAGGCATATGGCATATTCGAAATGAATGGAGAACAAAGGAGCTGACTTCTCTTAGAAAGTCAAAACAAGCCTTTTCTAAATTCTGATACTGAAAACTCTGAATGGAGAAACATGAACAAAAATGTTTTGCTTCGGATGCTCCAATTAATATAATTTTTTTTCTTGCCTTGTTATTGATTTCAGTAGTGAACGAAACCTATTTTAGATTCCTTTTAAAATATTTAATATTTAAAATGATCTTGGTACTTTCTAATTTGTGGTAATTTCCATATTCCTGTTGTAAATGAATGCCTTTTGTGCATATATGCATAGACAGAGTTTTGAAAACAGGTTTGGAATTAATAATGACACGGGATTTAAGAAGGCAGATGACATAAAGATTGTTTTAGGCTTAATATTTTTAATTTAAAGCTGTTATAGCTACATTGATTAATAATTTAGAAAATAATTTAATAATGAAAAAGTTTTTGTTGTTTTTTAAGTACAATACAAACGGCGAAATGAAAATCTAGCATTATAAAGAATCAAATAATGAAATTTGAAAATTGTTAGAAGTTGATGATATAGAAGTTGAAATAATAGCTGCAGAAGAATATAATAAAAAAAGGATTTCTTGCAAATTTCATTTGTTGAAAAATTATAGAACTGAATACTAATATATTTTTAGATTGCTTTTAAAATATTTAATATTTAAAATGGTCTTTTTGCAGTCTAATTTGTGCTAGTATTCATCTTTTTATTGTAAAATATTGTCTTTTGTATACATTTTCTAAGCATGTCAAACATATGCATCTATATATAGTTTTGAATGCATATTTGGAATTATTATTTACATGTTGATTCAAAAAGGCAGATGACGTATTATTTCAAGTTAAAAGTTGTATTTATTTTATCTTGTGAAAAATATTTTTACTTTGAAAACAATTATAACTAAATTGATTAATAATGTAGAAACCAATTCTAAAAAAAAAAAAAAAAGCTATTCATGTTATTGAATTGTAATATAAACCGTGAAATGAAAAATCTAGCATTAAAAAAAATTAAATAATGAAATTTGAAAATTGCTTAAAATTGATGATATGGTAGATGAAATAATAGCTGCTGAAGAATGAATGTAATGGGAAAAGGATTTCTTGCAAATTTCATTTATTCTCAAAAATTAAAGAGCTGGATAATAAACAGCCAGTAGAATGGAAAACAAAAGTAGTATATTATTATACTCAAAATGTGAAATTACCGAAATTAACAAAGTCAAAGTTCTGTGGTGATTCCAGAATGTGTTTAGAATTTCAAGAATTACAATGTGTTTAGAATTTTAAGACACTATCTCAATGGATATATTGGACGAATTGAATGGATGGATATATTGAAGAATTACGGAAAATCCATTCGATTTATTTTCACGGTATTCAGCTGCATCTAACAATGACCAAATCACTTTTGGTCCCATTGTCCAGTATAATTGAAGGAAAGTAACTTACCAATTTCTCAGTTTGATTTTGAAATGAACTTAAAATCAGAAAAATATCTTCAAGAACAGCGCCGAAAAGTAATTTGTTCTATTTCTAGTAAAAAAACTGAATTTGAGTTAATTAAAAATTTTTCATGTTGGTGTTAATATAAATATGTAATTCATAAATAATGCAAAATTAATAACTTCTAAAACTAAGCGATTTTTGAAATATTCAAGAACTTGATAAAGTGAATATTCTAATTATGAAATATATACAACAACCGTAATTTAAAAAATAATTTTAAATTTAAAAAGAAGGAAAGATTTAAATTTAAATAGCAAAATATTATAATTGAATCCATTTCTTGATAAAGGAGATATCCTGAGGGTTGCTGGAAAACTTTGAAGTTCAAATCTCTTAGAAAACCAAAAATGTCAAATTATTGTTTCTAAAAACACAAGTTACAAACTTAATAATAAAACATTTCCATGAAATAAATCTACATGGTGTAACTGTGTTAATGATTTCAAACCTGCGAGAACAGTTTTGGCTTCTTAATAGACGACAAATTGTTCGAAGAATAATTTGAAAATATGTTATGTGTTTTAAGTATCGAACTTCTACTCATATAATGGTAGATATTCCAATTGAAACTGATTGTGACCAGATGTGGTGTTTTCTAAAGTTGGATTGTCTTTGAAGGACCTTTCCCAATTAGAAATAGAAAGATCGAGGTATAAAACAACAGGAAATTGGAAAATAACATTATGGAAATTAACAACAACTTGGAAATGTTTTGGAAATAAATATGAACATTATCATTTATCAAAATGAAGCCTGATTATCAATGCAAGACACTTTACACACTTTGCTATAATCGCCATCGAATATTTTAATTTATGAAAAACATTAGTGGCATCGCACATTGTATGTGGTTACTAATGCATCTTGCTTGTTTGTTGCATATATTATAAATGATTACAAATCGGGCCTGATAATAGTATTATGAATGATTAATCAAAATGTTCACTTTTCCTTCATTCTTATCAATTACAGAATTAAATCTTCATTTATTGATACATCGTACATGCTAGAATTTATAAGAGTAATAAAGACAGAACACTAAGATAATTTAATGTCAAAGACGTTTACCAATTTAAACATTAAAAATTGTCGTTTACCAATTTAAACTTTAAAAATTGTCGTTTACCAATTTAAACAATAAAAATTGTCGTTATTCCATTAATTAATAAAATTCGTCACGTCATGTGTAAAATAATTATAAGGTAAAAAAAATAAATGGTGCATATTTGCATAGCATTTTGTGAAGAAAGAAATTATAAAATTCACTCTACAACTGGAATATTGTCTGTGGAATCAATTAAATAAGCATGTACTAAATCCCAAACTACAGTATGGTCAGAACAATTAGAACACTAAATGTTTATCGAAACTTGTTCTCGAATCATCTCACATTTGAAAAGCTTTTGATTACCTAACTGGGTTTGTTTACGTAGCTGGAGCTGGGACACCTTCTCTGAGAATAGCAGATATCAACTTGATTAATGGTCCTAAGGGTGCTCTGGATTGTGTGTCAAATCAACTCATATATCACTGAAATATCATTTACAAATGTTCGCAGCACAGTGCATTGTATTCTGCGTCTGCCGCTATAATTATCAAAATTCATTTAAAGTAAATACATTTGACAAATAATATCACAATATATAGTTTAAACACATTTCACAAAGCAACTTTGCAATTCACTTTGTCTGGTTGCATTAGATTTCATCCACTCTTTCATCATATTGAAATGTGTTTGACATTGGAGCAAAATAATTACTGATTTATAAGTCCTTTGAAAGAGCTGACTAAGCAATATGATGCCGAGTATGAGTTTGCTTATAAGACCCCTATTAAAGAATAAAGTTTCACTTAATTTAAATTTGGATCCTATTATATGAAGTAAATATAGTACATATGTAAAGGCATATTTCGAGGATACGTGGGTAATATTTTTTTAATATATACTGTAAATATTATATATGCAAAATACTATTAGACAAAGTTTTCAGAATACATTCTGGAAATATAAAACATATAAATTAATATTATATAAGACAAAATTGTCCGTATATATTTTAGAAATATTATTCGCATAAATTAATTTAAAAATTAAGTAGAATATGTTTAGGAAATACTATACATGCATGAGAATATAAGATGAAATTATTAGAATATTTTTTTGAAAAATTATTCATGTAAAAAATAATAATAAAATCATAAAAGGAACTAAAATAATATTACATTTAAATAGTGCTAGATAGGATTTATGAGAATAAGAAAGTACAAAACTCTTCCACTAGTTATTATATTGTCATAGATTTTATATAAATGATAGTAATGAAATTTCTAAAAAAAATATTTTTATGTTATCTTTTCCGATATAACCATTAAAAGTATATCAGAATTGTTTTATTAGTGCTATATTACCGTCTAAATAGCGAAATCAATTATTAAAAATAAACTTTTTTCTGCTGACAACTACTTGAAAATATCAAATGAGATCACATTTCAGTCAATTGACTTTTTAGTAATTAGTCCTCTACCTTGTAAATATTTCTAAACTATACAAAGCAGAAATGTTCGTATCATGTACAAATAAAACTAATTTTTTTCCCTCTGCGTCCAATGTTATTAGGGTACACCAGAAAAACTTGCTACACTCTACTCAGATTTTGCCACCATGCGTTTTAAAAGAACATCCATGATTGGCATAAGAAGAGGGTTCAGTATTGTGTTCTCGCTTTCAAAAATAAATAAATTGCATTATATAAACAATATATATCAAGCATTATTGTACTGTTATACTTTGTCAAATTCTAATGCCAACTAACATTTAACTTCCAATTAGTATATTACAAGGATGCACCATGAGAATCTGCTACACTCTGCTCAGATTTTGCCACCATGCGTTTTAAAATAGCATACATGATCGGCATCAGAAGAGAGTTCAGTATTCCGTTCTGGTATACAAAATAAAGAAATAAAGAAATAAAAAATATCATTATAAAAAATATCATTTAAAACAAACAAAAAAGCAATATTATGCTGTTATACTTTGCCACATTCTAGTGCCATCTAATATTTAACCTCTATTTATTACCATTATGATGCACCAGGAGAATTTTCTACACTCTATCTAGATTTTACCGCCATGTATTTTACAACAACACCCATAATTGCCATCAAGAGGGAGTTTGGTATTTTCTAGTATTCAAACAAATTAGCATTATAAAACAATAAATATCAAGGATTATTATGCTTATACTTTGTCTCATTCTATTGCCAAATACCATCTACCCTGTATTTAATTCTTCGTTAATTGCCGTTACATAATTAACAGTCGTGGAAACAATATTAATCAAAGTAATAGTTTGAAGAAATTGCACTTGTGACAGCTCTAATGAATACTTTATTATACATGATCTTCCAGCTTTGAGAAATCTTCAGAATGGTCTATTAAATACATTGTTTAACAAGACAGAAAAGCAATGCTTTTAAATCATTTTCCTCGTTCGCGTTCATTTTAAACTCGAACAACAGCCGTGCGCACACTAGCGACTTAAATACCTGAAGGGCTGATAACAGGTTTTCTAAGCATGTAATTATTTGCTGATAATTTTCTAGAGTAGCAGTTAATTGATGCAGGTTATTTGTATTAAAAATGGATGATTACGCTTTGAATCTTGATAGCAGCATATTGGCACGTTGTATAACTGATTCAAAACTTTGCACTCCTTAAAGTTAAACTTTGGCATTTGCGCATCAGTTTTATCTTTTTTTATTCCCTCCCGTAAATTCTAATTAATTAATTCGGATTTCAAGAAAACTGGAAAAATATATATTAACAATCAATGGATTTATTACGAAAACTTCAAGAACAATTCGGATTTAGTTGGGAAATTTTAGCTAAGGATAATTATGCAGTAAATGAAGACTGGGATTTTAACAAATATTCATTTAAGTCAATTTAACTGAAATTCCCTGAGGATATGATCATTTGAAACGCAGGCATTATTTTTAAAACAATATTCTTTGGGCAATCTGTCTCCAAAAAACGTATTTAGTTAAAGTTGTTGAACTTTAAATCATTAATATAATTAACTTTTCCATTTTTAACAGCCAGTTCCTTTTATTTTAAATTTTAAAAATTCATCATATTTTACGCATATATTTTTCTCCTCTTTATTTTAAGTCATAAATTTACGAATTTTGAAATATATCTTTTAAATGCCATGTATTATAAATTAAAATGTCAAATCAAGACATTTAACCACCATTTTTTATGTTAATATATACAATTCGAGTGTAAATTACGTAACGAAAATGTTTAATGTCTTCATATTTTATTAATGGGTCTATTAAAGTGAATGATTTTGCGTGGGTGTGTTTTTTCAATTTTTGTTTTCAATTTCTTTCTCTTTAATACTTTAAAAACAATTATATTTTGGTTCATAGGTCCTTTTTCTTAATTTGCTGCAATTAAAATGATTCATTTTAAGCATAAAGTAAACGTAATAAATGCTTATTATTAGCTTTTTAAGTGAAAAATGAGATTGTTTGAAAGATAAATTACTCATATCTATCTAAGTACATAAAATTTAATTTTGTTTTTGGGGGATAATTAATAAATAAAATTACTTTGATAGTATACATAAATTACTTATTAAATATATAGTTAAATGTAAAATCCTTTGTTGGAAGCATGAAATAAATTTTTCTTGAGTTTATTATAATCCAAATAAATTAATTTTATATAAATTTATTTTACTGGTAGGTTGTTTTTAATTATTATTTAAGAAGTGGAATTACGTAAACTTATTTTTAAAAGGTCGCCTTCATTTTTCGATAAGATAATCCAAGAACAGTAAGCCAATAAGTGATGATGGCCAATATGGCTACCTCTCTGGCTTTTGTTACAACAGGCTTGAAATTCGAATCCTGGCGGGGGCATGCATATTTGTTAGTGCTTCGGAATCCACGTTAAACTTAAGATCAGGGTCTAATTACTCCCAAGTTGAACAAAATCATTGTAGAAAACAAACCAATAAATGGTGTACAGGAAGACATTATATAGGGAATACTTTAAGTCATAACTGCCCTGCATCAGTGTATCATATGGGGAAAGCCTGGAAAATTTCCACTAGGTAGAATAGTTCACCAATCGGTGATTTGCGGAGAACATTACCTTCTGGAAAGAACTTTAGACACAACTAGTCTGCATCTGCGTATTGTATCATTAAAATCTGGAAAATTTCCACTAGGTAGAATAATTCACCAATCGGTGATTTGCGGAGGACATTAACTTCTGGAAAGAACTTTAGACACAACTAGTCTGCATCTGCGTATTGTATCATTAAAATCTGGAAAATTTCCATTAGGCAGCTTGATTATCGATACGAGATGCTTTCTTATCGCCATCGAGTCTCTGAAAGCCGCAACTATAATGGAATCCACTTATGGATTCGAACCTGAGTCCTTCTGCCCTCTAGCTACGTATACTGCCACATGACAACAAGTTAGCCATTATAAATATTAAAAGCCTCTTAAGTAATTATTGTAAGTTTGTAAGCTTGTGATTGACTTTTCAATATTTTTAGCCAAGAATTTTTAAATTTAAAACTAAATTATTTCTTTAATATTTTATGTATTTGTCATGGACCTACATGCAAAATATGAAAAGTTAAAATATTGATGCACAACATATTAAACACTTATTGTAATATATTAAAACCTTATTGCAAAATATTAAACACTTATTGCATTAGATTAAATTATTGTTTAACTGCTAATTAAAAATGATAATAATTAAAATAACTAGCTTTGTTTGCAATACACATTTTATTTTAACAAAAATATTATTTATTTTACACTTTTTCTCTTCATTTTTTTTCCCTCTTTTTAAGTTAGGTAGCGAAAAGATAAGCTTCAAGTTTGGTTCTATGAATTTTATCTGTACTGAAATAACATAGATTTTATACATAAACTTACAGAAATTTTATGAATTCCTTGAACAAAACCTACAGTTTAAATTGGATTTTTATCTATTAAATATTTAATTATACACACACAATATCAAATAACACACACAATAATAACAAACTAAATAATAACACACACAATGCTTTATAATATGCATTGTATTTTGACAAAAGTGCTAGTTTCAGAAATGTTTTTTCATTTTTTTTCCTTCATATTTCAGATAATGAATAGACAAGCTTAAAATTTAGTTCGATACATTTGAGCAGCGTTGAGATAGCATAGATTATATACGTAAATTTTCAGGAAGCTTATTAAGCCCGTTTATTATTCTCCTACTTTATAACAAAACCGCTTCACGCAAATGAATCAACTGTCGGCAATTAATAACCCCATTATCCACTCATAATGTCCTTACAAACTTGGATTACTTTGAGGATGAAATGACGCGTCTCACATGAAACTCCAGGGAATCGAAGCCCTTCCAATCGCAAAATCCGAGCAAAAAATAGCCATAGTTCAAAGAGATGAATTTGCGTTCAAGAAATGGATGATTGAATTGGGTGGGGGAGTGGTGAATCCATCTTTGCCCCTCCCCCTCTTCCTTTCGCGGGAGCGAACCGATTCATCGCTGTTAAACCGGAAAATGAGAATCCGATAGAACAAGCCAGTCAAAATCCCAACTGAAGATTAGATTAGACGCGAGGTGGAATTTATTTCATTAGTATAACTGGGAAGGTCCAAGATTCTTATAATCAGACAATTATTTTTTTGTATGAGAAAGATTTAGTTCAAAGAATGTCCTTAGGGCAATTTTTTATTTTTATTTAATGACTTTCTTTGTCTTTGGGGATTTCCCATGAAAGGAAAATGGATATAGGGTCTTTAAGCGATGTTTAGATCAATTGTTTGGTAATTTTAGGAACAGATTGCGATTAAAGTATGATAATAATTTTTAAAATGGATACTTAATTATTTTTTTTGCTTACAAAGTGTGATCTTATTTTTGGTTAAGTATGACCTTCCCAGGTTGCAATGCTAAGTTACAATTTCAACAAATTTATTGTCATTGTTGCCATTTCATAATATATACAAATTAATTTAAAGCTACATAAATACTAAAGTTATTAAATAAGTAGTTTATTATATATAGGAATAAAAAAATTACTATTAGAAATGAGAATAATTTTTTTCACCAAATACGCGGAACATGATTTAACGCTTATAACTACTATAATAAGAGAGCCTGATTACCAAGTGACTTGCGCTCGGTGATACAGGCCTGAGTCCCGGCGGTACCATAGATCCTTGGGAATTTACAAAGCAACTTTCAGATCATCTTATTAAATAAATATCTTTATAACTATACGCTGTTTTAAAGATATTTATTAATACGTAGTAATTGTTACTATTTATTTCAGTTACTTAGTTATAGTGACTATTTTATAATGCGGAGTAATCACTTTGTGAAGTATAATCCTTAGTTTCAGTCAATTAGATGTTTGAAATTATATTAGATATCAAATTTACTGTGGTTTTCTTAGAAGAAAAGACGTATTTATTTCTTTAGTTCAAATGACATCTGAGCGATATTTATGTGTTGAGTGTGGTATTTGAACGGACGATTGAGATGCCTACATGATCATTATATCCATCTCTAATGGTGAACCACTCATAAATTCTTTTGACCGAATGAAAGAGACGTACGTCCTAAAATACCTGCAAAATTCCTTCTAAATTATCTTTAGATAAAATAAAAATGGAGATTTAAGTGTCCCCTGATATTCTTTGCTTTTTTAACACATGATCACGTTTTCATCATAAAGTAAAGACATCAACGAACGTTGTGTTTATTAAACAATTTATACAATATCCACATTTTACTAAAAATATTATTTAATAACACACATAAGAGTAATAGTCTATACATTTTTCCTTTAACTTATTTTATTGGTGGAGAAAATGCTCTATAAATTAAATGAAAAGTTTAACATTTTTGGAAGTATTTCATACATTTTTGATTGCAGTACTGCAAACAGAAAAAATTTTGAATCTACAGCATAAGCATATAATTTAATTCTTTATAGAGGAGACTTTATTTATCAATATTTTTTAATAATGATGTAATTTTTAATGTAAATTATTTAATTGTAAATTCATCGATATACAACGTATACATATAATTGCAATATGGCAAATGATTTATTACAAAAAAAATAATTTTTGTTCGTCTATATTGTCATTCTTTTTAAATTGTATTGACCTACACAGATGAATATTATATATACTATATATGGGAATACATTTTGGATGTTGCGACATAAAGTATAATTTGATATACTCAATGAATTCTTTTATTGAAATAATGCTAAAAATGTAAAAATATATATATATATATATATATGCAGAATTTAACGTATTTCAATTAGTTTTTTATCATAATAAGCTTTGATCCTGTTCAGAAATTGAGATCATTATTTGGAAACTGCGGATGTACTTTGTACAAGATCTCAGATAAATATATTACAATGAATGGCCTTCAATACCAATGAGACTGTAATATGTGTTTTAATAGTTTTTACAACTACCAACTTTACTTAGTAAATGGCATAGATAATGAATCTGTTCCCTTAAATGATGTCTTCAACAATATTAAGGAAAAATGGAATTCCGACTAAATAAATAGTTCCTTTATTCCAAAGATGGAATTTAATGCTAGACTGGAAAACAATAAAAACTAATTTCGATCATTAAAATTATTCTCAATGCGCCTTTTAATTCCGTCCAATCTCGGTAGAATATTTCTGAGAACAATGGCGGGAGGTACACGGCATATTCGAAATAAATGGAAAATCAGACTAGTTCTGAGAGGAGAATAAAGGAGCTGACATCTCTTAGAAAGTCAAAACAAGCCTTTTCTAAACTCTAATACTGAAAACTCTGAATGGAGAAACATGAACAAAAATGTTTTACTTCAGATGCTCCAATTAATATGAATATTTTTTTCTTGAATTTTTCTTGATTTTAGTAGTGAACGGAACATATTTTAGATTAATTTTAAAATATTTTATATTTAAAATGAGCTCGGTGCTGTCTAATTTGTGATAGTTCCCATATTTGTGTTGTAAAATACCGCCTTTTGTACACATATGCATAGACAGAGTTTTGAAAACAAGTTTGGAATTTTTAATGACAGGTCGATTTAAAAAGACAGATAGTATAATGATTGTTTCATGTTTATTATTTTTAATTTAAAACTATTATAGCTCAACTAATTACTAAGGATTTAATTTTAAAATAAAAAAACAAATTATCTTGCTGGTTTTTTTTTTCTGCAATACAAATAATTAAATGAAAAATCTAGCATTATAAAAGAACTAAGTAATGAAATTGGAAAATTGCTTAAAGTTGATGATATAACAGATGCATAGCTGATAAATAATATAAAGAAAAAAAATATTTCTTGCACATTTAATTTGTCCAAAACATTATCTGAATAATGATCTAATTTTAGTTTCCGTGTAAAATATTTAATATTAAATATAATTTTGGTACTGTCTAATTTGTGCTAGTACTCATTTTTGTATTGTCTTTTGTATACATTTTCTATGTTTGTCAAACATATGCATAGATAGTGTTTGAAAACATATTTAGAATTGCTAATTACATGTTGATTTAAAAGACAGATGACACAGAGATTGTTTCAGGTTTAAAATTGTATTTCTTTTATCTTCCGGAAAATACTTTCCCTTAAAAAACAATTATAATTAAATTGATTAATAAAGAAAATAATTTTAAGAATTTACATATATCTTTTGATGTTTTTCAATTCAATATGAACAGTGAAAACTACTAAAATACTAACATTGGAATACTGCTAAAGTTGATGATATAGAAAATGAAATAATAGCTGCTGAAAAATAAAATGAAAATTGATTTCTTGAAAATTTCATTTATCCAGGAAAATTAAAGAATCAAATAATAAACAATCAGTAGAAAGTAAAATAGAAGTGGTGTAGTAGGAAAATAATTGTACTCAAAATGCAAAATTACTGAAATTTACAAGTCAAAGTTTTCTGGAGATTCCAGCATATAGTTAGAGCCTTATAAATCTTTTGAAAACTCATATGAAGAAAATGGTAATTTAAATAAAATTAAAAAATTAATTTACTAAAAATCTTTACTTCAAGAGCAATCATATGTGTATCTAGGTTCAGTCTCACAGAAGAAAACTATGATTCGTGTTTAAACTGTTGAAAGATAAACAGGGTTATAAGGATTTGCTAATTAATAGTCATATGAAAATATTAAATTTCGATCCTGTCAGATGTCCAAATAATGTTTACAGATTATGTAATCTGTATGATCAAATAAAAGTCAGTGTTAGAAATTTAAATTCACTTAATGTAACAAGTGGTAGTTATGGCATTTATTGAATCCAATTATTCTAAAATTACTTCCACAAAATTTAATACTTGAATTTAATAGAAAGCGAATTTAAGAAGGAAATTGGGATATAACAAAATTAATAGAACTTCTTAAAAATCATATTGAATATCGCGAAGCCACTTTAATGGTTAACAATTCGAGAAGTGTTATAAAAACAGAAATGATTAATCGTAATGAATTGTCTGCTAGAAATAAAAGTCATTATAAGAATTATAAATCCTCTACTTCTTTTAAAACATTGGTGAATGAATTATGTGCATTTTGCATATGTAATGACCATGTGTACACAGAATGTAATAAATAAGATGATCAAAAAAGCCTAATATTTAAGAAAGAGGGCAGTTGTTATAAATATTTTCTAAAATCCCATTTATCAACTGATTACAGATGAAAACAGTAATCTTGTGAAAAGTATTGAAAAAAACCTCATAATAAACTTTTCTGTTTCTCCAAATCTACAAAACAAAAGTACGTCAAAATTGAAGAGTCCGAAAATAATGTCATTGTTGTGTATCAATGTAATTTTCTGAAGCATGCCCATGATGTACTTTTGCAAACATGTTCGTAGTTGTTCAATCTGGTAGTAAAACAAAATTAATAAGGAAGTGAAAGGAGTTAGTTCCTTTAGCACACAATTAGCCCGTGAATTGAAACCACCAGTTATACGGAAGGAACGCTTGGTGATCTCTACTTTTGGAAATCACGAGGTAGACGAAAAGGAGTTCGATGTTTACAAGCTGCGAATAAGAAGTAAACAACATCACCAAACCCTATTAAAGATCGAAGTATACGCTACTGATAATTTATCTGATATCCTTCTTCAAGGTTCCTCCAAATTTCAGAAGATTCCAAAATTTGTGGATCAACTTAGTTAGGTGCATGCTGATTGAAGCCTTAACAAAGAAAAAATAAATATATTCTTTGGAGCTGAATATTTCTGGAGCACATAGGGGGATGGAGAGTTGCGAAGATGGAGGAAAATTTATTGGTTTCTCTAAAGATCTTCTGCTTCACTTTCATGGACAAAATAGATCAAGGTAATGCAAGATTTAAAGCGTTGATTTTATCTAGTGATGACATAAGGTCATTTAACTTATAATACTTTTCGGTAGGTAGATTCTATAGGCATTGACAATAATGATAATTTGAAATTTAGTAATGCTATATAAGTAACAAAAATTTTCTGGAAAGAAAACAATTTGATCCTATAGGATGTTTTTCGCTCCTTTTGATCCAATAGGAGTTATTGCTCCTTTTATTATTGGGATTAAGTTTTTGGTGCAATAATTAATGCAATTATGTTCTATTGGGCTAGAAAGTTGCTTCTCGGTTTGAGTGAAAAATTTAAAAAAATGGTGTCTTGAAATTGAAGTATTGTTAAACTTTCGTACTTTAGAAGATATGTTTTGAATAAAAAAATTATACATATTGCTAAAGTTAAGCTTTATGTGTTTTGTAATGCTTAGTCTTGCTAGGGAACTGTTGCATATCTTCAAAATCCTGATTTATACTCCGCTTCTTTTGTGCTTGATAAAAGATGTGTCTCCATTTAAGAAACAAACTCTGTCTGGTTTAGAATTAATGGGAGCTGTAATGTCAGCAAGAAATGTATATTATTTAAAAATGTTATTCGGCATTCAAAACGAAAATATATTTTGTTTTAGTAACTCACAAATATTATTGCATTGGACAAAATGTTCAGCTAACAATTGAAAACATTTTGTTGTTTATCGCATTTGTGAAATTTATGGCACTATCTCAATGGAGACATCGCAAAAAAACTGAAAATCCAGTCGATTTATTTTCACGGTATTCAGATACATCTAACATTAAAAAAGTCACTGTTGGTCCCGTGGTCCAGTAGGGTTGACGGAAAATAACTTTCTAATTTCTCAGTTTGATTTTGAAATGAACTTAAAATAAGAAAAAAATTCTTCAAAAAAAAAAGCTCAAACAGTAGTTTGTTCTATTTCTGTAAAAAATTTGAATTTGAGTTAATTAATAATTTTCCTCTTGTACTAAATTGAAACATGTAACTGCAGGGTCATTAATAATGCAAAACTAAGCAATTTTTAGAAACTCAAGAACTTGATAGAGGGAATAATCTCATTATGAAATTTATACAACAGAAGTAATTTATAGAATAAATAAAATTTTAAAATGACAGAAGAATTTAAATTTAAATAGCAAAATATTATAATTAAATCCATTTCTTGATAAAGAAGATATCCTGAGTGTAGCTGGAAGACTTTGAAGTTCAAATTTCATATTGAATCATCATCATATTGAAATGTGTTTTACATTGGAGCAAAATGATTACTGTTTTATAAGTCCTTCGAAAGAGCTGACTACGTAATATGATGCTGAGTATGAGTTTGCTTATAAGAGCCATATTAAAGAATAAAGTTCCCTTAGTTTCAAGTTTGTATCCTCTTAGAGGAAGCAAATATGATATTTAATTGATAGTGTATTTCGAGATACTAGGGTAATATTCTTTTAATATACACTGTAAATATTATACATGCAAAGGAATATAACACAAAAATATTCGAATATAATTAAGAAATATTATTCATATAAAATAATATATTACGAAATTAGAATATATTTGGTAAATATTATTTATACAAAAGAACATAAGAGAAAATTTTTAGAGTGCATTTTAGAAATATAATGCAAGCAAATTTATACAAAATGATAATATTAGAATCTATTATAAATATATTATTGAGGCAAAAATATGTAGGATAAAATTATTAGAATATATTTTGGAAATATTTTTCATTATAAAATAATATAAGACGAAATTAGTCAAATATATTTTAGGAATATTATTCATGCAAAATAAAATGAGATGATTTTAGAATACCTTTTGGAACCTATTTATGCTGAAGATAATAAGAGAAAAGTAGTAGAATATATGCTGGAAATTTAATGCATACAAAATTATAGACAAAATTATTAGAACATATTCTGTTATTACTGAAATTATTAGAATAATATGTTTTCAAATGAGATCATGTTCCAATCCTTTGATATTTTAATAATTAGTCATTTACCTTCTAAATATTTCTGAACTGTACAAATAAATTTTCGATATCGTGTACAAATATAATTAAATTTTTCTGTCTCTACGTCCAATGTTACCAGGGTGTCCAAGCAGAACCTGCTACACTCTACACAGATTATGCCACCATGCGGTTTGAAATAACATCCACGATTAACACCAGGTGGCAGTTTAGCATTCTATTCTGGTATTCAAAAAAAATAGCATTATAAAAACAATATATAACAAGCATTATTGTAAAGTTATATTTTGCCAAATTCTATTGCCAACTTCAACTATTTAACTCGTCATTAATTGCTGTTCCATAATTAACAGTCGTTGGAATAATATTAATCAAAATAATAGCCTGAAGAAATTGCACTTGTGACAGCTCTAATGAATACTTTATTATTTATGATCTTCCAGCTTTCAGCAATCTTCAGAGCGGTTTATTAAGTACATTGTTTAACAAGACAGAAAAGTAATGCTTTTAAACCATTTTCCTCGATCGTGTTCATTTTAAACGATTTAAACTCGAATAAGAGCCGTGCGCACAATAGCGACTTAAATACCTGAAGGGCTGATAACAGGTTTCCAAAACATGTAATCATTTGCTGATAATTTTCTGGAGAAGCAGTTAATTGTTGCAGTTCATTTGTATTAAAAATGGATAATTCCGCTTTAAATCTTGATGGCCGGATAATGGCACGTTTCATAACGGATTCAAAACTTTTCACTTGTTAAAATTAATCTTCAGCAATTGCACATCAGTTTTATCTTTTTTTTTCCTCCCGTAAATTCTAATTACTTCGATGAGTTTCCCCATTTCAGGAAAACTGGAAAAATATATATTCACAATCAATGGATTTATTTCGAAAACTTAAAGAACAATTCGGATTTAATTGGGAAATTTTACCTAAGAATAGTTTTGCAGTAAATGAAGACTGGAATTTTAACAGATATTCAGTAAAGTCTATTTAACTGCATTCCCTGAGAAATGATCATTTGAAATGAAATATTATATGAGCAATATGTCTCCAAAAAACCTATTTAGTTAAAATGGTTGGATTTTAAATCATTAATGTAATTTACCTTTCCATTTTTGAACAACTAGTTTCTTTTTTTTTTTTAAATTTCAAATAATGTATCATATTTTTATGTATATATTTTTCCCCTTTTTATATCAACTCATAAATTTATGAATATTGAAATATATCTTTTAAATGTCATATACATAAATTAAAATGGCAAATCAAGACATTTAACCACTTTTTTTATGTTCATGTATACAATTCCAGTGTTAATTATGTAACAAAAAATATATTGCCTTCATATTTTATTAATATGTCTATTAAAATGAATGATTTTGCTTGTATGTTTTATGCTCTCTATCAATTTTCGTCTCTTTAATATTTAAAAAACAATTGCATATTTGTTCATAGGTTCTTTTTTTCTTAATTTGCTGCAATTAAAATGATTCATTTTATGCAAAAAGGTAACTTATTATTAGCTCTTTAAATAAATAATGGGATTGTTTCAAAGATAAATTACTCATTTTTAAATAAGTAAATAAAATTTAATTTTGTTTTTGGGGGATAATTAATTGAAAAAAATGCTTTTATTGTATACCTAAATTATGTTTGGTGCATATTTAAAACGGTTTGCTTTAGACATTATGTACCTTTTCTTCTTGTGTTTATTATAGTGAAAATAAATTAGTTTTATATTAATTTACTTTACAGATAAGATTTTTTAATTATTGTTTAAGAAGTGGGATTACTTAAACATAATTTTTTTTAACAGGTGAATTTCATTTTTTGATGTATGCTAATAACAATTCACCAATGTATCATGATGATCAATTTGGCTAGCGCTCTGACTTTTTTTACAATAGGTTTCAAATTCAAATCGTTCTGGTGGCATGTCTGTTTGTTAGTGATTCTAAATCGTTGTAAACTGTAGATTCCGGTCTAATTAATCCTAATTTCTAATTTAATAATTTCTAATTTCTGAATCCTAAATACTAATTTCGTAACATGTAATGAGTTTGCAACATATAGGATATATAAATATTATAATATAATATTTCATGATATATATATTTTATTTTAATTTTTTTCCTCGTTATGCTTAGTTAATCTTTATGCCATAAATAAGGCCATCACGTATGTTATTCATTTAACACTACCCACGGCGCACGTGTAGCTTGAAGATATGCTATGGATGCGAGTAACACTACCTCCACAACGCTCTACAATAGTATTAAACCAGGACCTACGGTTTAAAGTGGATTCCGAACCACAAGCATCCATGACATCGGAGAACTCGAACCCGGAACCTGTGATGGCGGCCACTGGCTATCAGGCCCTCGAGCTCTAACTTTTGTTCGATAATTTTTAACAGCACGGAAATAATATAGATTATTTACGTAAATTTTCAGAAATTTTATGAATTTCTTGATATAAACTACACTTTAAATTGAAATTTTAAATGCAAAATATCTTATTCTAATTTAAAATAAAACACAGTATTTGATTACAGAAGAAAAATAATACATTATTCAACATATAATTCTTTAAAATATACTTTGTATTTAGACGAAATTGATAATAGTTTTAGATTTTTTGCTTCATCAAAGTTCAGATAACTAATATACATCAAGCATTAAGTTTGGTTTGATACATTTTACACTTCGAGATAACATATATTATTTACGTAGACTTTCAGGAAGCGTATTAAAGCTGTTAATTATTCTCCTACTTTATAACAAAACCGCTTCACGCAAATTACTCTACTTTTGGCAATTAATAACCCCATTATCCACTTCATAATGTCCTTACAAACTTGGATTACTTTAAGGATGAAACGACGCGTCTCACATTAAACTCCAGGGAATCGAAGCACTCCCAATCTCAAAATCCGAGCAAAAATTAGCCATAGTTCAAAGAGATGAATTTGCGTTCAAGAAATAGTGGATTGAATTGGGTGGAGGGAGCCCTCTTTGCCCCCTTCGTTCGGGGGAGCGAACCGATTCATCGCTGTTCAACCGGAAAATGAGAATCCGATAGAACAAGCCAGTGCCAAGTCAAAACCCCAACTGAAGATTAGATTAGACGCAAGGCTGAGGTGGAATTTATTTCATTAGTATAACTGGGAAGGTACGAGGTTCTTATAATCAGACAATTATTTCTGTGTACGAGAAACGTTTAGTTCAAGGAATGTCCTTAGGGAACTATTTTGTATTTTAATTTAATGAGTTTCTTGTCTTAAGAGATTTCCCATGAAAGTAAAAGGAATATTGCGTTGTAAGCGATTTTAGATCTATTGTTTGGTGATTTTTATGAACATATTGCTATGTTAGCAGCTTTAAAAATGGATACTTAATTATTTTCTTTGTTTGGAAAATGTGATCTTGTGGTTTGCTAAGTATGATGTTCCTAAGTTACAATGCTGAATTATAATTTCTTCAAATTTATAGAAAAAACGAATAATATTTGATTTCAATGCGTCTTCATCTCCAAATATTGTTCAATTGCGATGTTACATGCTCAAAATGATAGTGATTAAATATTCAGTTGTCAACAAAGATCATTACTTCCCAAGACTGTTAGAAAATCATTAGGGTAAAATTAATGGGTAAATTCTTTGCTGGAAAAAACTCCTGTCCGGAAAAATTCCCGGATATCTCATAGGTATAATAGTCTCCTTTCGATAGTAATCCTTCCCCAATCAATCACTTTATGGTCTAGTATTATCATTTTAAAAATAAAATGATTAACAACTTCATGCGCTTAAGGATAAACAATATGATCAAGAATGTCTTCTCTATATAATTGAGTAGAAACATCGGCTCTTAGGCGATATATATGAACACACACACACACTCGCCCCACTAAATTTGTCTCATTCATAAATATGACTGAGGTAATAGTGTGTTTCATGATACTAGGTATATCAACAATTTTTTTTAAATAAAATTGCAAGAAAATCTGGACTTATCAGTAAAGAGTACAAACCTTTATTGACTTGTACTCCAATTTACATTTATACGTTCCCAATAAAGCCTTTTATTTTGGTGGCATGGTGGGAGGGATACACACAATTCCTGATGTCTTCTATACAGGATTTCTTGGTGAAGACTATGGCATAATGAATATTTGATTGCCGGTCACTCTTTGGCTGTTACAAGAGAAGATCAGGTGTGAATGAATGTAGCTGCTCTGTATACATCTATCAGTTACTATTAGGTTATTAGCCCTTCTATTACTTAGTTGGGAGTACATTTTAGAAGTTGTTTCTGTTCTTCCAAAAATATTTCCAAGGTCTTTTAATTAAAGAAAGGTTTTAATTCTCCATTGCTTCAAATGATGGAGTTGTGACTTTAATTCGAGAAATGGATCAATATTAGGTACATTTAGATAAATGTTGTTGAATACTCATATCAAAACATGGCCATCTCGAATTTTTACTACTCAGTTTCTACCAACAGGAACTGCAGATGATTAGTTTGTGTTCACTTAATTGTCCAATGACAATTAAGTGAATGTCAATTAACAGCAGATTACATATTTGCAAATTATATTCAAATTTAAAATTACATCTTAATATGTTCCCAACGTTTTGTGAACATATACTTATTTTTTGCCTTACAATACCCATTTTTAAATTTAAACTTTTTTAGACTGCTATATAAATACTTGCAATAATATCAGCTACAATTTTTTTAATTAATCTGAGTAAATTTCAGTTGTTATCAATTTCAAATTTTTCGAAAACATTTGATAATATTTAAAGATGTTAAATAAGAGGAATAATTTGGAGAGCGAAAAAAAGGGATAAAAAAGAACAAAAGTAAAAATCGAACAGAATTTTAATTTATTTATGAAATAATTTAAAGTAATATCATGTTTGAGAAAGATAAACTTGTAAATGAATGATTTAATATTTAACTCTTATAATGTGTAATTAACCAATATTTATTTGAATCACTAAATATCTAAATCTTTTCATAATATCTATATTTTATTATGTAGATAATAAAATATAGATATTCCATATTAATAATATTCCTTTTTAAATTATTTTATTAATATTTAAAAGATTTTTTATAAAGTTTCTTATAGATCCTATTATTAAATAAATATATTTCTCACTATACGCATCAATTCACTTTGTGAATTATATTTTCCTTAGTTCCAGTCGGTTAGATGTTTGAAACTACATTAGATATTTAATGTATAGAGGTATCCTTACAAGAAAAACGTCTTTCTTTTGATCAAATGGCATGTGAGAGATATATAAGTATTGAGCGTGGCATTTTCAGCGAACAATTGAAATGCCTACATGATCATTATCTTCATCTCTGATGATGGATCATTCATAAATTCTTTTACCGAATGAAACAGAAGTATTGAGGGAAGTACATCCTAAAATACCTGCAAAGTTTCTTCTAAATGATCTTTAGATAATACTAAAAAGGCAGTTTAAATGTTCCCTAATATTCTTCACTCTTTTAACATATGATTACGTTTTCAGCATTAGAAAATGATACCAACATTGTTGTGTTTATTGAACAATTTGTTCAATATCCACATTTTAATAAAAATAGAATTTTATACACAGATAAAAGATATTTTCTATACATTTGTTGCTTAATTCATTTTTATTTTTGCAGAAAATGCTCTATAAATTAAAATAAAAGATACACATTTTGGAAATAATTCATATTTTGCCCGACTTGTGGTAGATCTGGTGTTCAATCAGCCAGCATTAGCCGTTTCAAAAAACAAGTGTTGTAGTTTTCAAAAATAACTTGTTAACATTTCTTTAAATATCTTAAAGTCAATGTACTAATTTAAGAATGTATTGAAAAATAGCTATACCAAATCAAACTAAAATAAATATTTCTACAACTGACAGCATTTAAAATAGAAAAATGTTATGTAAATATATACTTTAACTTTATTACAAATATATTTTTCGTTGTACTAATGTTATTGCATAATAATTCTCTGAGAAGTAAGAAGATTTATCATTTTCAGAGCAAAATTCATGAGTTTGACATTAAATCAATAACACCCACTCAACCTGATTTTTCGGGACATTTAAATGGCCTCATTTTTTTAAAAGGGGATCCATGCATATTTCAAACACGTTTCCACAGAATTTGGATCAATTTCGGGTTCTTTTAAATGACTTGTGCAATATAATATTATTATTTTATAATTTATTGTTAATTAATTATTGAATTTGTTTATTATGAATCTGAATTTGCATTATAAAAAATATGTTTAAGAAAAAAGATATAATTGATTTGGCAAATTGCAAGTGTTTGTAAGAATTTAACATAACATAATATACAAGTATATTGTATATTATGTTTACCAATGTCGAAATAAATGCATTTGCATACTGTGTCTACCAATGTTAAAATAGATGCATTTTATATGTTGTGTCTACCATTGTCAAAATAACTGCATTTTTTTGTATTGTGTCTACTTACTATTAATTTTTTCTTTCTTTTTTATGTGAAATAATATTTATGTTTGTTTATTAATATAATTGCTATTTTTCTTTACGTAACAATTAATTGTGTTAAAAGTGTAAAAGACTTTGTTCGACCTATTTTAGAAAAACAATATTATTTTCTTGCTTTAAAATCAATACTATGCACATTAATAAACATATATTGTTTTAGGATCAACGTTTTACTTTTTTATAATTAATATAATTTAGTTTACATTTTAAAATCTATAAATTTACTCTTTAAGTCTTTTTTAAAGCATATTTTTAAGATAACTACTTTTCTATAAAGTTCTAATTTTACAAAATAGAGGTATCTTGATTTCAGATGATGTAAAACTAATTAAAAAAAGTCATCATTAATTATTAAAGTTTGAAAAAAATTAATTTTTTTGTTTATGACAATTTTGGTGTTAATGCTATAATGCTGTTTCTGTTTTAGTTAAAAGTTATTTGCTCTAATAACTATCAGCAATAGTTTGAAATAACATAAAATAAAATATAAAGATTGAAAATATCTACTAACTCCTTGCTTAAGAGCAACATTGAAGTGTTTTTTCTTTTCCTTCTTTTTTTGCAATAAAAAAAAAAAAAAAAAAAATGTTTTCTAGTCTTTATATTTCAACTGCCACAAATCTGAAGCTAAACACTGTAACCGTTTCTTCCACAAAACTGTCAACATCTATATTGGGCATCTGCGGCATCATTTTTATATTGTCTACAGTAGTGGTTTTGACTCTTTGGTTGATTGGACGATTTTGTTTTAAAAGTAAATCCTGATGTTGCTTGTATATAGAAAATATACAAGCAAGCATCAGGATTTATTCTAAATATAGAATAAATATTTGTTACATAAATTAATCCCTTCATTTTAACTCCCCTTACAAAAAAATTAAGATCTTTTTTTAAATCTTATATTATTTGCAATTATAATAATGACATGATTTACAACTTAGATTTATTTTACAAGATTCGTTAATTTTATACGTTATTTTCCAATGCGTAATTAAAATTTTGCACAACAATGATTCAATAATAATCAGATATAAATAATTCTGCAATAATGGTTGGTAACAGATTCATAGATACTTCATATTAGTGCCATAGATAATTCATAGATTCAAAACACTATCATAGATAATTCATAGATTCATAATAGTATCATAGATAATTCATAAATTCATAATAGTATCATAGATAATTCATAGATTCATAATAGTATCATAGATTCATAATGGTATCAAAGATAATTCATAGATTCATAATACTATCATAGATAATTCATAGAGTCATAATGGATTCATTAATAATAATAGATTCAATAATTTTACAATAATGATTAGTTAAGCATTTTTGCGGCTACTTGAAATTATAAAAAATGTTTTAATTTTTTAAACCATCTTCCTCTCCGAGTTTTTATCTTTTCTTTTTACATTGTATTTCTTTTATAAGTTTCTTCTTTATAAAATAAAAGATACTTAGTTATCTTTAAAATTAGAACTATGACTCAATTTATTTCCCCAGATACAGTGAATATCTTTATTTAACAATAAATCTTTTTATTTACTTTATTCTAATTAACCATGATGTAATTAATTCGAAATTCGCAGATCACACTCATAATTAAATTTTGAGATGTCTTTTAAGTGATAACATCAAACGTTAACCAAAATTCGTTCGCATGCCATTGCGTAAAAGAGCGAGTATTTCATTCTAATTCCATTTTATTTCAAAGATGTTCGAGGAATATAAAACACATAATTTAAAAGAAAGAAATACTCTTCAGAATCAATTTAATTTACTAGAAAGCATGTCAGAATAAAATAAAATTTGCAAAAGATTAAAGACGTAAATTGATGCATATATTAAAATACTTGTAACACGAAGCGTTGTAAAACATAAATTATTGCATATCTCACACAATCATTTAATTTATGCATACGAAAAATTGAATTACCATTTCAGACATAAGATAATTTGTGTTTTATTGGAGTTCAAAGTAGATTTTTCCATTTAAATTCTTATGATATATTTTATTATTTGTATTTGCAAAGTAAAAGTTTATTTAATTTTAGTATACATGTTAAAGTTTTACATGTTAGAAAGCTAATATTCATCAACTTAAAGTTCCAGTTTTTATAAAAATTTAAATGATATTTATTTGTCATTAAATAATATGTATTCTATATAATGCATTGAGAATTTCAAATTACATAAACGAACTTTAAATTGCATAGTCCACTAACACATAGCATATAGTGTTACATAGCACATAACACAATGTTATCTAAAATTTATTGTATTTTGTAGTGTTGTGAAGCTGGATTGTAATTGGCTGTGGTCGGATTAAAACTTGAGACTCAGGCTTGAGAACACACACCTTTATTGACACACGTGCAAAATATAATACACATATAATAACTAACACCTTTACATACATGTAATTATATGTTCGTGGAACGATTTCACTTCTGGGCCAAAAATAAAGATACCCAGGTACGCATCGAATGCGTGAAATATACTTCCTCTCCATGTTCTCACCCGGGAGGAAGTCTGTAGGCCAACTTATGAGCAGGGTTGAGTTATCTCGGGATGAGAGACTACAAACTAAACATTTCCCAATAAAAAAGCGTGATTGCACTGTGCTAAACGTTTTTCCGGGGCTATATTCATCAATGAAAATTAAAATTATACAATTAGTATTTATTAGTACTTATTAGTATAATATTTTATGTTACATCACACCAGTTACATTGTATGCAGTTTTAATACAAATACTCTTAGTAAAATAAGGTTTGAACGAGTATCTTGTTATTTTGTTAGCTTGTTATTAAGTATCTTGTTAAGTTGTTATTAAATATCTTGTTAAGTTGTTATTAAATATCTTGTTAAGTTGTTATTAAATATCTTGTTTATTTGTTATTAAATATCTTGTTAAGTTGTTATTAAATATCTTGTTAAGTTGTTAAGTTATTATTAAATACCTTGTTAAGTTGTTAACTTGTTATTAAATATCTTGTTAAGTTGTAACCTTGTTATTAAATATCTTGTTAAGTTGTTTACTTGTTATTAAATGTTAAGTTGTTAACTTGTTATTAATTATCTTGTTAACTTATTTTACTTATTTTTTAATCTTATACGTATTTAATATTAGCGATTTTAAAAATGTTATATAAAAAAAAATTCTGCATTAAGGGTAAAGTTTAATGCCCCCAGCAACAAAAGGATTTCGTGGCAGTAACCTTTACTGCATGCACACTGTAAAGTGTTTTCCATCAAAGTATTTGATTCAATTTATGTGTCCGATTAGGGTGATGGGGATACAAATCCATAAACACCATAAGGTTAAGAGCAACAAAAAGCCATTTCTCAAAAATGGGAAACGATAAGCGACATGTTTTACGATATTGAACCTCAAAATATCGCTTCATCGGGGTAGGAAATTCCAATGCTCCCCGTGCTTCAGTTTTCCAAAATGATAAATCATTCGATTTTCATCATCCCTGAAAGAATCAAGGGGAACGAAAAAAAAATATATCGTCTGGATTTTTTTCTTCGTAGTTTTGGTTGAAACACTGATTCTGAAAAGATGGCTTTTGGATTATCACTTTTTTCCATCGGGTTTTTTTTTTTTGGTTTTTGGTCTTTCTTTTTTGGAAGATTTTTTATTATTTTATTTTCTTAGGGACAAAGGCGTGAACAGATGCCAAATGGAATATTTCTCAATGAAATATTAATGTGCTCTGCGAATGAAAATGCTAACCGAAAATTATTTCGTGGTTTTATTTAAAATTTATATATATATCTTTTTTTTTTTTTACTGTATGTGTTTTGTACAAATAATAACTAAACATATACTAACTTTTTATACAGAAGTATGTCTTGGGACCAGCTTTCTCACAAATATTAAACAATCGTTAACTTTATATTTCTTTTTTAAGGAAGTTTTTACAATGACATTTGAAAATGTCATTCATTTTTAATTCGTAAAATGGATTTTTGCTACCGCTGAAATTCATTTAACATATTTTAGTATGGCATATAAATAAAAATTTTATTTAAAAAATTAGAAAACATTTGTAATGAGTTTATACTGACATTAATAAAAAAGAGTTAAAAAAAAACAAAATTTGTATAAAATATTGCAAATTGTATTAAAATTTACAAAATTTGCTTATAAAAAAATGTTCCACTTTCAACAAGATATAATAATTTTTATTGTAAAATTTAAAACGAAATATATTTGTACTTATTCCAAAATAAATAGTGATATTTGCTGGAAGATAATCAGTACGCGACATTTATATATAAGTGCATTTGAGTATTTTAATAATCAAACATTTTTTTCCAAAAATAAATTCAAATAAATATTTCAAAAAAATATAATTCCAAAAAAATATTTTCTTAACATGAATAAAAGTAAACTTTGAACTTTTAAAAGGAATTTTTATTAATTTCCTTTCCATCAGAAAAGAAATATTTTCTTAATATAAATAAAAGTAAACTTTGAACTTTTAAAATGAATTTTTATTAATTTCCTTTATGTTTGCATCAGAAAAAATATTTTCTTAATACGAATAAAAGTAAACTTTGAACTTTTAAAATGAATTCAACATCATTTTTATAAATAATGTCTACCTTTGTCATTATTAAAAATAAAACAAATTCTATTCAAGTCATTAATAACAAAATTCTTTTTATACCTCTTTGTATAATAACAATATATTTTTTTAAAATTAGCATAGTTTCTAAATAAGTATTTCTCAAAACAATTCAAATCTAATAGCAGGAAAAGCAAATAAATATCATTTATACAAAAATTAAATAATTCAGTGTTGTTATGTTGAAATATATAACAGAATGCTAAAATTATATTAAAGATTCCCTTTGATTTTTACATCAATGTATATCTTATTGATGTATATCATATTGATCTTATTCTTAAATATATCTCGAAAGAGATCATTGGATAATATTTAAATAAATATTTCGTTTATGAGAAATCGTTTTATAATATTTAAATAAATATTTGGTTCATGAGAAATCATTGGATACTACTTGAATAAATCACGATAAATAATTTGATAATACTTGAATAAATCAAGATAAATCATTGGATAATACTTGAATAAATCAAGATAAATCATTGGATAATATTTGAATAAATCAAGATAAATCATTGGAACTCTTGAATAAATCATTAGTTGAAAAGAAATCATTGGATAACTCTTGAATAAATCATTGGTTTAAGAGAAATCATTGAATAAAAATTGAATAAATCATTGATTGAAGAGAAATCATTGGATAATACTGGAATAAATCATTGGTTCACGATAAATCATTGAATACTACTTGAATAAATAATTGTTTCAACAGAAATCGTTGGATAGTACCTGAATAAATCCTTGATTCCATAGAAATTATTGGATACCGTTTCCAGATATCTTACATTTATTGCTATATTTCAGATTGTAACACTCAAAAAGGTTCACTGTTCTACTTTACAGATGAACTGATTAATTTTATTTTATATAAAATCTTTTCAAATACCTTCTTAATAATTGTTTTTTTTTTTTTACTTTTAAACAATAAAATGTAAAAATTATTAGAATGAAAAATATGAATAATTAAAGGATATATGGATATGGATATAACATATTTGTATGGCATTTATGAAAGTATTGTATTTCAAAACAAAGTTGATATTATATAATTCTTAGCATTGGATGAACCAACTTAAAAATGATTGAATACTATTGAGAGCTTAAACCGAAGACAATGTGAATTTTTAAAGGCTTTGTCCAACAATATCACAATTCAAGAAACTATGAAATTGTTTTTTTTTACCTTATTAATAAACCACCATTAATCAATAAACAATATTTGCTTTGTTTTAATCTTTTCAGAAGCATTGTATACAAATGAATCATATTTTCAAATTTAACATTAGTTATAAACGTCTTTACACGTGATAAATTGAAATTTGTGGAGGATTTCAAATTTTTTAAATTTTGTTTAATTTAAAAGTTAACCTGGTATTTAATTAATTTTATTATATACAGTGGGATATTTTTGTATTCTAATTAAAAACTATTCTAATTATTCTAAGCGATTCTTTTGCATTCTAATTATTATAAGCAAAAATATATTACGGGAAGTAAGAAGTAAGAAGCCAATTGATTCTGGACACAAGAATTATCGGACATGCATAATCACTCAACTCCTTCTGCGATTCATAAAACCTAGATTAACTCTTAATTGAACAGTAAACTTTACAATGCTTTGCAATCCATGCGACCTATAGAATATATAATAATGAATACATACATTCAGTTCATTACATTCTGTCCTGTCTGTTGAATGAATAATTGACTAAATTACATACCTCCTTCACATAATATACCTAAGTGCTTATTATCAATCAAAGTATTAATAATAATCATTTATGTCTAAAAGAATATTTAATAGTAAAAATCAAAATTGTATAATAAGAGTTTAAAAGCCAATTAGAAAGTTTTTTTTTTCTTTATGTTAATTTAAAAACTTTTTAAAAGGGTAGAATTTATTGTGCATAAATGGTTTCAAAAAACCATATTTAACTAGTTATTCAAGGGGAAAAGTTTTCCTTACGTTATTTTTTAACATTTTCTTTAAACTAATGTATAACAAATACACCGCCCAACATTGAAAATGCAACACAATAACAGTGGGCAGAATGTGATGAAAAATAATTTCCAAGCAAAGAATGGATGTGCAAAGAAGTGATGTATATGAATATCCTAGTGATTCTCAACCAGATCGAAATACAGAAAAGTGATAGAAGAGAGTAAATTTAAATCTGGTAAAATTTCATTAATAAAGGTATGTGTTCCATATAACAGCTTTGTATTGAAGTATTTTAATTGTCATTAGAATTTAAATTATTTTACACAACTTCATTAATGAATAATATACCGATATCAATAAGTGTTTTTCATGGAAACAGAATAATTATTTCCACTTTGTTTCTTAAGGGACATATTCGTCTGGTGTAACTCCTACGTGGTATAAGTTCAAAAATATGAAACAAATTAATGTATTTCACCGAGGTATGCCTGTATTTAATAAGCCAACATCCTATTCATCAGATCATTACAGACATTAATTTTATATAAAATTTCGCATTTTTTAGCTTTTTTTATATAGTGTTTATGTAATAATTTCATTTGCTCAAATAACTACCAAATACTACTATCAACAATAAGCATACAACATGTCCATAAACATTTTACAATGGCGTAAAAGGTCTCACCGTTCATTGACCTTCCCAGTTGGGACATCCCGCCTCTTGAGAGACCGAGGACAATCAATCGACCCGAGCGATCACTTCAAATCTTTGATCCGAATCGCCGGTCGTTGTGTATAGTAAACCTCTTTTCTGAGATCTACCCAAATCTCGATCTCTCTCTAACTATTTCTGGTTGAGTTGCTAAACCGAGGAGGGAAATGGAACCTTTGAAATATGATTTCTGCAATGCCGGCTTTAGCCTAATCGCCCGGAAACGGGGAAGGGCAGTAAATTTCAGCAAGACGATCTGAAGGATGGCCAGTAATCAAGACGGTGCTGGACCCTGCAGAGAGACAGGTGAATTCATCACAGCCCAGTAATTATTTCACGCCATGTTTCGTCATTTAATGCCGGGCATCGTAATTTAATTTTAGTTTCCGCTGGCGGTGTGTATTTCAGAAGCGGAAGGCCAATTTATTTGAGGCATTTGTCATTTAAGAATATCATATTGAGGCACTTAATCATTGCTGGGCTGAGGGAAGACTCACTATTTATGCATTAAGATCGCTTAGTGCGGGTAAACGTTGTGCCTCTTTGGAAATGATTTAGGATGAGATTTTCTTCCACTTTCTGCCGTTTATGTGGGATCTCCGGGATTAAGAACTATCCCTAGTCTCATAATTACTCGGGGATTTTAAAGTGGCAGTTCAAAAAGAATGTTGATATTAACAGGGAAGCTCTCAAAAAGTTAATTTTGCTTCTTAAAATGTGAATTTACATATTTTCACGGAAAAAACCCAAACAAAATTCCGTTATAAAATATATATTGTTTTTAACATACTATTTAGAGATAAATGATAAGTAACTAAAATTATAATTTAGTGGTTATTCGAATATAATTTTTATTAGTATTAGATTTGTATAAATCTTCTGTAACACTGGAACATGATAATATTATAAAATTGACTTTTACAATATCAAATTTTTATTCCTCAAAAAAATTTTACAAGCAATTTTGTTTGTTTAGAATATGTAGTATTTACACATTTAAATAACTTAATTTACGTTAAAAAACGATTTTAATTAATGCATTAATTTTCTTGTATATTTTAGAGATAAAATATAAGTAAGAAAAATGCAATTTAATGGTAAATCACAATATAATATGAATCAATATTAGTTTTTAAAATATATTTTTAAATTGGATCATTTTATGCTTAGTTAAAATATTAACATCATAATTTTCAGCTACAACTACTTTTCAATACACCTACTTCAAACTTGAAAAAAATGGAACTAGTTTCAAATGTAATCCATATCACTAAATTAATTTGATACACTTATAAATAAAAGAATCAAAAAATTATTATTTCATATATCAGTATTAAAAAAATGCGTGTATATCCCAGAAAATTATTAGATATGATGAATAATTGTATTAAATATAATTTATCAATCCCTTAATTCCTTTTTTTTTTACAGATGTCTTAAAATTAAAATTTCTTCCACTTTCTGCCATTTATGTGTGATCTCCAGGATTAAGAACTCTCCCCATTCTCATAATTACTCCAGGATTTTAAAGTGGCAGTTCAAAAAGAATGTCGATATTGACAAGGGAGGATCTCAGGAAGCTAATTATGTTTCTTTAAAAAATGTATTTACATATTTGGATGGAAAAAAAATATCCAAAATAAATTTCTTTATTTATTGTATTTCCACATGTATTTTAGAGATAAATGATAAGTAAAGGATATGATAATTTAACGGTAATTCAAATATAATTTGCATATTAGATTTGTAAAAATCGTTTTGACCATTAGAACAGAATATACTTATTTAAAATTGAATTTTAAAATATCATATTTTTTATTCCTCAAACAAATTTCAGAAGGTTAATTTTTGTTTGTTTGGAATATGTATTTATACACTTAAATAACTCAATTTACGTTAAAATTTATTTTAATGAATGCATTAGTTTTCAAAGTGTTTATTTTTGGACATAAATTTTAAGTAAGGGAAATGGCGAATGAATTGTAAATCACATATAATATAAATCAACACTTTGTTTTTGGAAATATCTTTTAAATTAAAACATATTATGCTTAGTTAAAATATTGACATTTAATATCATAACTGTCATAACGTTGTAGATAATAGAAAAAAAATGCATCTACTCCAAACTTGAAAAGTGGGAAATAGTTTCAAATGTAATGACAATCATTAAATTCATTTGATACATTTATAAAATAACAGAACATCAAATTTTTAATTCACATCTCAATACTGAAAAACATATATGTATATATAACAGAAAATTTATCAGTGATGTTGAATAATTGACGAGAAATAAATATTTCCCTTATTTTGCCGGTTTATAAGATGTCTTAAAATTTAACAAATTCCTTATGTTTAAATTATTTAAATCTTCAAATCATTATAATGGCAAATCATACATAATACAAATCAACATTAGTTTTTAGAGACGTCTTTTTAAATTGGAACATATTTTGCTCAGTTAAAATATGGACATTTAATATCAAAATTGTTATAACGGAAAATTCCATATTCTAAAATTCCAGGAAATTCCATATTCACAGAGAGTTTTAAATCGAAAATTGGTCTTACTTTTTCCACACAGTAGTACATATGTTAGACAAACATGAGTACTACCAAATTAGACCATATTAAGATCATTTTAAATATTATATATTTTAAAAGGAATCTAAAATTAGATTATTATTTAATTCTTTAATTTTTGGACAAATGAAATTTGAAGAAATTATTTTTTTCATCATATTTTTCAGCAGCTATTATTTCATCTTCTATGTCACCAATTTTAGCAAATTTTTTAACTTCATTATTTAATCCCTTTATAATGCTAGATTTTCCATTTAACTGTTTGTATTACGTTAAAAACAACAACAGAACATTTTTTTTTTTCATTTTTAAATTACTTTCTACATTATTAATCAATTTAACTGTGATAACTTTAAATTAAAAATATTAAACCTGAAACAATCTTTATATCATCTGTCTTTTTAAATCCACATGTCATTAGTAATTCCAAACATGTTTTCAAAACTCTGTCTATACATATGGGCACAAAAGGCAATATTTTACAATACAAATATGGATACTACCACAAATTAGAGAGTAAAAAGATAATTTTTAATATAAAATATTTTAAAAGGAATCTAAAATATCTTTCGTTCACTAATAATGTTAATAACAAGGCACGTCCAAAAAATTAAAGATTTGGTGCTTGCAAACCGTCGATTTACAATTAGAGACCTTGCTGGCGATGTTGGAATTTCAAAAGGATCGCTAAAATAAAGGATCATTATTTTCTATATAAATCAATTTAATTATATTTGTTTTCGAAGTAAATTATTTTCCACAAGATAAGAGAAATACAACTTTTAAACCAGAAACAATATGTCATAAGTCTTTTTGAATCAACTTATCAATAATTCCAAATATGTTTTCATCTATTCATATGTTTGACAAACATAGAAAATGTATACAAAAGGCAATATTTTACAACACAAATATGGATACCACCACAAATTAGACAGTACCATGATCATTTAAAATATTAAATATTTTAAAAGCAATCTAAAATATGATTATTTCACTATTAAATCAATAACACGGCAAGAAAAAAAACATATTAATTGGAGCATCTGAAGCAAAACATTTTTGTTCACGTTTCTCCATTCAGACTTTTCAGTATTAGAATTTAGAAAAGGCTTGTTTTGACTTTCTAAGATAAGTCGGCTCCTTTGTTCTCCTCTCAGAGCTAGTTCTAATTTTCCATTTATTTCGAATATGCCGTATGCTTCAAGCCATTGTTCTCAGATATATTCCACTGAGATTGGATGGAATTAAAAGGCACATTGAGAACGGTTTTAATTATTGAAATTAGTTTTTATTGTTTTCCAGTCTAGCATTAAATTCCACCTTTCAGAGAAATGAGCTATTTATTTAGTCGGAATTCCTTTTTTCGGGATTGTTGAAGAAATCATTTAAAGAAACAGCTTCATTATGTGCTAAGTAAAGTTGGTAGTTGTAAAAACTAATAAAACACATATTACAGGCACTTTAGTATTGAAATACATTCATTATATTATATTTATCTTAGATATATAATATTAAAGTATATTCTTAAGATATATAAATGTGTATATTATATATTTTGAAGTAGGCTGCTTTGCAGTTACGAAAATTAAGTTTAAAGTTTTAGAAATTAAAATATTTGTCTTCTGTCTCATAAATTCAAATATTAGCCTTAGGTTTATTACAAAGTACGTCCTCAATTTCCAAATAATGATCTAAATATATTAATGGGCTCAAAGCATAGTATGATAAAAGTTTAGAAACAAATTTTTATGCAAAACATAATTGAAATCATTTAAATTATGCAATATATATATATATATATATACATATTTATCATATTGAGCTATGAGTTCATTAACAAGTTTAGGTCATTATTTGGAAATTGAAGAACTTGACTAAAACAAATATTTGAATGTCTAAAAGTTTAAACTTAATTTCCTAATTACAAAACTGCCTATTTTAAAATATATAGTATACACATTTATATATCTTCACAATATATTTGAATATTATATATCTTATATAAATATAAAATAATTAATGGCGTTCAACACCAAAGAGTCTGTAATGTGTGTTTTAATAGTTTTTACAACTACCAACTTTACTTATTAAATTGAATAAATAATGAACCTGTTCCTTTAAATGATGTATTCACCAATCCTAAAAAAATGGAACTTCGACTAAATAAATAGCTTCTTTCTCTCAAAGGCGGAATTTAATTCTAGACTGGAAAACAATAAAACTAATTTCGATAATTAAAACCATTTTTAAAGTGCCTTTTAATTCCGTCCAATCTCTGTGGAATATTTCTGAGAACATTGGCGGGAGGCATACGGCATATTCGAAATAAATGGAAAATTAGAACTAGCTCTGAAAGGAGAACAAAGGAGCTGACTTCTCTTAGAAAGTCAAAACAAGCCTTTTCTAAATTCTAATACTGAAAACCCTGAATGGAGAATTATGAACAAAAATGTTTTGCTTCAGATGCTCCAATTAATATTTTTTTCTTGCTTTCTTATTGATTTTAGTAGCGAACTAGACACAATTTAGATGTTTTTTTTAATATATGTAATATTTAAAATGATCTTGGTACTGTCTAATTTGAGGTAGTATCCATATTTGTGTTGTGAAATATTGCCTTTTGTGCACATATGCATTTAAAATTATTATAGCTAAATCGATTAACAATGTAAAAAATAATTTAAAAATGAAAAAAATATATATGCTTATGTTTTGGAATTGCAATATCAACAGTTAAATGAAAAATCTAGTGAGACAACGGCGGGAGGCATACGGCATATTCGAAATGAATGGAAAATTAGAACTAGATCTGAAAGGAGAACAAAGGAGCTGACGTCTGTTAGAAAGTCAAAACAAGCCTTTTCTAAATTCTAATAATGAAAACTCTGAATGGAGAAACGTAAACAAAAATGTTTTGCTTCAGACAGATGCTCCAATTAATATTTTTTTGCTTACCTTGTTATTGAATTTAGTAGTGAACGAGACATAATGTAGATGCTTTTTTTAAAATATTTAATATTTAAAATGATCTTGGTACTGTCTAATTTGTGGTAATATCCATATTTGTGTTGTGCACATATGCATTTAAAATTATTATAGCTAAATCGATTAACAGTGTAAAAAATAATTTAAAAATGAAAATATATATATATATATGTTTATGTTTTGGAATTGCAATATCAAAAGTTAAATGAAAAATTTAGTATTTTAAAATACTTAACTAATGAAATTGGAAAATAGTTTAAAATTAATGACATAGACGATAAAATAATATCTGTTGAAGAATGTAATGAAAAATAATGGTTTCTTTCAAATTTCATTTGTCCAAAAAAATAAAGAATTGAATAATAATCTAATTTTAGATTTCTTTTAAAATATTTAATATTTAAAATTATCTTGGTACAGTCTAATTCGCTAGTACTCATATTGATTTGTAAAATATTGTCTTTTGTATACATTTTTTACGTGTGTCAAACATATGAATATATTGAAAACATATTTGGGATTACTAATTACATGTTGATTAAAAAAGACAGATGTCATAAAGATTACTTCAGTTTTAAAACTTGTATTTCTTTAATCTCGTGGAATTTTTTTTCTTCTTTGAAGACAATTAAAACTAAATTGATTAATAATATAGAAAATAATTTTAAAAAATGAAAAAAAAAATATGTGGATGTTTTTTAAGGGTAATATAAATAGTAAAATCAAACACCTAGCATTATAAAAGAATTAAATAATGGAATTTGAAAATTGTTTAACATTGATGATATAGAAGATGAACTAATAGCTGCTGAAGAATGTAGTGGGAAAACGATTTCTTCCAAATTTCATTTATCCCCCAGAATTGAAGAACTGAATAATAAACAATCTATAGAATGCAAAACAAAAGTAGCGTATAGTACTCAAAATGAAAAATTACCAAAATTTACAAAGTCAAAGCACTCTGATGATTATAGCATGTCGGTAGAATTTATAACTCTTACAACAATTAGATTGATAAAAATAATTGCTTACTTAAAATTGAAAAATTCATTTACTTAAAATCTTTACATGAAATTCAAGCACTTAATTATGTGGCTGGCTGCAAGTCTTACAGAAGAAAACAATGATTCTTGTTTAAAATTGTTGATAAACAGATCGGGTCATAAACATTTGCTAATTAGTAGTCACATAAATAAATTGTTAAATTTCCACCCTGTTAGATATTCAAATAATGTTTACTGATTACGTAAAATGTTTTATCAAATAGAATTTACTGTTAGAAATTTAAATTTATTTAATGTGACAAATGTTAGTTATGGGCATATGTTGAATCCAATTTTCTTAAAATTACTTCCACAAGATTTAACACTTGAATTTAATAGAAAACAAACTTCAAAAGGAAATTTTGATATAGCAGAATTAATTGAATTTCTTAAATATGAAATGGAATCTTGCGGAGCCACTTTAGTGGTTAATAATTAGAAAAGTGCTCAAACAATATAAATGTTTTAATCGTAATTAACTGTCTATTAGAAAACTGTAGTCTGTTTGTTGATATAGTTGTTTGTTTTAGTCTGTAAGTCATTTTATGAATTGGTAACCATCCACTTCTGTTAGCACATTGGTAAATAAATTATGTGTATTTTGTAAATGTAATGAACGTGTGTCTACCTATTATAATAAATATAATGATGATTAAAAAGTTAAAAATTAAAGAAAACCGACAGATATTATAAATATCTTCTAAAAACTCATTTTTCAACTGATTGTAGATCGAAATTGGAAACCTATGAATCTTGTAAAAGTAAAACCCATAATGAACCTTTGTTTTTCTTCTCAAAGTCTACTAAACAAACGAACGTCAATCAATGCCGTAGTTGCGTCTCAATGTAATTTTCCGAAACTTGCCCAAATTGTACTTTTGCAAACATGTTCAGTAATTGCTCAATGTAGAAGTAAAAAAAAAAATTAGTAAGAATGTTAATTGATTCAGGAAGCGAAAAGAGTTTGTTTACTATTCAATTAACCAGTGAATTGAAACCACCAGTCATACGGAAAGAACACCTGATAATCTATACTTTTGGAAGGAACGAGGTGGACGAAAAGGAATTCGATGTTTACCAGCTGCGAATAAGACGTAAACAACAATATCACCAAACCCTTTTAGATATCAAAGTACACGCTACAGATAACATAATATCTTTCTTCGAGGTCCCACCAAATTTCAGAAGATTCCAAAATTTATGGATCAACTTAATTAGGTGCCTGCTGATTGACGCCTTAACAAAGAAAAAAAAATATATTCAAAATTCATATAATGTAAATACATTTGCCAAATAATATTACAATGGATAGTCTTAAGTACATACATAACGAAACTTTGCAATTTAGTGCATGGTTGCATTAGATTCCATCCACTCTTTCGTCATATTGAAATGTGTTTGGCTTTTGAGTAAAATAATTACTGATTTATAAATCCTTTGAAAGAACTGACTAAACAATATGATGCATTGTTTAAGATTTTTTACTAGATCCACATTAGAGACTAAAATGATCTTGGTTTAAATTTTTATACTCTTACATGAAATAAATGTGATACTTAGGTGATAGTATATTTCGAGATCCTTGGGTAATATTCTTTTAATATATACGGCAAATATTAAACATTCAAAATAAAACAAGACAAAGTTATTAGAATATATTCTGAAATATGGAACATACAAAATTACATAAGACACAACTATTCCAATACATTTTAGAAATACTATTCATATAAAATAATATAAGATGGAATTAGAAACATTTTGGAAATATTATTTATATAAAATAATATAAGACGAAATTAGAATATATTTTGAAAATTTTATACTGTAAATATTATTTAATTATTATTTATACTAACATGTAACCTCTATTTATTACCTTGATGCGCTGGAAGAATTTGTTGTATTCTAACCAGATTTGCCTCAAGAGGAAATTCGGTATCTGTTCTAGTATTAAAAAAAATACTATTATAAAACAATGTATAACAAACATTATAGTACTTTTACTTTGACAAATTATATTTACCAACTCTCATTTAACATCTATTTAATAAATGAATTCACCATGAGAATCTGCTGTGCTCTATTCAGCTTTTGCCACTATGCGTTTTAAAATAGCACCCCTGATCGCATTAGAAGAGAGTTCGGTATTCTGTTCTGGTATTCAAAAAATATCATTATAAAAACATATATATATCAAGCATTATTGTGCTTATACTTTGCCTCATTCAATTGCCAAATACCATGTAACATGTATTTAATTCTTCTTTAATTGCTATGACATAATTAACAGTCGTTGAAATAATATTAATGAAAGTAATAGCCTGAAGAAATTGCACTTGTGACAGTTTTAATGAATACTTTATTATTTATGATCTTCCAGCTTTAAGCAATCTTCAGAGAGGTTTATTAAGTACATTGTTTAACAAGACAGAAAAGTAATGCTTTTAAATCATTTTCCTCGATAGCATTCATTTTAAACGATTTAAACTCGAATAAGAGCCGTGCGCACACTACCGACTTAAATACCTGAAAGGGCTGATAACAGGTTTTTGAGACATGTAATTATTAGGTGATAATTTTCTGGAGAAGCAGTTAATTGGTGCAGTTCATTTGTATTAAAAATTTATGAGGATTTCGCTTTAAATCTTGATGGCCGGATAATGGCACGTTTCATAACTAATTCAAACTTTGCTCTCATTAAAATTAAACTTCAGCAATTGCGCATCAGTTTTATCTTTTTTTCCACCCGTAAATTCTAATACTTCGATGAGTTTCCCCTTTCAGGAAAACTGGAAAAATATATATTAACAGTCAATGGATTTATTTCGAAAACTTTCAGCACAATTCGGATTTAATTGGAAAATTTTACCTAAGGATCATTTTGCACTAAATACAGACTGGAATTTTAACAAATTTTCATTAAGCCAATTTAACTGCAATTTTCTGAGAAAATGAACAATTGAATTGCAGGCATTATTTTAATGAAAATATTATTTTGGCAATCTATCTTCAAAAGCCTATTTAGTTAAAATGGTTGGATTGTAAATCATTAATATAATTAACCTGTTCCATTTTTAACAACCATTTTCTTTTTAATATCTAAAAAGCATCGCATTTTTCTTCCTTTATTTCACGTCATAAATTTCTGAATATAAAAATATGTTATTTAGATAACATATATTATAAATTAATATGAGAAATTAAGACATTTAACCATCTTTTTTCATGTTCATATATACAATTCCAGTGTAAATTATGTAACAAAAATATGTAATGTCTTCATATTTTATTAATGCTTCAATTAAAATGAACGATTTTGCGTGTGTGTTTTATGCTCTGTATAATTTTGTTTTCTCTTTAATATTTAAAAAACAATTAAATATTTGTTCATAGGCTATTTTGCTTAATTTGCTGCAATTAAAATGATTCATTTTATGCATAAAGGTAACTTATTAACTTCTTATTATTAGCTTTTTAAATAAATAATGGGATTGTCTCAAAGATAAATTACTCATTTTTAAATAAGTAAATAAAATTTATTTTCAAAGGGGATAATTAATTTAAATTTAATTAATTTTTTATTTGATAGTATACCTAAATCGTGTTTGATATATATAGTTAGATTTAATAAGGTTTGCTGGATACATGGAATAATTTCTTTGTCTTGAGTTTATTATAATCAAAATAAATTAATTTTATATAAATTTATTTTACTAATATATATTTTTTAATTATTGTTTAACAAGTGGAATTACGTAAACATGATAGTTTTTTACAGGTGGGCTTCATTTTTCGATAAGGTATACTAAGAATAATACTCCAATAAATACTGATAGCCAATTTGTCTTGCACTCTGGCCTTTGGTTTGAATAGTGAAGGTGGCTTGGATGTTTGTGAGTGGTTTGAAATCAACGTTAAACTGTTGATTCCAGTCTAAATAACCCAAAGTGCGCAAAAAATGGTTGTAGAACAAAAAACCAATAAATGATGTGCAGATGGCATTGCCTTCTGGGAAGACTTTTTTCAGACTCAACTGCCTTGCATCTGTGTATCGCATGGGGAAAATATGGAAAATGCCCTAGGCAGCTTGATTTTCGATACGAGATATTTCCGTATCGCAATCGAATTTTTAAGAGCAGTGACTGAAATTGACTCTACACATGGATTTGAGCCTGCCTAATTCTGCAAGCTAGCTACGGACGTTACTGCAGGGCAACAAGCCTGCCATTATATGTATTAAAAGCTTTAATAAGGAATTATTTTCTTAGATTTTAAGCTTGTTAGAGTCTTTTAAATATCGTTTGCCAGGGATTTCTAATTTAAAAATAAATTATTTATTTTTTTTTTTGACAATTTATGTATTTGTCATCTATAACCGCGTGCAAAATATGGAAAATTAAAATGATGAAGCAAATCATGTTACACTCGTTTAATTTAATTATCAATTACGGATGATCATAATTAGGACAACTTGCTTTTTCTTGACATCGTGATTATAAATTTTTTTTTCTTAACATCTTACAGTGATCTATAGAGTCAAAAACAATTTTTATCATTAAATAAAATGCAACTAATGACTACATGCCTTACTAATGACTGGAGAAAAATGCCGAATTGCCTACGAATTAGTTTATTATTTTAAAAATTATTGGATATCGTAGTAAATAATTAAAAAATGGATAATTTTTTTAGGATATTATTTATTTTTTTTTTTTTTTTAAGTAGTTACTTGTGATTACTTGAATACCTTGGTCAAAACATACACATTAATTTAAAATGTTAACAACTATCTAATCATAATCTCATTCTAATCCTAATCTCCTTTTAATACTTCATTATATTTTGACCAAACTTTAAATTTGATTCGATAAATGTTAACAGCGTTGAGATAACATAGATTACTTACTTAAACTTTCAGAAAGCTTATTAAAGCCGTTAATTATTCTCCTACTTTATAACAAAACCGCTTCGCGCAAATTAATCAACTGCTGGCAATTCATAACCCCATTATCCCCCACTCCATAATGTCCTTACAAACTTGGATTACTTTGAGAATGAAACGACGCGTCTCACATAAAACTCCAGGGAATCGAAACCCTGCCAATCGCAAAATCTGAGCAAAAATTAGCAATAATTCAAGGAGATGGATTTGCGTTCAAGAAATGGAAGGATTGAATATAGATGGGGTGGGGTGAATCCATCTTTGTCCCCCTCCCTCTTCCTTTCACGGGAGCTATACAATTCATCGCTGTTCAACCGGAAAATGAGAATCCGATAGAACAAGCCAGTGCCAAGTCAAAATCCCAACTGAAGATCAGATTAGACGCGAGGGCGAGGTGGAATTCATTTGATTATTATAACTGGGACGGTCCGAGGTGCTTATAATCAGACAATTATTTCTGTGTATGAGAAAGATTTAGTCCAAAGAATGTCCTTATGGAACTTTTTTTTTTATTTTACTTTAATGACTTTCTATGTCTTTGGGGATTTCCCGTGAAAGGAGAATTGGATGCAAGGTTTTTAAGTGATGTTTGAAGCTGTTGTTGGGTGAATGTTATGAACAGATTGCGTGTTAATAATTTAAAAAATGGATACTTATTATTTTCTTTGTTGGCAAAGTGTGATCATATTATTAAGTGATGTCTTCCCAGGTTGCAATGCTTGTTTAATGTTAATTACTATAAAAAAATTAAGCAGAAATGAATGTAGGTAATTTATTGTTTATGATTAAATACAAAAAATATAAATTTAGAAAAACGCGTAATATCTTATTTCAACGTGTCTCCCAGTCCACAAATTATATAACTGCGGTATTATATACTATAAAAAGATAGTGTTTAAATACTCAGTTGTCAACAAAATAATTAGTGTCTCAAGAAAAAATTATTTGGGTTCAAGTCTGGAAAAAATTCTGACATAGGCATAATATTCTACTGGCAATGGTAATTATTCACCAATCAGTCACTTTATGGTCTATCATTATCATCTTAAAAATAAAATGGTTACTAATTTCCAGCTGGTAAGGATGAACAGTAGGATCAAGAATGGTGCCTCTAAATAATTGAGTGGAATCATTGGTACTTGGACGATATACATACACTGACCACACCAAATTTGCTTCTTTCATACATATTAGAGGGTCAATAGTGTGCTCTTTGGTCGAAATATACCAACAATCTTTTTGAGTCAAATTAGAAACCAAATCTGACTCATGCGTAAAGAGTACAAACCTTCACTGATATGCAGTACAATTTACATTTCTACGTTTCAAATGAAACCTTTTATTTGAGTGGCATGGTGTGAGTGATACACACAATGCAGGGTCTCTTTCATATAGGTTTCTTGGTGAAGATAATAGCGCAATTAATTATTTGGATACATGTAATCCTTGGCTGTTACAAGAGAAGATATGATGTGTGTGCATGTAGCTGCTCTGCAACTGCATTAGTGTTCATTAATGCGGCACTAGGTCACTTCTAAGTCATCAGCACTTCTAGGTCTTACTCGGATGTGCGTTTTGGAAGCTGTTTCTGTTCTTCTAAAATATTTCCAAGGTCATTTAATTAAAGAAGGATTCACCTTCTCCATTGCACCATAGGATGTATTTCGCCTTTTATTCGAGCAAAGGAACAATATTATGATTATAGTCTGGAATACTCATATCCAAATCATAGCTCTCTCGAATTTTTACTATGCAGTTTCTAGCTACAGGAACTGCAGATGCTTAGGCTGTATTCAGTTAATTACCCAATAATAATAATCGACCGTAGATTCACTAAATTGCATATTATATTCCGATTCGAAATTACATCTTACGGGCTGCGTAATTTTTATGAAAATATTTTTATATTTTGCCATATAATCATAATTTTTCTGATTTAACCTTTATTTTTTTAAGCCGGTTATAAATATGCTATAATCATTATTATTTAATAATCTGAGTAAATTTCAATTATTATCAATTTTAAATATTTTGATAAACTTTAAACATTTTAACGAAGAGGACAAATGTGGGAAACGAATAAAAGTGGTAAAAAACAAAGAACAAAGGTTAAGATTTTTATGAAAGAATTCAAAGTAATATGTTATTTCAGATATAAAAGTAAAGTTGTATGTAGAATATATATTGTTTATCACATATGATGTGTAATTAACCAATATTTATTTGAATCACTAAATAGCCCTATAAAAATTTTTAATCCCTATTATTTTTTAATTATTTTATTAATATTTATAAGATGATTTACACAGTAACTTAAAGATCCTTTATTACTATACGTATCACCTCACTTTGTGGAGTATATTCCTTACTTCCAATTGGTTAGATGTTTGAAATTACATTAGATATCAAATATATTGAGGTATCCTTACAAGAAAAATGTCTTCCTTTTGATCAAATGACATGTGAGAGATATAGAGTATTGAGCGTAGCATTTTGAGCGAACAATTGAAATGCCTACATTATCATTATTTTCATCTCTGATGATGGATCAGTCATAAATTCTCTTTACTAAAATGAAAGAGAAGCACTGATGGAAGTACATCCTCAAATACCTGCAAAATGCCTTCTAAATGATGTTTAGATAATACAAAAATGGCGGTTTTAATGTTTTCTAATATTCCTCTCTCTTTTAACGCATGATCCTATTTTCATCAAAGAAAAAGATAACAACTTTGTTGTGTTTATTGACCAATTTATACAATATGCACATTTTACTAAAAATATTAATTGACATCACAAATAAAATTAATAGTCTATACATATTTCATTTAACTTATTTTATTGGTGCAGAAAATGCTCTATAAATTAAAATATAAGTCAAACATTTTGGAATTAATTTAATTCTTTATAGAGGAGAAGTCAAATAATTGTGATATAATTTTATTTTAGATTCATCGATATGTAACGTGTAAAATTAAACTGCAATATGTCAAATAATTTAATATAAATAAATAATAATTTTTGTTCGTCTTTATTGTCATTATTGTTAATATGTATTGATGCCCGATTCGTGGCCCAGTGGCTACATGTGTCACTAAATATATTTATACTAATATATATATAATAATACTAATATATATAATACTATATAATATATATAATACTAATATATACTAATATATATTAGTATATATTTATACTAATATATACTACAAATAAAATATTATTTGATATCACAAATAAAATTAATGGTCTTTACATTTTTTATTTAACTTATTTTATTGGTGCAGAAAATACTCTATAAACTAAAATATAAGTCAAACATTTTGGAATTAATTTAATTCTTTATAGAGGAGAAGTCAAATAATTGTGATATAATTTTTTTAGATTCATCGATATGTAACGTATAAAATTAAACTGTAATATGTCAAATAATTTAATATAAATAAATAATAATTTTTGTTCGTCTTTATTGTCATTATTGTTAATGTGTATTGATGCCCTATTCGTGGCTCAGTGGCTACATGTGTCGATGGTGAATATTAGGGTTGAGGTTCAATTCGCTGGTGGCTTTGTAGTAAGCACTGTTTCAAAAAACGAGTAGGCTGATGGCGCTTTGTGATTTTCAATATTTTGCCTTGTTAGTAAGACTATCTGGTGGGAGTTTCCGGTTTTCTTCCCATACAATACGCAAATGCAGTGTAGGTCCTCCTAAAAAGTCTTTCCGAAAGGCACTGCCCTTCTTCAGCGACACGGAGCCAAGTGGCCCTTCTATCTAAGGGTGCTCCATCATAACAGAAACTGACCTTTCTCTCCATCTATGAATAAACAACTAATGGAAGGTCCCGTCCCGCACTGCAGAGCATTATGTATTAGACATAACGCAAAGTAAGATTTATTATTTTACGTAGATGAATTCTAAATTTATATTCGAATGCATATTGGGTTCTTCAACATAAAATATAATTTGATATATACAACGAATTTCTTGTATTGAAATAATGATAAAAATGTAAAATTAATTATTAGATTTTGTTATGCATTATTGAATTGTTGCAGTTTTCAAAAATAATTTGTTAAATTTTCTTTGAATATCTAAAGTTCAGCATCTTAATTGAATAATATATTGAAAAACATCTATAAAATATCACGATTAAAATACATATTTCTCCAAACGGCTGCATTTAAATTAGAAAAATGTTATAAAAGTATATACTTTAACTGTATTACAAATTTATTTTTCTCTGTACTAATGTTATTGCATAATAATTCTCTGAAAACTAAGTGCAAAGTAGTGCAAAATTTATGAGTTTGACATTAAATCAATAACACCCACTCAACCTGATTTTTCGGGACATTTAAATGGCCTAATTTTTTAAAAAGGGGATTCATACATATTTCAAAGTTATTTCCACAGAATCTGGATCTATTTCGGATTCATTTAAATTATTTCTATATTATAGTATTATTATTTAATAATGTATGTTTATTTCTTATTGAATTTGTTCATTATGAATTTGCATTTGAATGTATAATGTCAAAATAATTGCATACTAATGAATACTTTGAATACTAATACTTTGAAATACTAATTCAGTTTGTTTACTAATATAATTACTCTTTTTCTTTACGAAACTTTTAAATGTGTTAAAAGGCGAATAAAATTTATTCGTCCTATTTTACAAACACGGTATTATTTTCTTAGTTCAAAATCAATGCCATGCACATGATTAAGCATATGTTGTTTTAGGATCGATGTTTTACCTTTTTATAACTTATATACTTTAGTTTATATTTTAAAGGCTATAATTTTACTTCTTTTTTTAAAACATATACATCCAGGATAACAATAAGATATAATTTAAAAGTCCTCCTTAATTCTTAAACTTTAAAAAAAAAAAAAAAAAAAAAAAAAAAAATGTTGTATAGGGCAGATTCGTTGGGTTTTTTTTTTTATGGTATTGTTGTTTTCGTTGCAAGTTATTTGCATGAATAACTATTCGCGATATTTTAAAATTCAATAAAATAACCAATAAAGATTTAAAAGATTTATTAATTACTTGCAGAAAAACAATATTGAAACATTAGTTGTGTCTATTATTTTATATTTTTGAAAAAAATTTTTTTTCTAACTATTATATTTCAACTGCCACAACACTCACATTGTTATCGTTTCTTTCATAAAACTAATAACATCTATTATTGGGCACCTACTGTATCATCTTTATATTGTCTAACTTCCACAATGGCTTTGACTTTCCCCGTAGGGTAGATGCGGCCTGATGGCCAACTGTCTGGTGCACTGGCCTTTGGTACAATGGGCTTCAGATTCGAATGCTGGCGGTGGCATGGATGTTTGTTAGTGGTTCGAATCCTCGTTAAACTGTAGGTCCCTATCTAATTAGCTTAAAATATGCACAAAATGTCCTTAGAGCGACAAACTAAATCACCAAACATGGTTGATTGTTTTACAATTCCTTTGTTTTATAATTAAATCTTGATATCTGAATATGTAATTAAATATAAAATAAATTTATACTATTATTATTTAAAATTTTTTACATAAATTAATACTTTATTTTAACTTGCCTTATACAAAATTAATATTTTTTATAGCTTATATAGTTTGCAATTATAGTAATGACATGATTTACAACTTATGTCTATTGGACAGAATTCGTTAATTTTATATCTTACTACCCGGGTGCGACAGTAGTTCTACCTCACCGTGGTGATCTCTGGTGATGTCCTAGGTGGCTAAAAGATGTCCTACTATCGGCATGCAGCAACATTCCAAGAGTGATCGCTTTTGTGAAACTTCGTGTTGGTTGTGTCTTACAATGGAATATAGGCGACAAGTTCCAATCTAAGAAAATTGAGATTCAACATTACCTTGCCAGCTACGATTCTGAGACTTGCGGTGGGCTATGACTGTTTGGCGAGCCATCTGAACCACATTGGCATTTTTGATAGCCTTGTAGGAAAAACGAGATTGTGGACAGATACCATATAGCAGGATGCACGGACTTGTTTGAGGAGTGCGGGGTGAAAAAATATTGCTGATGAGACCTTGACTTTTTTCTTTTATTGCTTTTTTTTTCTTGTATGTGTTTTATATTGTTTTGAGCTCGTAAGAGTTTGCTATTTTCTCTTCCCATTGGAAATAAAAAAATATGTATCTTACTATCCAATAAATAATTCTAATTTTGTGCCAACAGTGATAGGTTAAACGTTTTTAGGACTACCTAAAATTGTAAAAATATGTACATTTGTTAAACCATATTCCTGTCAGACTGTATAGTCTTTTTTTACATTGTATCTCTTTTATAAGATTCTTCTTTATAGAATAAAAGATATTTCATTTGTCTTTTAACGAGGATCTATGTTTTAATTTATTTCCCCAGATACAGTGAATATCTTTATTTAACAGTGAATATTTTTCTTTACTTTATTCTAATTAACCATGATGTAATTAATTCGAAATTCGCAGATCACACTCATAATTAAATTTTTAAATGCCTTTTAAGTGATAACATCAAACGTTAAACACAAATACGTTAGCATGCCATTACGTAAAAGAGCGAGTATTTCATTCTAATTCCATTTTATTTCAAATATGTTCGAGGAATTTAAAACACATAATTTAAAAGAAAGAAATACTCTTCAGAATCAATTTAATTTACTAGAGAGCCTGTCAGAATAAAATAAAATTTTCAAAAGACTAAAGACGTAAATTGATGCATATATTAAAATACTTGTAATGCGAAGAGTTGTAAGACATAAATTATTGCATATCTCGCACAATAATTTAATTCATGAATACAAAAATTGAATTACCATTTTAGAGATAAGATAATTCGTGTTTCATTGCGGCTCAAAATATATTTTTATATTTAACTTTTTGTAAAACATTATGTTATTTATATTTACATAGTAATAGCTTATTTAATTTTATTATAGGTGTTAAATTTGTACATGTTTGAATGGTTAATATTTATCAAATTCTAGTTTCGCTTGTTTTTATAAAAAATTCATTTCTAATTAACATAACATTTATTACATATGATGTATTCTGAATTTAAAATTATATACGAATTTTAAATTACGTAATCCAGTAACATATGGATACAGTATTTCAAATCACAAAGCAGAATGATTCCTAAAATTTGTATTTGTATTTTAAATACACTTTTTTAATAGATTTTTTTGTTTAGATATGTAATAATATATTATTACACATCTAAATAGTTCAAATAATGAAAAACGCATATGTCATTTAGTCAAATAAATATAGCATCGTATATACAATGTTCCATATACTGGAGTTGGTAAATATATAATCAGGCAATAATTATAATAGATTTTTTCTGCATTTGTATTTCGATGGTCTGAATTGAGGAAGTTAATTTTCTAATTTCATAGATACCTATAGTGAGGGGTAAACTGGAAGCACCATAAGAAATCAGGGATAAATGGTGACCAACTGGAATGGTGTTCCCTTTTCATGAAATTAGGTAGGTTGTATGGAGCGAAAAACCATCAATATCTGGAATTAAAAGTACATATACCGTCGCTCAAACACTGAATTTTATTTTATTTTATTTTCGTGCTTGCTGTTAACTAATTTTGTTGTTATAACTATTATAAATATTATAATACATTATTAGTATCTGAAGTTTTCCGTGTACGAAACTCCATTGAACCTGTTGAAGCCTTATCATGAATCGATACATACATCGATACTTACTTTTATTTTTATCGATGTCACTTTTTTGAATTATTGTCGCAGTTCTGTTATTTGTGTTCTCTCGTCACAAGAAATTCAGTTAGGATTTAAACATTTAGGATATTTCGAAATCATGTATCAATTCATGCATCACATATGACAGAATGAGAAAAAAATTATATATAAAATGATTACAATAATAAAACGAATAAATAAATTGAAGTAAAAATAAAAAATAATAATAAAAGTGGCATATAAAATTTGCATACAAAAAAGAGAGGAAAATAATAAAAACAATATTCTAAAGCAAAAAAAAAAAAAAAAAAATGCCCTACTATGCCGTAAATGTATAATGCAAGTAATTATAAAGATTACATATTACTCACACTGGTAAAAATTTATAAAGCAATTGACAGGATATACAACAATATTGACAGGAATTCATAAACCTAGAAAGGCAGACTTGGTTTCCACAAATGGCGTGAGTGCAACCAACAATTATTTCTTTAGTAATCCAAGATTTTGTTTAACAATAATTATATTGCTTCTAACATGAATACACGTAAAAATGGTATTTTACATATTTTGATTAATATTAAGGTTAAGAGATAAATATTATATATTATGATTATTAGTATAGTTAAGGGATAAGAATATGTATTATGATTATTATTAGTGTAAAAGATTATGTATTAAGATTATTATTAAAGTTAAGAGTTTAAGATTATGTATTAAGATTATTATTAAGTCTACGAGATAAAATTATGTATTATGATTATTATTAAGATTAAAAGATACAGATTTGCGTATTATGATTATTATAAAGGTTAAGAGATAAATATTATGCATCCCCATTAACAAGCTTTAATACAAATACTTTTAGTGGAATAAGGTTTGAAAGTGTATCTTGTTATGTTGTTAACTTTTTATTAAATATCTTGTTATATTGTTAACTTGCTATTAAATATCTTGTTATGTTGTTAACTTATTAACTTGTTTTTTAATCACATCCGTATTCAATATTATCGATTTAAAAATTTTATATATAAAAAAAAATCTACATTAAGGGTAAAGTTTAATGCCCCCAGCAACAAAAGGTTTCGAGGCAGTAACTTTTACTGCATGCACACTGTAAAGTGTTTTCCATCAAAGTATTTGATTCAATTTATGTGCCCGATTAGGGTGATGGGGATACAAATCCATAAACACCATAAGGTTAAGAGCAACAAAAAGCCATTTTTCAAAAATGGAAACGATAAGCGACATGTTTTACGATATTGAACCTCAAAATATCGCTTCATCGGGGTAGGAAATTCCAATGTTCCCCGCGCTTCAGTTTTCCAAAATGATAAATCATTCGATTTTCATCATCCCTGAAAGAATCAAGGGGGAACGAAAAAAATATATCGTCTGGATTTTTTTTTCTTCGTAGTTTTGGTTGAAACACTGATTCTGAAAAGATGGCTTTTGGATTATCACTTTTTTCCATCGGGTGTTTTTTGGTAGTTTGGTTTTTGGTCTTTCTTTTTTGGAAGATTTTTTATTATTTTATTTTCTTAGGGACAAAGGCGTGAACAGATGCCAAATGGAATACTTCTCAATGAAATATTAATGTGCTCTGAGAATGAAAAGGCTGCCCGAAAATTATTTCGTGGTTTTATTTAAAATTTATATATATCTTTTTTTTTTTTACTGTATGTGTTTTGTACAAATAATAACTAAAGATGGCGAATTTATTTTTGTTACAGAAGCATGTCTTGGGACAAGCTTTCTCATAAATATTAAACTATCGTTAACTTATATAACTTAGCAAAAGGGGTTTTTAATTATTTTCTACTGACGTATTAAAAGTTAAAAACTATGTTTATAACAAATTATTCTACTTTCAACAAGTTATAATATTTTTTGTACTACTGTGCCCAAAAAGTAAGGCCGATATTTTTTTTTCAAAAAACTCTTTATTTATTCTTCCAAATTCATTGAAGGCGATGGCCTCCAAAGTATTCTCCTTCGCACACAATGCACTTATGCCAACATGTTTTTCCAATCCCGAATGCATGCTGAAAAGTCATCGGCCGAATGGCCTTCAAAGCGAGCGGCGATTCATGTTCAATCTCTTCAATCGACTCTAAACGGTGTCTCCGGAGTGATCTTTTGAGTTTAGGGAATAGCCAGAAGACACACGGTGTGAAAACGGTGGTTTTGCGGAAAGATATGGGTTTCATTTTGGGCGAAAGGTCACGAAGAATCAATGCAGTGTGAGCTGGCGCATTCAGTGTTTTCGATACCAATCGAGATTTGACACGTTTGAGATTCAAAGTGGAATTGACCGTTCCTTTTGAAATTCCAACAAAGAACTCCAAATTTAATGCAAGTTCTTTGCTCAGTTAATTCAGTCATTTCAAAAATCGTCGGAATCATTTTTAGCGTCTCACAAAGCTAAGAGTAACTCAAACACTAATGAATATTTTGAAGTGAAATATCCCACAGATGTCAAGGACAGTGCCAGCAATCTAAAAAAGAAAAAAAATTGAAATTCCATAATCCCCGGGAATTTTAAATTGAAAATTGGTCTTCCTTTTTGGACACAGTAGTAAAATTTGAAACGAAATATATTTTAATTTATTTAAAATAAATAGTGATATTTACTGGAAAATCAAAATTAAAAAAAGAGACAAATAGTGATATTTGCTGGAAAATAATGAGTACACGACATTTCATATATAAGCGCATTTGAATATTTTAATAATCAAATATTTTTTTTTTTTCCAAAAAATAAATTATTTTATTTGAAGTAAATTCATTTAGGTTTACATCAGAAAAAAAATATTTTCTTAATATGAATAAAAGTAAACTTTGCTCTTTTAAAATGAAATTAACACCATTTCCATAAATAAAGAAGTATCGGTCTTTATCATTATTGAAAAAAAATAAATTCTATTCAATTCATCAATAAAAAATGTCATTCAAATAACTCTTTGTATAATAGCATTATACTTTTTAAAATTAGTATAGCTTCTAAACAAGCATTTCTCATAAACAATTCAAATTAAATAGTAGAAAGATGAAATAAATATTTATTAATACAAAAGATAGATAATTAAATCTTTTTGTGTTGAAATATATAAAAGAATGCGAAATTTATATTGAAGATTCTCTTTGGTTTTTACATAAATTCTATATTTTATATGTAAATGTACTACAAGAGAAATCATTAAATAATATTTTAAAAAAATCATTGGTTCAAAAGAAATCATTGGATAATAGTTGAATAGAATATTGATTCAAAAGTAATAATTGGAAAATGCTTGGATAAATAATTGTTTCAAGAGAAATCGTTGGATAAAACTTGAATAAATCAAGGGTTTAAGAGTCAGTGGATTATACTGGAATAAATCAATGGTTTAAGAGAAATCATTCAATAATACTTGAAAAATCGTTGGTTCATAAGAAACCATTGGATAATATTTGAATAAATAATTGTTTCAAGAGTAATAGCTGTATAATACTTGAATAATTAATTGGTTTAAGAGGAATCATTCCATTTCCAGATATCTCAATTAATTGATATATTTCAGCTTGTAATTCTAAAAAAGTTCCATTGTTCTTCTTTATAGTTGATTAATTTTGTTTTAGATAAAATATTTTCAAACTATCACTAATACCTTCTTATTAATTGTTTTTTTTTTAAACTTTTAAACAATAAAATGAAAAATTATTCGAATAAAAAATATAAATAATTAAAGGATATATGGATATGGATATAACACATTTTTAAGACATTCATGAAAGTATTGTATTTCAAAACAACGTTGATATTATATAATTTTTAGCATTAGATGAAAACAACTTAAAAATGATTGAATACTATTGAGAGCTTAAACAGAAGACAATGTGAATTTTTAAAGGCTTTGTCCAACAATATCACAATTCAAGAAACTACCAAATTGAATTTTTTTAACTTATTTATAAACCATCATTAATCAATAAACAATATTTGCTTTGTTTTAATCTTTTCAGAAGCATTGTGTACAAATGAATCATATTTTCAAATCTAACATTAGTTATAAACGTCTTTACACGTGATCAATTGAAATTTGTGGAGGATTTCAAATTTTTATATTTTGTTTAATTTAAAAGTTAACTTGGCATTTAATTAATTTTATTATATATTGTGGGATATTTTTGTATTCTAATTAAAAATTATTCTAATTATTCTAAGCGATTCTTTTGTATTCTAATTATTATAAGCGAATATATATTACGGGAAGTAAGAAGTAAGAAGCCAATTGATTCTGGACACAAGAATTATGGAACAGGCATATTCACTCAACTCCTTCTGCGATTCATAAAGGACCTAGATTAACTCTTAATTGAACAGTAAACCTTACAATGCTTTGCAAACCATGTGACCTATAGAATATATAATAATGAATACATACATTCAGTTCATTACATTCTGTCCTGTCTGTTGAATGAATAATTGGCTAAATTACATACCTCCTTCACATAATGTACCTAAGTGATGATTATCAATCAAAGTATTAGTAATAATCACTTATGTCTAAAATAATATTTAATAGTAAAATCAAAATTGTATAATAAGAGTTTAAAAGCCAATTAGAAAGTTTTTTTCTTTATGTTAATTTAAAAACTTTTTTAATGGGTAGAATTTATTGTCCATAAATGGTTTCAAAAAATCATATTTAACTAGTTATTCAAGGGGAAAAATTTTCCTTACGTTATTTTTTAACATTTTCTTTAAACTTTAATGTATAATAAATACACTGCCCAACATTGAAAATGCAACACAATAACAGTGGGCAGAATGCGATGAAAAATAATTTCCAAGCAAAGAATGGATGTGCAAAGAAGTGATGTATATCAATATCCTAGTGATTCTCAACCAGATCGAAATACAGAAAAGTGATAGAAGGGAGTAAATTAAATCTGGTAAAATTTCATTAATAAAGGTATGTGTTCCATATAACAGCTTTGTATTGAAGTATTTTAATTGTCATTAGAATTTAAATTATTTTACACAACTTCATTAATGAATAATATACCGATATCAATAATCGTTTTTCATGGAAACATATTAATTATTTCCACATTATTTCTTAAGGGACATATTCGTTTGGTATAACTCCTATCTGGTATAAGTTCTATAATATGAAACAAATTAATGTATTTCACCGTATATTCATTAATTTTATATAAAATTTCGCATTTTTTAGTTTTTTTAATATAGTGTTTATGTAATAATTTCATTTGCTCAAATAACTACGAAATACTACTATCACCACTAAGCATACAGCATGTCCATAAACATTTTACAATGACGTAAAGTGTCTCACCGTTCATTGACCTTCCCAGTTGGGACATCCCACCTCTTGAGAGGCCGAGGACAATCAATCGATCCGAGTGATTACTTCAAGTCTTTGATCCGAATCGCCTGTCGTTGTGGGCAGTAAACCTCTTTTCTGAAATCTACCCAAATTTCGATCTCGCTCTAACTATTTCTGGTTGAGTTGCTAAACCGAGGAGGGAAATGGAACCTTTGAAATATGATTTCTGCAATGCCGGCTTTAGCCTAATCGCCCGGAAACGGGGAAGGGCAGTAAATTTCAGCAAGACGATCTGAAGGATGGCCAGTAATCAAGACGGTGCTGGACTCTGGTGCATACAGACAGGTGAATTCATCACAGCCCGGTAATTATTTCACGCCATGTTTAGTTATTTAATGCCGGGCATCGTAATTTAATTTTAGTTTCTGCTGGCGGTGTGTATTTCAGAAGCGGAAGTCCAATTTATTTGAGGCATTTGTCATTTAAGAATATCATATTGAAGCACTTAATCATTGCTGGGGTGAGGGAAGACTCATTATTTATGCATTTAGATCGCTTAGTGCGGGTAAACGTTGTGCCTCTTTGGAAATGATTTAGGATGAGATTTTCCTCCACTTTCTGCCGTTTATGTGGGATCTCCGGGATTAAGAACTATCCCTAGTCTCATAATTACTCGGGGATTTTAAAGTGGCAGTTCAAAAAGAATGTTGATATTAACAGGGAAGCTCTCAAAAAGTTAATTTTGCTTCTTAAAATGTGAATTTACATATTTGGACGGAAAAAACCCAAAATAAATTCCTTTATAAAATATATATGGTTTTTAACATACTATTTAGAGATAAATGATAAGTAAATAAAATTATAATTTAGTGGTTATTCGAATATAATTTGAATTAGTATTAGATTTGTATAAATCTTCTGTAACACTGGAACATGATAATATTATAAAATTGACTTTTACAATATCAAATTTTTATTCCTCAAAAAAATTTTACAAGCAATTTTGTTTGCTTAGAATATGTAGTATTTACACATTTAAATAACTTAATTTGCGTTAAAAAATGATTTTAATTAATGCATTAATTTTCTTGTATATTTTAGAGATAAAATATAAATAAGAAAAATGCAAATTAATGGTAAATCACAATATAATATGAATCAATATTAGTTTTTAAAATATATTTTTAAATTGGATCATTTTATGCTTAGTTAAAATATTAACATCATAATTTTCAGCTACAACTACTTTTCAATACACCTACTTCAAACTTGAAAAAAATGGAACTAGTTTCAAATGTAATCCATATCACTAAATTAATTTGATACACTTATAAATAAAAGAATCAAAAAATTATTATTTCATATATCAGTATTAAAAAAATGCGTGTATATCCCAGAAAATTATTAGATATGATGAATAATTGTATTAAATATAATTTATCAATCCCTTAATTCCTTTTTTTTTACAGATGTCTTAAAATTAAAATTTACTTTAGATGTCTTAAAATTTAAGAAATTCCTTTGGTTTAAATTATTTTAAATCTTGAAATTATGTTTATTCGTTTGTTTGCTGCATTTTATATAATGATATTCGTATGATGATGTAATAAATATAATAAATTAAGTAATTAAAATTTTCCCACGGGAATGTAATTGTTTTTTCTACTAGTGTATGACGCTATTAATTTTTTACATAGAATCTCAATAATTTTGAATATAAAATTCGTTATTTTTATTCAATAATTTAATGTATCTTTGATATATTTAAGCTGACATATTTATTTAAATTTTGACGTATGATATAATATATTGTTTTCTTTGTTTTATTATTTATTGTTTTCATTTATTATTTATTATTTTCATTATTTATTTAATACCCTTCTGCCATATAGATGTGCTTTGTATTTCAAAATACCTTCAACATTTTCAGCTTTGAAGTTGATGCAATTTTTATTCATCTATATGACTCTCTTTGACACTTTTCTTATAACATAATGTATTAAACAATGCCTTTCTGAGAACATACCAAAAAAAGTTTTTCCTTAGTTTTTAAATCAAAAAAGAAACAAAACACAAAATGCCCACCAAATCAAAATGAAATCTTATCATTTCAACAAACAATAAACTTTTTTTCTTGTCACTGATAGACACTAATACAAGAAGCATTCAAATCGAAGGTTTTTCTATGTCTCTTCTTTGTGACAATAGCAGACATGTTCTGGTAGTGTCCAATTTGTTCCTAAAAGTTACCGTCAACAATAACACTGCCAGCCGTCGTCACTGCGATGCTGTGACAAGGCGTTATTTTGACAGATTTTGTATCATTGTGGCGAAAATTTTTGTGTGTTTAGCGTTAATATTAGTGTAGTTTATGGTACATGGATTACAATGACATTCCTTAAAAGATGGGCTAGTTATATTTCAAGATGATTTTCTGTCTCACATTATATACATTTCCAATTAGTTCTTATTCATTGGTTGACTTTCATACTATTTTATTTTAGTGTTCCACATTTTTCTTTTCTTTTTGCTTTATTCACTTTATATTTCTTTTCAATAATATGGATTCATAGTAATTTATAGTACTATGAATTTATATTTATGTGAATTCTAGCACTATAAGTTTATAGTACTGTGAATTTTAGCACTATAAATTTATAGAACTGTGAATTTTAGTACGATGAATTTATAGTACTGTGAATTCTAGTACACTGAATTTATAGTACATTGAGTTCTAGTGCTATGAATTTACAATACTGTGAATTCAAGTATTATGAATTTATAGTACTGCGAATTCTAGTACTATGAATTCAGAGTACTGTAAATTCTAGTACTACGAATTCATAGTAATGAAATTATTTAATTATTTGATTTTGGCCATATGATATAATAGTTTGGTTTCTCCGCTTTTTATTTTTAATTTATTGTTTTTTTTTTTTTTATTATTATTATTTATGTATTTATTTATTTCCCGTCTACCATACAAATTTGCTTTCATTTAGAAATATTTCCAGCTTTGAAGTTGATCTAATTTTTATTCAACTATATGACTCTCTTTGACACTTTTCTTATAACATGATATACACTGAAGTGACAAAAGTCATGGGAAACCTCTTTCCTATCGTTTCGGCCCTCAAAAAAAATAAGTGCAGCAAAACTCGATGGCATGGACTCAAAACAAAAAAAGTCGTTGGAAGTCTTCATTTCAGGGAAACATTGAGCCATGCTGTCTCGATAGACGTCCATAATTGTGAAAGCGATGATGGTGCAAGCATTTGGGCATCGAACAGTTTTGATGTCCCATAAATGCTCGATGGGATTCTTTCGGGCGATCTAGCAGATCATTCGTTGGAATTGTCCAGTGTCCAATTTGTTCGCGAAAGTTGTGGCCGGTGAACATGGCACATTGTCATCCATAAAAATCCCATCGTTGTTTGGGACAAGGCGTCCATGAATGGCTGACAGATTTATCTCATTGTGGCGAAAATTTTTCAGTCAATGTTTAGGTCCAATAATATTAGAGGACCAAGTCCATGCCATGAAAAAACAGCCCACACCATTACGGAGCCACCACCAGCTTGAACAGTGCCTTGCTGACAGTTTGGGTCCATTTTCTGGGGTCTGCGCCACACTCGAACCCTACCATCAGCTCTTATTCATTGAAATCGTGACTAATCGGACCAGGCCACGGTTTTTCCATTCATTTATTTTTGCCAACCGATTGCTCACGTGCCCACTTTATATTTCTTTTTAAGCGATGTCGTTCTGTCATTTAAGGCACTAGTCGGTCTTTCTGGAATAGCCTATAGAAAGCCAAATTTCTCCGCACTATAAATTCTAACAGACAAGTCCCTTGTACGTCCCACATTAATTTCTGCGGTTATTTGACGCAGTGTTGCTTGTCTGTTAGAATTTACGACTCTTTGCAGACGTCACCGGTCTCGGTAGTTAAGTGCAGTCGGTCGACCACTGCGCTGTCCATGGTGGGATGTTATGCCTGAAATTTCATACTTTCGGCACACTCTTGACAAGTGGATCTGGGAATGTTGAATTTTGGCCTAACGATTTCCGAAATGGCATGACCCATGCGTCTAGTTCCTTTTAACATTCCGCTTTCAAAGTCTGTTTTTTTTTCCCGTCGTGCTGTCATCATCACGTCAAAACCTCTTCACATTAATAACTTGAACAGAAATGAAAGCTCTGCGAAAGCACTGCGCATTTATAAATATTCTACGCGATGCTACTGCCATCTGAAAATTTGCATATTGCTATCCCATGACTTTTGTCACTTCAGTGTATTAAACAATGACTTTCTAAGAACACTAAAAAAACTATTTCCTTACTTTTCAAATCGAAAAAAGAATAATGTAACAAAAACATAAAATCTCCACCAAAACAAAATTAAATCTTTTCATTTCAGCAAACAATAAACCTTTTTCTGTCTCTGATAGACACTAATACAAGAAGCATTCTAATCTTAAATTTTTTCTCGCGTCTCTTTCTTTCTGACAATCGCAGACGTGTTTTGGTAGTGTCCAATTTGTTCCTAAAAGTTACCGTCAACGATAACACTGCCTGTCTTCGTCACAGCGATGTTGTGACAAGGCGTTATTTTGACAGATTTAGTATCACTGTGGCGAACACTTTTGAGTGCTTAGCATGAATATTAGTGTGGTTTATGGTACAGGGATTGAAAGGACATTTCTTAAAAGAAGGGAGAATTGCATTTTGAATGATTTTCTGTGTGAGATTATTTTACATTTACAATTAATTCTTATTTATTGATTAAGTTTCACAGTAAATTAATTTAGTGTTTCATCTTTTTCTTTTATTTTTGCTTCATCACTTTATATTTCTTTTTAGTACTATGGATTCATTGTAATTTATAGCACTATGAATTAACAATAATTTACAGTACTATGAATTTACAGTGCTGCGAATTCTAGTACTGTGAATTCATAGTAATGAAGTGATATATTTATTTGATTTTTAACGTAATATAAGAGTTTGATTTCTCTGCTTTTTTTTTATTTATTGGGTTTTTTTATTTTTTATTTTTATTATTTATTTATTTATTCATTGCCCGACTACTACGTACATTTATCGATTGACTTTTCATTTCGAAATATTTTCAGCATTTTCAGCTCTGAAGTTGACATAATTTGTATTCAACTATATGACTCTCTTTGACAATTTTTTTATAACACGATATATCAAATAATGCCTTTGCAAACACACAAAAAAAAGTGTTTTTCTTACTTTTTTAAATCAGAAAGAAGCAAAACATAAAATCTCTACGAAAACAAAATTAAATCTTTTCCTTTCAACAAACAATAAACATTTTTTTTTTTGTCACTGATAGACACTAGCACAAGAAGCATTCTAATCGAAGGTTTTTCTCATGTCTCTTTCTTTCTGACAATGGCAGACATGTTCTGGTAGTGTCCAATTTGTTCCTAAAAGTTACCGTCAACAATAACACTGACTGTCGCCTTCGTCACAGCGATGTAGTGACAAGCCGCAATTTCGACAAATTTTGTATGATTGTGTTGACCATTTTTGTGTGGTTAGCGTTAATATTTGTGTTATGATACATGAATTACTATGACATTTCTTAAAAGATTACGCGTTACAGTTCCGTAGATTTTCTGTTTTACATTATTTTATAATTAGAATTAATTCTTATTCAATTCCTTCTATTAGCTCACACTTTCCCTATGTATATCTTGTTCAAATTTCAATCGTTAATACAATACTTTTTATTCATCCACTCAAGTTCAAATACATTTTTTTTTAAACTTGTCGCTTGATGTTAATACATTTTTTTCACATATTAATTCAGTAATTAAATTAAATTAATTAATTTTAGTTTTTTTTAGATTTAAGTTATATGTATCTACCAATAGATGGCGCCAGATAAACTTAAAAAAATGAATGAAAATTATTTATAAAGGACTTTTTTGCAATATAGTGAAAAAAACTAGGAATTGACTTCACATTTTTTTTTAAATATTACTTGTTTATTGATTGAATTTCATAGTATTTTATTTTAGTATCTCATCTTTTTTTTTTCTTTTTGCTTTATCACTTTATATTTTTGTTACTACAATGAATTCATAGTAATTTATAGTATTATGAATTTATAATACTGTGAATTCTAGTACTATGAATTTATAGTAATGTGAATTCTAGTACTGTGAATTCTAGTACAATGACTTCATAGTAATTTAAAGTACTATGAATTTATAGTAATGTGAATTCTAATGCTATGAATTTATAGTACTGTGAATTCTAATACTATGAATTTATAATAATGTGGATTCTAGAACATTGAATATATAGTACTATGAATTTATAGTACTGTGAATTGCAGTATTTTTAATTTATCGTATTGTGAATTCTAGTATTATGAATTTATAGTACTCTGAATTCTAGTACTGTGAATTCTAATGTTATGAATTCATAGTCATTTATTTTAGTATCTCATCTTTTTCTTTTCTTTTTTTAGGGAATAAGGTGATAATTATTATATTCAAAAGCATAATTTTGAACGTAGAATTCATTATTTTTATTCAATTAATGTATCTTTGAGACATTTTAATATACACATATATATGTTTTTTTCATTTATTGTTTTTATTTATTATTATTTTTAAGATTTATTATTTATTTATTGCACTTCTGCCGTTTACAACTATTGCTTTGCTTTACATTTCAAATTATTGTCAACTTTTTCAGCTTTGGAGTTGACAATTTTAATTCAGTTATATGACTCTCTTTGACACTTTTCTTATAACACGATATATTAAACAATGCTTTTCTAAGAACACATAAATAAAAAAATTGCTTTTCTTACATTTTTTTAAATCAAAGAAAGAAACAAAACATAAAATCTCTACCAAAACAAAATTAAATCGTTTCATTTCAACAAACAAGAAACATTCTAATCGAAGGTTTTTCTCATGTCTCTTTCTTTCTGACAATCGCAGACGTGTTTTGGTAGTGTTCAATTTGTTCCTAAAAGTTACCGTCAACAACAACACTGCCTGCGGTCGCCACAGCAATGTTGTGACAAGGCGCTATTTTGACACATTTTGCATCATTGTGGTGAACATTTCTGTGTGTTTAGTGTTAATATTAGTATAGTTTGTGGTACACGGATTACAGTGACATTTCTTTAAATATGGTCGAGTTAAATTTTAAGATTATTTTCTATCTTCCATTAATTTAGATTTACAATTAATTCTTATTTATTGATTGAGTTTCATACTAATTTATTTTAGTGTCTCATTTTTACTTTTCTTTTTTTTGCTTTGTCATTTAATATTTCTTTTTAGTACTATGGACTGATAGTAATTTATACTACTGTGAATTTCAGTACTCTGAATTTATAGTACTGTGAATTCTAGTTCTATGAATTCATAATTCTGTGAATTCTAGTGCGATATATTAATAGTATTGGAAATTCTAGCACTATGAATTTATAGTACTTCGAATTCCAGTATTATGAATTCATTCATAGTAATTTATTTTAGTGTTTCATCTATTATTATTATTTTCTTTTCTTAGGGAATAAAGTGATAATTATTATATTCAAAATTATAGTTTTAAATGTAGAATATTTTATTTTATTTAATTAATGTCGAGGCATTATAACTGATATATTTCTTTCAATTTTGACATTTGATATAATAACTTGTTTTTTTTTTTATTGTTTTTATTCATTTTTATTTTGAAATTTTATTATTTATTTATTGCACGTATGCCGTATACCACTATTTATTTGCTTCGAATTTCAAAATATTGTCAAGAGCTTCGGCTTTGAAGTTGACGTAATTTCTATTCATCTATATGATTCTGTTTGACACTTTTCTTAAACAATGCCTTTCTAAGAACACAAAAAAACACACTGTTTTCTTCCTTTTTTAAATAAAAAAGAAGCAAAAACATAAAATCTAAACCAAAACAAAAGTTAAATATTTTCCTTTCAACGAACAATAAACTTTTTTCTGTCTCTGTCTCTGTCACACTAATACAAGAAGCATTCTAGTCTAAGGTTTTTCTCGCGTCTCTTTCTGGCAATCGCAGACATGTTCTGGTAGTGTCCAATTTTTTCCTAAAAGTCACCGTCAACAATAACACTGCCTGCCGTCATCACAGCGATGTTGTGACAAGGCGCTATTTTGACAGATTTTCTATCACTGTGGTGAACATTTTCGTGCGTTTAGCGTTAACATTAGTGCAGTATATGATACATGCATTCCAGTGGCATTTCTTAAAAGATTGCGAATTATATTTCAATATGATTTTCTGCCTTCCATTACTTTAAATTTACAATTAATTCTTATTTGGTGATTGAGTTTCATGGTAATTTATTTTATTATCTCAACATTTTGTTTTCTTTTTGCTTCATCACTTTATATATCTTTTTAGCCAACGGCCGTACCATGCTGAATATACCGGTTCTCGTTAGATCACCGAAGTTAAGCATCATTGGGCGCGGTCAGTACTTGGGTGGGTGACCACCTGGGAACACTGCGTGCCGTTGGCAAATTTGGGACCTGAATGGCCGAGTGTCTAGCGCTCTGGCGCTCGGTGCCACAGGTTTCGGGTTCGAATCCCGGCGGTGCCATGGGTGTTTGTAGTGGTTCGGAATCCACTTTAAGCCGTAGGTCCCGGTCTTCTATGACTGTAAGAGCGTCACGGAGCAAAAGTCAGGCTTCTACCTACGGGTGCTCCATCACAACAGAAGCTGCTTCCTTCCCCTTCAATCATGAGTCCATATGGGCTTGTGGGCTTGGCCAGCCAAGTGGGATAAGAAACAACAACAAACAATATATCTTTTTAGTACTATGAATTCATAGTAATTTATAGTACCATGAATTTATAGAACTATGAATTTCAGCACTATGAATTATAGTACTGTGGCTTCTTGTGTTATGAATTTATAGTACTGTGAATTCTAGTACAATGAATTTATATTACTATGGATTTATAGTATTGTGAATTGTAGTACTGTGAATTTATAGTAATTTATTTTAGTGTTTCATCTTTTTCTTTTCTTTTTTTAGGGAATAAGGTGATAACTATTATATTCAAAATTATAATTTTAAATAAAGAATTCATTATTTTTATTCAATCAATGTCTCTTTGAAACAGTTTAACTGATATATTTCTTTCAATTTTGAAACATGATATAATAGTTTGATTTCTTTTTTTTATTGTTTTTATTAACGTTTAAATTTTATTATTTATGTAGTGCACGTCTGCCGTATACAACTATTCATTCGCTTATATAATTTAAAAATATTTTCAGCATTTTCAGCTTTGAAGTTGACGTAATTGTTATTCAACTATATGACTCTCTTTGACACTTTTGTTACAACACGATATATTAAACAATGACTTTCTAAGAACCCAAAAATAAAAAATAAAAAAGGCTTTTCTTACTTTTTTTTTTTTTTTTTTTTTTTTTTTAAATAAAAAAGAAACAAAAATATAAATTCTCCACCAAAACAAAATTAAATATTTTCCTTTCAACAAACAAGAAACATTCTAATGTAAGGTTTTTCTAGCGTTTCTTTCTTTCTGACAATCGCAGATGTGTTCTGGTGGTGTCCAATTTGTTCCTAAAAGTTATAGTGAACAATAACAGTGCCTGCCGTCGTCACAGCGTCGTCACGTTTTGCATTTCAAGATTATTTCCTACCTTCCATTAATTTACATTTACAATTAATTCGTATTTATTGATTAAGTCTTCACAGTAATTTTAATTTAGTGTTCCAATCTTTGATTTATCACTTTATATTTCTTTTTATTACTATGAATTCATAATAATTTATAATACTATGATTTCACAGTAATTTACAGTACTATGAATTTATAGTACTGCGAATTCTAGTATTGTGAATTCGTAGTAATGAAGTGATATATTTATTTGATTTTTGACGTATGATATAATAGTTTGGTTTCTCTGCTTTTTTTTTATTTATTGTTTTTTTTATTATTTGTTATTTTTCTCACTTGTTATTGCCCGACTACTACATACATTTAGTGATTTGTTTTGCATTTCAAAATCTTTTCAGTATTTTCAGCTTTGAAGTTGACGTAATTTTTATTTAACTATATGACTCTCTTTGACACTTTTATTATAAGACAATATATTAAACATTGCCTTTCTAAGATTTAAAAAAAAAATCCCTTCTTTCTTTTTTAAATCAAAAAAGAAACAAAACACAAAATCTCCACCAAAACAAAATGAAATCTTTTCATTTCAACAAACAATAGTAGATTTTTTTGTGTCACTGATAGACACTAATACAAGAAACATTCTAATCGAAGGTTTTTCTCATGTCTCTTTCTTTCTGACAATCGCAGACGTGTTTTGGTAGTGTCCAATTTGTTCCTAAAAGTTACCGTCAACCCTAACACTGCCTGCCGTCGTCAAAGCGATGTTGTGACAAGGCACTATTTTGACAGATTTTGCATCATTGTGGCGAACATTTTTGTGTGCTTAGCGTTAATATTAGTGTAGTTTATGGTACATGGATTACTGTAACATTTCTTAAAAGATGGGCTAGTTGCATTTCAGATGATTTTCTGTCTCAAAGTATTTTATATTTAGAATTAATCCTTATTCATTGAATATGTTTCATAGTAATTTATTTTAGTGTTTCCTCTATTTCTTTTCTTTTTTCTTTATCACTTTATTCTTTTTAATACTATAAATTCATAGTAATTTATAGTGCTATGAATGTATAGTACTGTGAATTATAGTACATTAAATTTATAGTACTGTGAATTCTAGTGCTATGAATTTACAGTACTGTGAATTTTAGTACTATGAATTTATAGTACTGTAAATTCTAGTACAATGAATTTATAGTACTATGAATTCTAGTGCTATGAATTTACAGTACTGTGAATTCTAGTACAATGAATTTATAGTACATTGAATTTATAGTACCGTGAACTCTAGTACATTGAATGTATAGTACACTGAATACTAGTGCTATGAATTTACAGCACTGTGAATTCTAGTATTTTGAATTCATAGTAATGAAATGTTTTAATTATTAGATTTTGGCAGTATGATATAATAATTTGGTTTCTCTGCTTTTTATTTTTAATTTATTGGGGTTTTTTTTTTTTTTGTTTTTTATTTCATTATTTATGTATATATTTATTGCCCGTCTACCATACAGACTTGGTTAGGATATGAAAATATTTCCAGCTTTGAAGTTGACGTAATTTTTATTCAACTCTATAACTCTCTTTGGCAATTTTCTTATAACGTGATATATTAAACAATGCCTTTCTAAGAATACGACAAAAAAAATGTTTTCTTACTTCAAAACGGAAAAAAACACAAAATCTGTACCAAAATTTAAATCTTTCATTTCAGCAAACAATAAACTTTTTTTTGTCACTGATAGATACTAATACAGAAACATTCTAATCTAAACTCTCTTTCTTTGTGACAATCGCAGACGTGTTTTGGTAGCGTCCAATTTGTTTCTAAAAGTTACCGTCAACAATAACACTGCCTGCCGTCGTCACAGCGATGTTGTGACAAGGCGCTATTTTGACAGATTTTGCATCATTGTGGTGAACATTTTTGTGTGCTTAGCGTTAATATTTTTGTAGGTTATGGTACAGGGATTAAAACGACATTTCTTAAAATATTGCAAGTTACATTTCAAGATGAATTTCTGTTTCATATTGTTTTTTATTTACAATTAGTTCTTATTTATTGGCTGAGTTTCATACTAATTTATTTTAGTGATTCATATTTTTCTTTCCTTTTTACTTTATTCCCTTTTTTTTTTTTTTTTAATACTATGAATTCGCACTAATTTATAGTACTATGAATTTTAGTACTATGAATTTCTAGTACACCGATTTCGACTACTATGAATTCTAGTACTGGGAATATATAGTAGAATTTATAGTATTTATAAAATATAAATTTTAGTACTATGAATTTCTAGTAGTACGATTTCTACTACTATGAATTTTTAGTACTATGAATTTTAGTACTGTGAATTTATAGTACTATAAATTTATAGTACTATAAATTCTAGTACTTTGAATTTATAGTACTGTGAATTCTAGTACAATAAATTTATAGTACTTTGAATTCTAGTACTTTGAATTTCTAGTTTTATGAATTCATAGTACTAGAATTTACATTTATGAATTTATTTTAGTGTTTCATCTTTTTCTTTTATTTTTTTTAGGGAATAAGGTGATAATTATTGTATTCAAAATTATATCTTTGAATGTAAAATTCATTATTTTTATTCTCAATTAATGTCTCTTAGAGACATTTTAAATGATATATTTTTTTTCAATTTTGACGTATGATATAATAGTTTGGTTTCTTTGTCTTTTTTTATTGATTGTTTTTATTTATTAGTATTTTTAAATTTTATTATTTATTTATTGCACGTCTGCTGTATACAACTGTTGAATTGCTTTGCATTTCAAAATGTTTTTAAGATTTTCAGCTTTGAAGTTAACGTAATTGTTATTCAACCATATGACTCTCTTTGACACTTTTCTTATAACACAATATATTAAACAATGCCTTTCTAGGATTTAAAAAATCCCTTCTTTCATTTTTAACTCAAAAAAGAAACAAAACATCAAATCTCCACCAAAACAAAATTAAATCTTTTCATTTAAACATACAATAAACTTTTTTTTTGTCGCTGATAGACACTAATACAAGAGACATTCTAATCTAAGGTTTTTCTCGCGTCTCTTTCTTTCTGACAATCGCAGACATGTTCTGCTGGTGTCCAATTTGTTCCTAAAAGTTACCGTCAACAATAACACAGCCTGCAGTCGTCACAGCGATGTTGTGACAAGGCGCTATTTTGACAGATTTTGTATCATTGTGATGAACATTTCTGTGTGCTTAGCGTTAATATTAGGGTAGTTGATGGTACGTGGATTACGACGACATTTCTTAAAAGATGGGCGAGTTAAATTTCAAGATAAATTTCTTTTTTCCTCTTTTTCTTTTCTTTTGGCTTTATCACTTTATATTTCTTTAAATGATATGAATTAATGGCAATTTATAGTGCTATGAATTATAGTACTGTGAATTGTAGTACTATGAATTTATAGTACTATGAATTTATAATACTATGAATTTATAGTACTATGAATTTATAGTACTATGAATTTATAGTAATGTGAGTTCTAGTGCTATGAATTTATTATTTTATGAATTCAAGTACAATGAATTTATAATATTATGAATTCAAGTACAATGAATTTATAATACTATGAATTCTTAGTAATTTATTTTAGTGCCTCATCTTTTTCTTTTATTTTTTCTTTATCACTTTTTAGTACTATGAATTCCTAGTAATTTATAGTAATACGAATTCATAGTAATTTCAAGTGCAATAAATATATAATACTCTGAATGCATAGTAGTTTCTAGAGCTATAAATTTATAGTACTATGAATTCATAGTAATTTATAGTAATATGGATTTATAGTACTGTGAATTTAGATTACTATGAATTTATATTACTATGAATTTATATTTCTATAAATTCTAGTGCTATTAATTTATAGTACTATGAATTCTAGTACTATTAATTTATAGTACTATGAATCCCAGTAATATGAATTTATAGTAGTATGAATTCTAGTGCTATGAATGTATAGTCAGTATGTATATTATATGACCTCAGTATGCCTTGGATTGCAATCGAATAGGCGGCCACAATGTTTTTAAATACGATATTCAATTGATAACCCCTCTAAAAATCATTTGCAGTCAAAAATTATTTTTCATTAATCTGTCCCTTTAATTGTCATTGATTTGATTTGTTTTTGTTTTACTGCCACACACTGAATGGATAATTTCTTTTTAGAACTACAATGCTAAAAACTATCAAATGTATGAAAATTAACATATTTGACCAATATATAATGGTGACTAAAAATTGTTGCTATTTAAATAAAAGTAAAGAAAAAAGAAATAAAAGTAAATGCAATCTCCTAGCTAGTTATACTATTTTTTTTTATTATTTGGAACAGATCACACATATTGCGTCGAGCCTTTGATAGTCAGCATGATAGATAGTCAGCTTTGATAGTCAGCAATGAAATTCGCTTTGGTACAACTATCTAGAACCTTTGTGATACTACGTGAGCCATTCAGACTTAGAAGTACGTCATTGTTTACATCTAATTCATGCCTGAAAATAAGTTAAAAGCAATTCATATGTCTTCAAGATGCAACGGACTTGAATCCATGAGAGAATCTTAATGGATACAAATCCGTTGCATTCAATTTATATCAATTTGATATATATTATATATATATAGTTATAATAAGAAAGATAAGCCAGATCTTTATTGGCTGTTAGAACATCAAATGTGGTTTCATCGCAAAGTTCTACAGGCAACTTATTTTTTCTTTTGTTTTTCTCAATCATACTTTCTCCAAATCGCGAAAGAAAGGAAACGTATGAAGAGATTTCACTGCTATAGTTTTTTACTGGCACTTCGTCCCCTGGTGGCCTAATAATAAACTTTTGTTAATTTCTCTAAAATACATTTAAGATAAAGGCTTATTAAATATTAATATCCGTTAAAACTCCAAACGCATTTGGGACCCATTACCTCTTAAAAATAAAATGTTATATAAGCCATGATAACTCAATTCTCATAATACATAGACTTCTTTTATACCATTCTAATGTACAAAATTCGCCCCTCCAAGAAATATTATGTCATTAGAAAAAATAGTGTACAGAGGGACATTTCTGTACCTGGTTTATAATAGGGTTCCAATCATGGACATTAGCACTGTAGCACTCCTTATAATCTTTAAAGAGAAAGAACAATTTACAATACATTTCAACATTTACAATGCGATTTTCAAAGTTTTCAGGCTGAAAGAAATTTTCTAAAAACTTTCAAGAGGAAAGAAAATCTGAAAATTCACAGTAAGTAGTTCATTTTTCGATACATTATATTCAGAGGAAGTTGTTACAACTTCCACAGAGGTCCTCCTTTTTGAAGACAAAGAGTTGCAATTCCACCAATAGATTGGAAACTTCATGGGCTCGTATGTTAGTCTGAGTGGTTTGCATTATACCCCGAATAACACTGTATAATTGATTAGCAATTTAATTTCTGAACAAATAGCTAAATGCTAAATTAGTATTCCTTTAAAACCTTTATAGCTTTCTAAATCATTATTGTTAAATTTTCACCCTTTAAAATTTCATAAATAACCCTTATAATTAAGGACTAATTTAGTATCCTAAGCACTATTATTTGCAATCAAATTTTAAAACAAAAAGCTAATTTCTAAGTTAGAATCCTTTAAATTTCACAACATTGATTTTCTTTAGAATCAATAGTTAAATAAAAATACCATCTAAGTTTGTGAATAAATGGCATCTTTTTTTTAAATAGATATTTTTTTTAAATAAAGTATTAAAAAGAACTCCTATATATATATATGCGTGTTTGTGTTGGTTTGTTTTGTGTGTATGTTTGTGTGTATATAAATATATAAAGGGTTAAATATTATGGTGCAGAGTAATTTTTTTTCCATATTATTTTCCAGCTGATGAGGAAAAATTATGGCGTGGTTTCATAAACATACGTACAAAACTTCAGCTAAATTTATTAATATCTTTGGGTAAAAATATGCTAAATTATCTGAAAACGTGTAATATTTCAATTTTTAGTGACTTTTTTAACTGCGGATTTTTTTCTTTCCGCTATCAGGGAGGAAGGTGAAATCATATGTAATAAATATAAATGCCAACTAATTGAGTAATTAATAAATATTTTCCTAATTCACTTTGGTGTCTAAGTATGTCAAATTAAATAAAAATTATGTACATTTTTATATTTTAGTTGTTTTTTAATTTTCTTCTTTTTTTTCTCAATAGCTCGAAAAGTTGATAGATATAAAAACAGAAGTGCATAATAAATAATAAATAAATATCTTCTAGTTCAATTTTAAGGCCTTAAAATGGACGACAGCTAGCATTTTAAAAGCATTTTAATATAATTGATGATTATAGATATAAATGAATAAATAATTAGCTTTTCTTAAACATACATATATAAAAATAACACAAATTTCTTTATTGTCCAGGTTATTCTGAATGCTTATTAAATAATTTTATATATTTTTTTATATTCTGCCTATCTATGGGATTATTTTTCTAGAATTCAATTTAATTGTTATACCTTACAAATATAGATAATTGTTGTTTGTGTAATATGCGAAACTTTTCAGGTATCCTTGAAAATTCGTACCGCAACAACCTCATGTTTCAGGATTACAAATTTCATGACAAATTAACTGGAAACAATAGGAATAACTGAAACAATATTCCCTGAATTTTTAATTACAAAATTAAAGAAATTTTTAATGACTATCAAGTATACCTTTCTTGAATGCAGAAGCTACGGCACCATTAAAACAATATAAATATCGTTTCTTTAAAACTTACTTGGTATATAAATTTTAAAATCGATCACCTTTTCATTAAAAATCTTCTAAACTGTTAAGTGTATTGCTTATAAGAAAGTAAATATTTAAGACATACGAATTATTTCAGAGGGGGCAGGGAGGAAATTTTCATCACTAATATTACGAATATTACTAATTTTTTCTTTTTAATTCCTTTAATATCCTCCAGATAGAGCCACCAGCGATATTCAGAGTTTGATATTAGTTCATTCAAGAATATTTTTTGTACACTGAAACACCCCGTCGTAGCGTAAATTGAGCATGATTATTAGCCTTTTATATAGAGGAGTCCTTACAATTTGCCAATTTTTCTGCACTTATTACGATTAGTGATGAAGCGTTTGATGTGTTTTAGGAAAAAGCTACTATTAGTAGATGCAATGGATTTATCTAGAATAGAAAATACTGTAGTTATCAAAATAGCTTCATGATCAAATTGCTGATGGTTAGCAGTCAAATAAGCAATGGACTTAAAGTAGTAAAGTAATAATTTACTATTTCTTGCAAAAAATGTAAGGGAAAATTTCCACAGTGTGGAGAACTTGCAGAAATTTTAAAATGCGGAAAATGTTTTTTAGTAATAAAGGACAGATTAAAAAGTAGTGGAGTAGAAATGCTTAAGAAGAATAAAAATAGCTCACCTGATTTATACATACATAAAAAAGCCACAGCCAAAAGCCATTTTTTGCCACAGATAAAAAAGCAATAAATCATTGAATACATTTTGTGAAATTTGAGATATATTGTTAATAAAGAAAATTTTATGGATTGTTTACTGATTTAAATCATTCTGTTTAAATATTTTTTTTTTCTACTGACCATATTAAGAGTTATTTTAATAGATTTGTAAGTAGAAGAAATATTGATTTCTTTGTCTATCCAATCGAAGTAATGTTGATTACAGATGAAAGCATACCTGTTAGAGGCTTTCACAATTGATATAATACAATTTTCAAAGAGATGTTTTATTTCATAAATTGATGTAGTGTAATTATAAAAGGTGTCAGATATAGAATAGCAGAATTACTTTAAAATGAAATACTATATTTGCTTATAAATGTTTCACTTCCACTTGATGAAAAATTCAATGGGAGTTGTGCAGTAGGCAGATTAATCATGCAGAATGTGACTTTATCTGCTTCGCTTGAATTGTTTGATCTGCTTGAATGTGTCCTTGCTTTAATTGCTTATTATTATTATTATTATTATTATTTTTTTTTTTGTGTGAAATAACTCTATTATTGAGAGTCCCTCTAAATATATATAAATAAAGAAAGAAGGGGGGGGGGATTCAAAGTCTCTTCCAATTAAGACACATTGCATAAACTATGAGCGCAATAAATTTATAAATAATTAGAATATAAAGGCAAATTACTGTCAATTCTCTCTTTAAAAATGTATATTAAATGACTACAGTAATAGCTATAATTCATGCCATCATAGTTTGTTTTGATGAATAGATGAATAAAAACTATGATGTATTGAATTAAATATTGATATTAAACTGCTTTTTTCAGATTATGTACTGGAACATTTAATATTCGGTTTGTATAATACGATAAAAGAAATGACGACAATTCTGAAAGAAAATATTTTCTAAATAGTTTGATAATGTTATGGGCCATCAGATGGCAGTACCAGATGCTTGTTTGAATTTGTTAAAAGCCATGAATATTTATTTATTATTTTACTGTTATTATTTATTCATTGTGAAAAAAATATTAAATACCTATCCATTTTAATAAATTTTATGGGTTTAAATAAAAAAGGGCAAATTAAAAAAAAATATATATATATATATTCTAGATTCTAATTTTATTTATTTAATTTTCAAATATGCCTTCAATCAATTTTATTATAAAGCATTTCTTGTCATTTCCCTAAAATATTTACATGAAACCGTAATTTGCATATATTTAAAAAATAATAATTTTATTGAACGCAAGTTATTAGAAAAAATATAAACATTATTCATATATGATGATTCATATATATATATGAATAGTATCCTTAATATATATATATATATCAGCGTAATAAATCAGAAAAAAATGATTAAAAATAAAAAAAAAATTTCTGTACAAATCAACTGTTTCAATTTTACTATTTCTCAATTTTACTTGTTTTATAATGCCTTTATTGAGCTGATAATTTTTTTTCTAACTGAACTTCATGTATTTAATAAACCCTTTTAATCATGAAACAATGCAATTTTATAAGAAATAATGTAATTAAAACTGTAATTTGAAAAATTTTGTATTGATTTGGATTTTTTTTTTTCAGTATTTTGTTTTTAGTTTTGTTTTGTTTTGAATGAAGGATACTATTCACCAAAAAAAATTATTAAATAATAATGAAAATTACAGCTATTATACTGTTGTTGTTTTGTTGTTTCTTATCCCACTTATCTGGCCAAGCCCACGAGCCCATATGGACTCATGATTGAAGGGGAAGGAAGCAGCTTCTGTTGTGATGGAGCACCCCGTAGGTAGAAGCCTGACTTTTGCTCCGTGACGCTCTTACAGTCATAGGAGACCGGGACCTACGGCTTAAAGTGGATTCCGAACCACTACAAACATCCATGGCACCGCCGGGATTCGAACCCGAAACCTGTGACACCGAGCGCCAGAGCGCTAGACACTCGGCCATTCAGGTCCCAAATTTGCCAACGGCAAGCAGTGTTCCCAGGTGGTCACCCACCCAAGTACTGACCGAGCCCAATGATGCTTGACTTCGGTGATCCAACGAGAACCGGTATATTCAGCATGGTACGGCCGTTGGCTTATAATTATACTAGTTTATATATTTGCATTTTTTTTAGGTTTCCTTATTTAAATAAATCATGATATATATAAAAATTTTAAAAGTAATATTAAATATGAGTGCTAATTATTTAATTAATCATGTTTGAAATTTTTTTCGCAATCATCAAGACATATCCATTTTTTAGGGCAGGCTTAAAATAATACTTTACAATTTTATTATATTTTTTATGTTTTTTATATATAAAAATTAGAACTCACAAATATTAAAAACATGTTCTTGTGTGTGTGTGTGTTTTCCCCTTAAAACTTCAATGCTTTAATCCAGTATCTTCAAACAATTCATATGTATAAATATTAATTCCACCTATGAAGATATTAAACATAATTCTTTTTAATGTCAGAAATAATTGAATGTTCTTCAAAATAAAAATTTCATCTATAAGATTTTCTGATCTGTCCATCAATTTTACTGCAAAAAATATATTGTGAAAGAAGTATTCATTACTACTTCTTACAAATATTTTAATGCGGACTCAAAATGATTTCTTTTTTTTTATTTTTTAAGATGAAAAACGCTACTAATTATTAAATAATTGTTAAATAACTGTTGTAAGTAAATGATTGGTATTCTATGAATCATATTTGAAACAATTTCAATTTTAAAAATGTGCATAACTTTACGATATCAGCATGTTTATCAACAGTATTTTAAACAGCTATTTTATATTTTATTCCATAATCTTCCATGTTGATTCAATGCAAATTCAACGTATTTAAGTACATAGATTTTTTGTTATCTACAAAGATGTAATAAGTGCAGCTTTTAATATTCTTTGTGTATACTAGATGGCGACCTAAACGCAACATCTTCAATGTAGCAACTAAATTGTGTATTAAATAACGTAATCTGTTTTTAAATTACATTATAATTACTTTCTTAAAATTTTGATGTTTTTTTTCAATGTCCTGAATTTTGTTTCATGATATTAAATTAAGTTTAATTTAATTATAAATCTTTAGCATCTATTAAATATTTATATATAAAAATGCACTTTTATTTTATAACAGCATTTCTTAACACTAGATGGCGGCAAAAAGGCATAATTTAGTCTTTTGAAAATAAACCTATAATATTAAATTTATATGAAATTTAAAAATATATATATATATATATATTTATATATATATATATATATATATATATATATATATATATATATATATATATTATATTTTTATAAAATTAAAATAAATCTCAACTCTTTAACTAATAACTCTTGTCAGTAAATATGCACAAAATTAGAGATGAGATTTATATTTGAATTTAAAATGTTATTATTTTACTGGTTTTACCAATTATTTTTTGTTTTGTTTAATTTAATAAATATCAATTGATATTCATTCTCATCAATAAATAAGCATGCATAATACATACATAAAACCAAACACAGTTTTCCGTATTTAAAAGCAAATAATTAGAAGACTGTATATATTTCATTCATTAATTATAAAATATTTAACACAAATTATTATTTTATTACCAATAAAAAAAGGCTAATTATATATATATATTACACTCGAATAATGCAATTGCATTTCTATGTATGTATATATATATATATTTCAATGTAATTATATATATATAATTACACTGGTATAATATAATTGTATGCTACCTTTTGACACTGAAATTTTGAATGGACATATTCATGAAGTACATCTGAGGCATGCAACCTCCTCTCAACCTACGGGAAAAAATACCAGCCTACAGATTTATAGTACCATTTTCCAATATAAAGATTGATAAATTATATCATTATCAGTTATGCAACTACGTGTAGGAATAACTGATGTGCAAGATTCTGGTTCAATATCGCTTTTCCAGTTTCGAACGAAGGACCACTGGGTGTGATGGCGAGCCCTTTGTCCACCGTTCCACTCTTCACTATTTTTCAGAATATAAATGGAAATGAAGAATATAATATGAAAATCAGAATAAGATATATGAAAATTTAAAAAAAAAATTAAACAAAAAGGTGGAATAGAATAGTGAATGAAATTTGATAAAGTTTTCAGAATAATAAAAACAGAAATACAGAATAAGATAAGATTATCAAAACATGAAATTTGAAAAAGTTTTCAGAATACAAACAAAAATACAGAATAGAATAAAAATATGAGAATATTTTTTTTTCTTTCTAATGCAGCTGGCAAACACAGACAGCTTGGTCTTTGGATGCCTTAAGGCAAGTGCTGCGCAGACGTACTCACTTTGTATTACCCAGGGGGCGCGTGTAACTTCAAGATAAGCTACGGACGCGGAGTCACAATGCCCCCGCAACGCTCTATGATCCAATTAGACCGGGACCTACTTTTTAAAGTGGATTCCGAACCACTAAAACACCCATGGCACCGCCGGGACTCGAACCCGAAACCTGTGGTACCGAGCGAAAGAGCGCTAGCCACTCGGCCATTCAGGCCCCGAGTATGAGAATATGAAATATTAAAAAGTTTTCAGAATATAAACGAAAATGAAGGTTAGAATATAAAAATCAGAAAATGAAATATGAAAAGTTTTCAAACTGAAAACAAAAAAAAAGGAAAAAAAAATATGAAAATCAGAATATGAAAAAGTTTTCAAAATATAAACAAAAAAAAGGAATAAAAATATGAAAATCAGAATAAGAAATATGAAAATGTTTTAAGAATATAAACAAAAATAAAATATGAAAATCAGAATATGAAAAAGTTTTCAAAATATAAACAAAAAAGAGGAATAAAAATATGCAAATCAGAATATGAAATATGAAAATGTTTTAAGAATATAAACAAAAATAAAATATGAAAATCAGAATGTGATATATAGAAAAGTTTTTAAAATCTAAACAAATATATATATATATATATATATATATATATATATATATATATATATATATATTTTCGGAATATATATATATATATATATATAAAAAAAATGCAAATCGGAATATGAAATATGAAAAAGTTTTCAGAATATAAACAAAAATGAGGATTAGAATATGAAATATGAAAAAGTATTAAGAATGTAAACAAACATAAAAAATAAAATATGGAAATTAGAGTTTCAAATATAAAAAAAAGGTTTCAAATTGTAAAAAAAAAAAATGAGGAATAAAATATGAAATATGAAAAAAAATTCAGAATGTGGGAAAAAATAAATAAAGACTCAGTTTTTTTAATAATTTAAAAAAAAAATGTAAATATATCATATTGCTGGTGAAATTATTTGAAAAAAAAAGGAAATTTCATGGAATGTGAAAAGCTACTGAATTTCTCTTATAAATTATTTCTATTTTAAATAAAGTAAATTGGCTTAATCAAATGGTAGACAAAGTTCTTGAAAATACGTTTTACATATTTAAAAAAAAAAGCATAAATTTCACAGCAAGAAAAATATAAAATGTAAAATTCTTTGTAGAGACAGAAATCAATACATAATGCACGCATAAAGCTATTTTTGACCACTATTCCCTTCGAAATATTGCCATTTACAATATTCAGTGATTTTCTGTCACTCGTGAGCGCTTCATAACACAAGATTTACGCATTTAGGATTCCCCGAAGGCAAAAAGAATATTAATTTCTTGCGTGATGGATTGTCTTTCATGCAGAAAGAGGATGATAAATGTTCCTTGACAGGTACCGTCTTCTTTTTTCTTTTCTTTTGGAATTGATAAAAGATCAGAAAAAAAATATGCTTATGGTTTTTTTTTTTTCTATTCCCTCGCATGCCTTTAAGCAACAGATTTACGTTTACTTTACATTATAACATTGTAATAGTACGTGAAGTATCTCTTTTATAATGTAACAATTTTTTTAATTATTACGCTAAGTTGATAATTTTTTTTTTTAGGTATACTTTTTTTACACCTCATGTAATTTCCTTTATCACTTTTCATACACACTTTAATCGAATTTAACGCGGCACAAATTTACGTCTATCAATTAATATGACTTTTTCTTATTATTCGTTAACATATTTCTTAACGATATTTGTTAAAATATAATCATGGCTGCTCTCCACATTGTAACGTTCCGGCCTATATCAGACTTAAAACGGCGACCACTTTCAGGTTCATTGGAACACTTTAAATTTTATTTACAAACATCAAATATGTATACAGATATGAATGTATCAAATATGGCTATTTACAAAAAATAAAAATTAAAAAATAATTTGATTCACAAGTGCAGTTCACTCCTAGAATAGATATTTTCTGAGTTTTCGAGTCTACGACGAATCTAATGCACTGTTCTGCGGAAGACATTAATTATTATATGGTGTGATACACGAGACAACTTTTTAACTTGTGATCTATCATCAATCACGATGGAACAACTCATGGTACATCAATTGGCTGATATTCAATTTGTAATCATTTCGACTTGTGAAGGTTGCACAGATATTCACTAATTTCCTGAGTCTCATTATACATGATACCAAATATCTGGTATTATATTTGAGTGACAGGTTGTTCTCATTAGTTCAAAACACTACTTGCATGCAATATAACTGACCATAATAAAGCTAGTCTGCTGTAAAATTTGGGAGATGGGATTATTACATATTTGATTAATAACATACAATCATTTCCTAACAAACGTTCCTTTCTTAATGTACACAACCAAACCAGAATCTTAAGAACTTCCTGTAAAAAATAAATTTATACTATGGTAAACATTTATCTCAGTCTAGATTTTCCTGTCCTCACAGTACAAACCACCACACGCTTTAATTTAATTCAGTGGTGGTTTGCGCTGCTGTCGTTGCTAAGAAAAACGAGTAGAAATAGGAAAGTTTTTATTTTGTTGGACATAGACAACCTGGTGTACACAACAGCCAAACAACACTTTGTGTTTCAAAAAACAGCCTAACACTTGCTGAGGTAATGTAGTTATTTACATTCTAAGAAACAATTTAAGGTTATGTTTCTTGAGGCCAATTGACTATCGATGATAATAAACACTGTTACTAACGCCATTGTGTCTTCTCATTTTTAAAAGCCTCAACTGTAATGTAAGTCACCAGAGGATTTGAATTTTGAACCTCCTGGATGTTAATTGCACACTTAAGTCCAGGAAACAGATAAGAATTGCAGAAAATAAATCCAGTTTTCATTATTTTTTTGACTATTGGATTGACTGGATAACGGGGTGGGATTTTTCTGGCTGTTCTCCAGTATGACACGTAAATGTGAGGCAGCCATCTTTGATGCTCCTCTTCTACTCATCCCTCCAAAAATAGAAATGCGAGGATGTTAGAGAGGTGAGAGAATGATAGAAAAATTTGAAAGAAATTGAGCGAATGCTAGAAAAGTTACAGAGAAAGTGAGAGAATGCTGGAAATGTTAGAGATAATGGTAGGAATGTTAGAAAGGTAAGAGAATGCTAGAGAGGTAAGATAATGTTAGAAAGGTTAGAGAGGTGAGACAATGTTTACCGCCAAAGTGAAACAGGATATTATTCAGTGGTCACCTAATCTATCGGATTTATAGGTCAATATGCATTAATGACCTATCTCCTTAATAAAACAAAGCGGAAAGGAGTTATAAAGATTCAATGAAATTTTTAACAGGAACAAATAGATCTCACTTCCCTTATTTACACTAAAAACAATTTTCTTTAATTATCTTTCTAATTCTTCAAACATTTAGTTATTTCGCAGCTTGTTTATAGTAGGTACATGAAAAATTATCAGAATTAAAAGGAAAAAGTTTAATTGTAAACGAGATACAATAGTTAAAAAAAGAAATAACGAGAACTGCAATACTATCAAGGTCTTAATATACATTTTAAATTGCTCCATAAACATTTTTTTTTTCTCCCATACTATACTTATAATGAATTTTTCGTTATTTATAATCGTTTACTAATACACGGCAGAAAAAAAAAATATGGGTTAACTCATTTAAATATTGAGAGTATTAATTTTATTTAAAATTAAAAACTAATCTTTTTTTGAGAATTTATGCATCTTAGATTTATTTTTGTGTATATCTTTAACTGTATTATTTAGGGTAGCACAAATTCAGATGATGATATATGATTTTTTTCTATAAGTGCTTTTTAATTAATCCGTCGTTTTCAAACTATTTTTCTGAATAGTTCTTCAATGATATTTGTTAAAATATAATCAGAGCTGTTTTCCTCAAACCCAACCAAACTAAAATCTTAACAACTTCCTACAAAAAATAAATTTGTAGCTATGGTAAACATTTATCCTCAGTCTAGACTTCCATGTACTCTCAGACTAACTATTTCTAAATAAGATGTTAGACGTATCATTACACCATTAGCAAGATGAAAAAAAAAAAAAAAAAAAAAACTTTTCAGATACTATATTTTTACTATATTTTCTTGTAATAGCTTTAATACAACATTTGATTCGCAAACAAACTTTATATATTTAGGATATAGTACATTTTGACACATGTTGCATTATTATTTGCCAGTCTTTCTAATATGAGGAAGTACTTTGATGTTGCTTGTTACACTTAAGAAATGACAATTATAAAAATAGTTATAATTATTTCCATATTTTTAAAAACTTGTTCAGGGCTTTCTCATCAATATTGTTTTAGCTTTTAAAGAAATAAATAAACACTTATTTTTAGTATGCAATATGATTTATAATGTAATGAATGATTCTAAACTGCAGCATTCTTTGATATACCTAACAAAGTAAAAAACATTTCTAAGTCTTTTTCTAAGTCATTTCTAAAAAAATAACTGTAACTATTTCCATTTTTTCTAAAAATCCGTTTAAGGGATTTTTTTTTATCAATATTGATCTAGTTTTTAAACAATAAATACAAACTTATTTTTATTGTGTGAAATGCCTTGTAATGTAATGAATTATTCTCAAATGGAACTTACATTTATACACCTAACAAATAACAATTTAACATCATTTCTAAAAAAAAATAATAATTGTAATTTTTTCCAAATTTTTAAAATACATTTTAGGTTTTTTTTTATCAATATTGGTGTAACCATTAAAGAAATAAATGAATATATATTTTTATTATGTAAAATGCTTTGTAATGTAATGACTGTCTCCAAACTTGAGCTTTCGTTGATATGCATAACGAAATAAAAATTCAGCATCCATTCTAAAAAAAAAAATATTTCCATATTTTTAAAATACATATTAGAGATTTTTTTCAATATTGTTGTAGCTTTTAAAGAAATAAATGAACAAATGAACCGCCTAATAGTGAACATTTATTTTATGATTTAAAATGATTTGTAATGTAAGGAATGATTCTAAACTGGAATTTTCGTTTATATATCTGAGGTAACAGTTGAACATCACTTCTGGGAAAAAAAATTGTAATTTCCTCCATATTTTTAAAATATCTTTTATGGATTTTTTTCAATATTGTTGTAGCTTTTAAAGAAATAAATGAACATATATTTTTATTATGTAAAATGCTTTGTAATGTAATGGATGATTATAAATTGGAACTTCCATTGATACATCTAACAAAGGAAAAATTCAGCATTATTTTTTTAAAAAAATAATATTAACTATTTCCATATTTTTAAAATACTTTTTAGTAATTTTTTGTCAATATTTTTTAAAGTTTTTAAAGTAATAGTTTTTAAAGAAATAAACATTTATTTTTATTACACACACCAAAAAAAAAAATATGTAGCATTTACTTATTTTATTTTTACTATGCAAAATATTTAGTACTTAATTAATCTATTTTTATTATGCGAAATATTTTATATTTTGAAGTGTACTGAATAATTCGAAACACCTATTGTTATTTAGACCCTGTTTAGCATCATTTCTAAAAAAAATAATTGTAAATATTTCCATATTGTTAAAATCCCTTTTTTAATGATTTTTCTATCAGTATTGTTGTAATAGTAATCGTTGATCAGTATTTTTATTATGTAAAATGAATGGCTCTAAAATGGCACTTTCTTTGGTATAACTAACAATCGACTATTCAGCGTATATTATAAAAAAAAAAATAATTGTAATTATTTCCATATTTTTAAAATCCCTACTTAGAGATTTTTTTTAATCATTATTGTTGTAACTTTTAAAGAAATAAATAACCTTTAAATTTGATTATGTAAAATTTGTTATGTAACAATTAGCAATTCAGGGTATATTCTAAACAAAATAAAAATTAATTTTACCATATTTTTAAAATCACTTCTTAGGTCAAATTTTATCAATGTTGTTGGGAATTTTAATGAAATAAATAAACTTTTATATTTATTATGTACAAAAAAATGATTGTCGCTTATTATTTCTCTTAATATGCGACAATTATGAGTCATTTCTAAAAAGAATAATAATTATAATTTATGTATTTTTAAAATTTTATTTTAAGATAATTATTTTTATCAATATTGTTGTAGCTTTAATGAAATAAGTAATCTTTAATTTATGTAAAATGACTGCCTTTAAAGTGGAACTTTCTTTGTTATACCTAACTATTGACAATTCAGCGTATATTCTAAAGAAAATTGTAATTAATTATTTCCATATTTTAAAATTCCCTATCAGGGAATTTTGTTTCAAAAATGTTAGAAATTTTAAGCAAATAAATAACCTTTCATATTTATTATCTAAAAGGAATAATTATAAACTAGAATATTTCATCTAATAAGCTACAATTCTACGTGATTTTTTTTAAAAAAAATAGTTATTATTTTAACATTTTTAAACTTTACTTTTAAGTGAATTATTTTTAACAATATTGTTGAAACTTTTAAATGAAATAAATAACTAAAAATTTTATAATTCTACAAAATAAATTATTCTGAATTAGAAATAATAATTTTGGAATAAAATATTTCATAATTAAACTCTAATTTTGAGCACTAATCAGCATTTATCTCGCAAAATTATTTCTAAAGATTTATCTAAATCTGTGAAAAATGTGTTCCGAATTTTTTTTTTAATTACATATATCACATTAGAAAACCATATGCTTGGCAAAGTTTACATCATTTATTAATGAGTAATTTTCAGAATTTTCATTAAGACTATACCATATTCAAACAAATATTATAAAGTATACTTTATTTTAATTATTAATTTATTTTATATCTTCAATTTTATTATATATTTAAACTATTACACAATTTAAGATTAATTTAATTTTTTGTAAGAATAACATAATTATAAGTTATCATGGGCACAATAAAAATCGCTACATCATTTTTAAATAATTAATAACTTTAAATATGAATCCATTATGATATACTAAGCACTATTATTGATTTAGAATTATGAAATTTCATTGTCTTAATGAGCTATCTCAACGTAATATCTACAAAGAGTTAGATTAATAAATAACATTATATGGCTATTAGAAAAATTACTTTGGTTAATGACAAAGAAAATTCATCGTTAGGATAATGATAAATATTTCTTTTCTTCAAATGTTATGCGCAGTTAAAAACGAACATCATCAGTTAATTCATTATCGAAATTAAAAAAAAAAATAAGAAATCCGTAAGATATTCTTTTGTTTTTCGAGTACCTCTTCAATTTAATGAGTTCCCTTAATCGTACGAATTGGAGAAATAATCATTTACTCAATCTCTGTCCTCGTTCAAAAATAACCCCCAAAAAAGTTATTTATCCTTGATCGGGATAAAAGTTATTACTTTTATTTTTAAGAAGACTTAATGAAGGAATGAGTTTTAATTTTGAAAATCATGTTCGCACTAAAAAATAATGAGAACACAGTAATGTTTAATTTCGTGAATTAGCTGGTTTTGTTTCTTTAATTTTTCATGTTGCGATATTAGTTTAATGTAATAAAAATTAAAGAGCATCCAAAATTTTAAATTATTCATAAGTTGCGTCTTGATTAAAAGTATGGTTTTATGGAAGTAATTTAAAAGGAAAAACATTAAACGATTTGTTTTTGAAAACAAAGTATTAGACACAGAAAATTGAATAATACATTTATATATATTTTTTTTTAATTTGTGGGCTATTTATGGTTTCAAAAATCTTTATTTGGATAAATGAAAAATAAAAATTTTATTCTTATGTTTTAATATGCTTATTTTTTTTTCCTTTTTATTTCCTAGTTTTAGATGCGAGTTTCTATTAAAATTTGCAAATTATTTTCCAAATATTTACAGGAAAATTAAAAATTGTCGGAAAACTCTTTTCGAAATGTTTATTACAATTTTTGTTATTTTTACTAATCAATATTTAAACACACTATCAATTTATTTTTTATAATTTTCGATGTAATAGTGTAGCATTTTTTTCTCACGGGAAGAGTTTTGGCATATTATTTCCGGAGGAGAGGAATTTATATTTTTTGACAAAATAACAACCCATCATTCAAATTTGATAGTATATAAAAAGTTATAGTATAGTTATATGATTAGTTATATTACATGCAATTAGTGGTTTGTTTTCTAATGAGAACAACATATTACTCAAATTTGATTGCATATATTCAGTACCATGTACAATGATACCCATGAAATTAGCGATTGTCTGTGCGACCATCACAGGTCGAAACAGTTACAAATGGAATAGGGACAACACCATGAATTGTTCCATCGTGATTGGTGATAAACCGTGAGGTAAGAAATGTCTACGAGAGAAATGTCCAATGAAAAAACAAGAGAAGCTAACCCCTCCAATACCTCTGGAGTTTCTTAGAGGTTTTTGGAGAAGAAAGGAGACAGTTCTCCGACGAGTCAACTCAGAAGTGTTATTTAATTTTTTTTTCTCTGAAGTGACTGAATAGGCCTGTTTCGAAAGTGACTCCCTTGTGATTTCGTCAATCACGCCGTATGGAAATTAGTGTCTGCCGCAGACTACGTATTTTGAGATTCGACGTAGACTCGAGACTTCTGAAGAATCTCCGACCTTGGTATGTACTGTACTTGTGATTTAATCGAGCACTTGTGATCAAATTTAAATTTTTTTATTTTTCTTTCTTTGTATAATAACTGAGAGTTCTATATATATATATATATATATATATATATACACAATTCTTGTAAATAAAAATTAAAGTGTGCCCATTTTAAACATTTAAAGATGTTTGGAGAGATGTTTTCAAGCATTTCTTCATATATATATTTTTGTAAGTGTTCTGCCATTTTAGGAAAGGATCCAGGTTACAGATGTATGCTTTTCTTCAACAAGTTATTTTCTTTTGCTTATTGCTGAAACTGATAATATTTTTTTCACTAATGATTATTTTAGACACGCTTCTTTCTAATAATGCTATGATTATTTTAGACACTAGACTTATTTTAATAATACTAAAAACTAACTTTTTCTTTGAAAATATTTTAATAGGCACGTTTATTTATATGGTGAACTAGATGAGCAATAAAATTTCAACCTGCATAGAATGCCTAACAAATTTGAAAATTAAATTATTTATTTAATTTTAAATTTTAGAAGCAAAAACAAAAACAAAATTGTGATGCTTTTTTTCACAAAAAATATTTAAATTATTTAGGAATTAAGTTTAAAATAACAGTTTAAACTAAATATGAAGCTACAAAAAAGTTGAACATTTAAATTAAATTCTGTTTTTCATTCTTTTAAGCCTGTATTTTTTTTACAAATATATGACAGACGTATTTGAAGTGTCATTAGTCAAAAAATATTTTTCAGTTACACTTAAGTCATAACTATTTTTTTCTTTTGGTATAAAAAAACTCTCTAATTTATTTTAAGTTATTTTAAAAAGTTTATTCAACCATTATACGATGCATTTTCGTTTGAAAATGTATCGTATATATATATTATATATATATATATATATATATATATATATACATATATATATATATATAGTTATAATATTTTCAACATATTATTAGGATTCTGAGTCAACGTATGACAACATGTCTGCATACGGAAACCAAACAATGAGATGTCAGTCACTTTTTTTTGCATTTTAAAGAAAAATAACGAAAATATATTTCATATTTAAATGGACACCTTTAAATCTATAACTTTGACCAAAACTATTTCTTTTTCGATTTAAATGTCTGTAGTCCAAATAAATTCCTTGAGTTTCAAGCACCTACAAACTATTTAGTACTTTTTTTTCTCTTTTAGTGCATGGAAAATATTGAAATTTCTATGCACCATTTAAAATAGTTTAAAAAGCCAGACCAAACTTTATATTGCCAACAAGCCTTTAATACGTTTATGCTTATTATTGCGTTTCTGAGTATTACAGGTTGCCAAATGGTTCTGTGGCAACGTGTCTATAATACAGAAACTAGATAATAAGTTGCGAATCACTTTACTCTATTTTAAAGAAAATTGGCAAAAAAAACTCCACTTTTATTCCTAAACAAATTTATCTTACAAGATGTTTTCTATTTACTTATTTTTTTTATTTTTCGATATGCAAAAAGGATTTATTTGAAGTGAATGCAGTTAACAAGTGCAGAAATGCCTTACAAACCTACCACAATGCACCTTTTAAAATCATTTAAAATACGAGACCAAACACTATATTGTCAAAAAGCTTTGATATTCTTATACCTATTATTACGTTTCTGAGTATCGCATGTTGCCAAATGGTTCTGTGGCAACATGTCTACCATACAGAAACCAGACAATAAGTTGCGAATCACTTTTCATTATTTTAAAGAAACATATCGAAAAATATATTTCACATGTAAATAAACGTCCTTAAATCTATAATTTTGACCAAAAATATTTCTTTGTCTGCTTAAATATTTCTGAATGTATGTAGCCAAAAATATTTCTTCGAGTTTCAATCAACTACATTTTATTTAGTACTTTTTTTTCTTTCAGTTTATGAAAAATATTGGAATTTCCATGCACTTTTTAAAATTGTTTAAAAAATCTGACTAAACGATATATTGCCAACATGCCATAATACGCTTATACCTATTATTGCGTTTCTGAGGATAACATGTTGCCAAATAGTTCTGTGGCAACATGTCTACCGTACAGAAACCAGACAATAAGTTGCTAATCATTTTTCTCTATTTTAAAGAAAAATAGAATAAAACAATTTGCTTTTCAATAAAACAATTTCAACATATTATTATGTTTCTGGGTAACCCTATGGCAACATGTATGCATACAGAAACCAGACAATGAGCTGCCAGTCACTTGTTTCCATTTGAAAGAAAAATGGCGAAAAATATATTTCACATGTAAATAAACATCTTTAAATCTATAATTTTGACCAAAATATTTCTTTTTCCTTTTAAATATTTCTAAATGTCTGTACTCAAAAAAAAAAAAAAAAAAAAAAAAAAAAAATCTTCGAGTTTCAATCAACTACCTATTATTTAGTATTTTTTTTCTTTAAGCTTATGAAAAATATTGGAATTTCCATGCACCTTTTAAAATTGTTTGAAAAACCAGACGAAACGATATGTTGTCAACAAGCTTTAACACGTTTATACCTATTATTGCGTTTCTGAGAATTGATGTTGCCAAATGGTTCTGTGTCAACATCATACAGAAATGTCTATCATACATCATGTCTATCATACAGAAACCAGGCAATAACTTGGGAATCACTTGTCTCTGTTTAAAAAACAAAAACAAAATAGATTAAAACAATTTACTAAATATTTTTTTTTCTTTTAGTTCAAAAAAAACATTATCGAATTTATTTAAAGTTGTTTTAAAAAAAATATCTAAAATGATACCAAACAATATATCGTCAAATAGTTATAATATTTTTAACATATTATTGGTTCTGGCTAACCTTATGACAACATGTCTGTATACAGGAACCAGACAATAAGTTGCGGATCACTTTCCTCTATTTTAATATATTTCATATTTAAATAAACATCTTTAGATCTATAATTTAGACAAAAAAACGTTTCTTTTTCCATTAAATGTATGTAGTCAAAAGAATTCTGAGAGTTTTTTCCAATTACTTAACATATATATATATTTTCTGTTTGTGAACAATATTGGAATTTCTATGTACCTTTTAAAATTGTTTAAAAATCCAAACCACACTATATATTGTCAACAAGCCTCAATACACGCTTATACCTATTATTGCATTTCTAGTATTATATGTTGCAAAATGGTTCTGTGGCAACATGTCTATAATACAGAAACTAGACAATAAGCTGCGAATCACTTTACTCTATTTTAAAGAAAATTGGAAAAAAAAAGATGAAAAAAATTTCTTTTATTCCTAAACAAACTTATCTTACAAGATGTTTTTTTATATATTTATTTTTTATTTTTCGATATGCAAAAAAGGATTTCTTTGAAGTGAATGCAGTTAACAAATGCAGAAATGCCTGACAAACCCACCACAATGGCTTCGCGCACCCTGTATTTTTCCTCGCTCCCTTTTTTCTACCCGAAATGGCTGGAAAATATCTCTTTCTGCACATCGATTTTTGCTGAAGGAATCGGGTCTTTTCAAATCACCCAGTAGTGTGTAAAGTGCTTTCAGTAGTTCCTGATTGCTCTTTTTAAGATAGAGGTGGAGTACAGAGGGGCGCTTTAGAACGTAATGGAAGGGGAGGGTTCTAGCATTCTTTGAACGCTTTTCGTTTTGACAAGTTTTAACTACTTTTTATTTCAGGTCCAATACGTGTTGGGGTAAATGTGGTCTCTTTCAGAGATGAAGGGTGTTTTTGTCTTTTCTGACGTTAACGCTTTCTTGTTTTATAAATTTAAGACTAATTATATCAGAAGCAGAAAATTAGTTTAATTGTTTGCTTTATTCTTCTAATAAAATATATTTTTATACATAATGCATTTCATATGTAATGTACAAAATTTAATTTTATATGTAATGTGTTCTATAAAATATAATTTTATATGCAATGTCAAGTAATTTTGTTTTATTTATTATGTATGTACTGTAATTTTTATATTTAAAGTCATATTTAAAAATTTCAGTGTATAAAATATTTTATTTTGTATAATATTTGCTCACTAATTTAAAGAAAAATTAATGTTGACACAAATTACTATAATGTTCAGTACGTTAATATCAAAGTTGTAAAAAAAAACTATTTTAGAATATTCAATTGTAATTAAAATAAAGTGATGAAATATTTGTTTCTGTTGTCACGTTGATCTACTATTTAAGGGAAATGTAAATTTCTCAATTTCTCGATTCGTTCAGCACACATAAATACAATTTATGAATTGTGCTTGGAATTTGCGATGTTTCTATTGATAAAAAAAGCCTGAAACGTAGTTGCATACTTAGTATAATTTGCTTGTGACTTTTTTGTACAAATTCTCTCCTTGTCAGTTCTCTGATTCTCTTCTTCCATCAACAAGACCTGTAAAAGAACTCTCAAGGAGAGCATTAGCAACAAAATCATTTTGTACAAGAAATTCATAAAAAATATGCAATGACGTTTCAGTTGTTTTTTTTTTTTTGGTCAATAAAAATATCGCAAATTTCAGAAAAATGATTGAATACCACGTGTCTTTGGATTGAAACCATTCATCCAATCAATCTTGCACTTCAAAATTAACCATCTACTGGAACAATGATAATCAGAAGGGTCCAGGTATGGCGCGGATGGTAGCAGATGCTATTTCACTGTTTTGATTGTGTCCTGGACGGTGGAAGTGCGATGGCACGGAGAGTTGTCTTGCAGAGAGCAATATCACTCGTTCATAGCTCGAGTTACATCCTGACCGTATTTCGAGCAACGCAGAATTCGAATTGATCAGCTGTTATCTGTGGCGATGCCCATTGACATCTTCTTTCAATAACGCTTGCAGATGGGGATTTTTAAGTAGTTGTTGGTCTTCTGGATGTCACTTTATTTTTAGTGTCGAAATTATATAATTTCTGAAGTGATTAAACCACTGGTTGATTTTGGTATTTCTTCACAGGTAGTATGTTGGTGCATGCTCGCAGCAGGCATCCTCAAGCAAACGATGTGTCACAGCTAAATGTTTTAAAAAGTTAAAACAGAAAAGCAAAACATCCCGCAAATGTTGGTTATTTGGAACTTTGACAAACTCGACAACTTTGTTGTTAAAAAATATGAGATATGTATTGGTATGTAGTAGATGTATTGATATATGTGATATGCGTTGGTATTGCAACTGATTAGTTTTGACAGATATCTAACCTATAAATAAACACAGCATTTATGTCTCTGCAAGTGCTATTAGACTTATAGATATGCGAAAGTTGGAAATTTAGTTGGCCAGTTAATAATACAAAACCATCATAGCATTCGCAGTACAAAAACACTTAAGTTGCTCACACTCAGATCTCTCAGGCAAAATTAAAGACATTTTTCAAGATCCTTATAATTTTTATATATATATATATATAAATATATATTCTTCTCAACATCACTAGTTCACTTTAAACAATAGGAGTAACAGCAACTGATGGATATATGACCTTATAAGGATTACGATTGAAGGATTTATGACATTTAGAAATACGACTGAAGGTTTTCTATAATCAATAAATATTTCTCACTTCCCATTTTGTAATGAATTTTAACTTATTTCAACCACTTTTTATTTTGTTTTACTTATTTTATAATTAAAATATTCAAACAACAAAGATAGAACTTCTTTTGAACAAGAAAATTTCATTCATCTTGTTTTTCTTAAAATATCCCGTAGGTGGATATGTAGAAAATCCTTCAGCCATCTTCCAATTTGATCTCTGTAAAGGAAACCTCTATTATTTTCATGCGAGTGAGCCATTTCTTTCTTCAGTCGTATTTTTGAAGGTTGTAAATTGTTCAACCACTTTTATACTTTTACGCGAGAGCTTTAGGACCTCATTCCATACCGGTTTGTTTTAGTCTGTACTGAAAAAGTTTGAAAAGAGCATAGTAGTCCAGAGTTCCATTTGGTTTCATGAATTAGAAGATTTACGGCTTACCAAAAGTCGACCGGGGGGAGAGTCGATCTTGAAAGGAGGGAAGAGGGTTTGGTTTTTCTCTAACTGCAAACTACAATCATAATATTTCAAACTTGGACGAGTCCTCAGAAGCCAGACCAAAAAAAAAAAACCATTTTTCTATCCAAACTGAAACAAAGAGGTTTAGAATGCGTTGGTTCGAAGCACCCAAAACGCTCTTTCAGTTGTAGCTTTGCATATATCATTAAACTTCATCTCTCTACAAGAGTTTGAACGAGTTTGAGTTGCACATGAGTTCGACATTGTTTTGAAAGCATCGCATATATTATTAAAATTTAAAAATTACATTAGTTAAAACTAATATAATTTATTACTACTGTCATTTAAGCAATTTTATTTACAAAATGAAAATAGTTTGTGTATTATATTTAACGTTAAACCACTTTTATTAACTTTATTTCAATACTATAACTTTATAAATTTATTGCAGACTAAACATGGTTTATCTATTTAAAATTATTTTATATAGTTTCAAAAACAAAGCCATTAGAAGACAATTTCAAAAACAGTGGAAAACGTTTGATTCTGGAAAATACTTTTAGAGAATTTCGACTAAATAGAATTTCGACTAAACATGGTTAACCTATTTAAAGTTATTTTATGTAGTTTCAAAAAGAAAGCCATTAGAAGACAATTTCAAAAACAGTGGAAAACTTTTGTTTCTGGGAAATACTTTGAGGCTATTTCTGACCGGAAATAATTCCGACTCATGAATGATAACTCACTTCTTACCATCTAACTAAAGAATAGTTGGGGACTGTAGAATTACGAAATGCTTATGAAGCTAATTACTGGCTGACTCAACAAGTGCGTCTTTGTCTAGTCTAGACAACAAGCAGTGTTATGAACAATCGCTTAACAAATGACGACATGGGAATTTGCAAGTGATATGTAGGCTACGCATATGTACGGCAATGACTTTCATAACTATGAATTGCTAGATGCAATTGTTGAGATAATTTATAAACTATTATTAAATTATAATTATTTTTCCTCTATTTTCTTTAATTATAAATGCATTATTGTAATAAATTTTCATTATGTTCATGGACATTTTTTATTTAATTTTTTTTATTAATTTTGATATACTTTTTTATGTATTTATTAAAAATTACATTTTAAGCCTTATAAATTGTTAGAGTTTTATCTTGAGAAAAACCATCACATTTTTATGAAATTTTATTAAAAGTTTATCATATTTAAATTTTTATGAGGTACAAATAAAATGTATGCGATGATTTTTTCGAAGTTCTTTTTTGTTTAAAAATATTTACATTTAAAAGGTCTAATAAGCGTAATTAAATTTCATTTTATACTTGATCTTAAGATATATAATATTTATTTATTTTTAGAGGGAGTTTTAGTACTATTTGGTTTCTTGAGATTAAATTTTAAAACATCTTATACTCTTCCATTGTATTAAAATTTACTTTTTAATGTTTGCGTCATTGCAGAAAATTATTAATATCCTTTAAATATATACAGATCCTTAAGTAAATTAGCTTGAGTAAATAAAGTTCAGGGTTGAAGGACATTATTTTTTTTTAATTTTATTTATATCAGTTTAATTTTAGATACTTTTTGTTTATTTTCAATCTACTTAGGACATCCCGCTATTAAATTTTTAACACTATATTTTTCAATATAAATATATGAAAATCTATAATTTTAAATACAACAAATATTTAATAATTAGTATATATTGTAAATATTAATTTTTAATATTGAACTTGTCATTTAATTTTTAATGATTATAAAATTTATATATATTTCAATATTATGTTTCACAGTAAATACTTTATTAATTTCTTTCGATATGCAAAGCAAATGAATAAAGCAATTCTAATCAAAACGATTCCGTATTTAGTTTTAAACATTATTTAAACTCAGTTAATTAACCATACATTCAGCATCTCTGCTAACAATGTGCATTATGCCTCTGGTGTAAAGAATGCAATTTAGTTGTTGCAAGGGAATAAGGCATACATAGACACTGCCGGACACATAAAGTGCATATCCAGAATACATATAAAAATAAATGATGTTATTTATAAGAATGCAATTTTATATAATAGTGAAAAATATTGGATGATCTGTAGGGAGTGGGACCATCTCTTCTGGGGACGTAAACAAGAACCCTAAGTAGTTACTAGAACCTATTGAATAGAAGACCATATGCTCTCAATCATCCGCCAAAATCAGTCCTCCAATTGAATCCAGGATAGAGGAGAATAAAGACAGCTAATCAAGTCCCATAAGCGCTCAATCGGTGAGAGATTCGGAGACATTGCATGCTAAAGAAGCAACAAGACAAGTTAAAAGACTTGTCTGCTGATGAATGCCGCATGCAGTCTCGTATTGTTCTGTTGAAAGTACTATTTTGAAGCCGCTGAATATAAGATAGCACAGCCAGCTGCAGCATCTCATTAACATATAGTCAAGCATAAATGCACTTCTGATGTATACATAGGGTGATCTTCTATCGTGCCTCATCGTACCTGAAATCATTATGACACGTTGACGAGCGATATGACGTTCAACAATAGTGGTCGGGTTGATTCTAGCTCCCTGGTACATTCAGATTATCACCTGATGAATATCTTCGGAACTGATAGTCATTTTGAACATCACGTTGAGCCGTTCAGTTGTGCAATTAGATCATTCCCGATATTGCAATTATCATTACAATTTTCACGTCGATCTGGAGTCTTCAATGGTAGTCTTCCCAAAGGACTGCTTGGATGCAAGAAGCTTTCAGACAATCGTCATGAAAGTTTTCTTCCAGATATTGAAGCATCCAAAGGTCCTTCCACATTCCGCAGAATGTGGAGAGTAATTGATTGTCGACATAAAACGCTTCTCTCAGTTCTGATATGTCGATTCGTGAAATCTTTTCTTACGTGTAGGTAAACTTGAGCTTTCACAACAATTTACATTTTCTTCATGGATCATCTGGTCCAAATTCTATGTACACAGGAAATATATTCGGGCATTTCAGTAGAGATACGACGGTAAGACTAGCCAGCCATTCATAAACCTGCAAATGGACTCCTACCCCATATGTAAAATCGCCCGATTGCCAAAACTACCTTCGATGTCGTCATCCAGGAATCTTTTAATCCACACATATTTTCTGAAATGTATAACTTCGTGAATTTCCGCATTACATGAGAGAAAGAGTATGACAATTATTGCTTCGATACGCCTTTACTTCCCTTTTGTCCCACGTTATAATCGTGTAAACAACTTATATTTCAGATCATCATGGTGTATAATATATATCGTTATTAAATCTTTGAGTTCAAATATTCAATTAAGAAATGCTGTATTGAAAAGAAAACAAATAAAGAACATATACGATTGACTGTTGTTATCTCACCACCGATGCTCTTGCTATTCGTTACTTGTTCCCTTATATTTATTTAGTTATGTTTTTTAGTTATAGGGAAGGAACTTTTTCTGTTATAAGTAATTGCTTAGCATTTCTTTTAAAATTGTGTCAAATGCAAAAAATTTGGGATTTTTTGAGAGAACTGTTTTTCAACTAATGATGGCTACAAATCACCCTGCTCTTACAGCATTTCAAGCTAATCGTCGTGTACATTTTTTCCGACACTATTATATCATATAATGATGAATTTGGATTTAGCCTCGGAGAAGGAAGCTAGTTCTTTTAAAATTGTTATGTTTCAGCGGTTCATTTTCTAAAACTCTTCCTAGTCACGTAAAAGGCAATCTTAAAATATATAAAGTATTTACAGATAAAACGACGGTAAAAACTCATTGGATATAGCTGGAAAACTAGTAGAAAAAATAGAACACACTTCTTAGTAAAAATTATTCCAGTAAATGTCTCATTAATTGCTATAAATTTGGATCTCGAGAAATAAAAGAATTTTCACATGTTGAGGGCATCGCTTTAGAAATAGCACTCAATTTAAGCAATATGGTACAGCTTTAGTGACAATTTATGGCACTTTTTTTCCTTACATTATGTTATGACGTTACATTATGGTTTATACGACGAAATACTTCTCTATTTATTGATAATCCTTATCAATGTCACAAGCTTTGTTTTTTTTTTAATTTTTTTTTCACGTTCAACTAATAAGTGTAAAAACTCTGAGCAGTGCGAAAACTGCTTGGAATAATATCGCTTTTAGACTTTGACTTCTCAAGCATATAAATGCATTTTACATGATGGCGTTCATTAAGCCTAGTTCACGGATTACAGCAAAAGAAAACAAAAAAGTACAATTTTTAAAATTAAAGAACTTAAAGAGGTTTTATTTTACAGAATCCAGTCTACCCTACCATCCACAAAATAAGGAAACCTACTCAGCAAAAGCCTAGCAGCCTTTCCATTGCTCATCGTTTTATGAAACTTAGCAAGAAACCATTATATTATTCCAGATTCACATTTTAATAAAAAAATGATGGAACTGCAATCAAAATTACTATAGGAACTTCTTGCATCGTTAAACCAATAAGAGGCTGTATCTTTTTCAATGGTGACACAAGCTATCCAACAACCTTTCATTCTAATCCGCAAACACCAATTTCAAAAGACACAAACAGATTCACAAGTGCCAAACAAGATGGATATTTCTCACAGGATTCAAACTGTGAGCAACTCTCTAATAGCCAAAGTACAGTACCGTTTTCATTTCAGATGACGTAACTTTTTTTTTTTTCAATTCCTACTATTAGTTCACACACTCCCTTTATATATTTATATATCTTGTTCAAATTTTCAATCGTTAATAAAATACTTTTTAATCATCCACTCAAGTTCAAATACATTTTTTGAAACTTGTAGGGGATGACGCTTGATATTAATACAATTTTTTCAAATATTAATTCATTAACTAAATTTAATTAATGAATTTAAGTTTTTTTTTAGATTTAAGTTGCATGTATCTACTAATAGATGGCGTCAGATGTAAGAGGAAAATTTCAACTTCAAATGAAAACCTTTCTTTTTCAATTTCTACCATTACTTCACACTCTCCCTATATATATTTATATATCTTGTTCAAATTTTATATTAACACAGTTTTTTTCAAATATTAATTCATTAATTAAATTTAATTAATAAATTTTAGTTTTATATGGAGAAAAAACTTTCTTTTGTATAAGATATTTAGCAGGATATAAATTTAGGAATCAATACCGTCAGTGGCGAAGCGTGTAGATCGCCGGAAAAAAATTTCTTTTTCAGATTCTTTTTTTCATTTTGGGTTCTAGTCTGAGTCAAGGAGGGAACAAAATGGAAAATGAAACGTGAATAAATTAGTGAGAGAGAGAGAGATAAATTGTAATTATTTAATAAAAAGTAACAAAATAAAATTTTTCTTTTTTGATCTAAGTAGGAATCGACTTTATTTTTTTTTATATTACTAAATATATTATTAAATTTACAGTTATTGTTGCAGGTTAATTTGACTTTTCTAAATTTTCAATCCAACAATGTCTAATTTATAGATGAATGCAAGAGGAATTCAATTAAAAAGGCCACTGCTACTGACATTTTACACATCCATCCTGATCTAATTTCTTCAAGAAGGTTTCCCTTAATAACGACGACCTGCTTTATCTTCCCGGTTCAATTAGTTTTTCGGAAAAAAAAAAAAAAAAAAAAAAAAAAAAAAAAAACAAAAAAAAAAAAAAAAAAAAAAAAACGCCGCAGGCAACAACAAACGAGGAGGCTTTCTCATTACGGTAGATACTCATTTTCCAAATCAATCCTTTTAGTTTATTAATACTTTCCATTTCGATAGTGAAAGTTGCGATAATTTTACAGCTTCCTCATAAAACAATCATCATGCTAAACATTTATGCACCTTGATGCCATTCCAGCAATTATGACGCAAAAAACCCTTTCAGATGAGCATTTAAGCCCTGTATTAATTTCGGCGATTTTAATGTCAAATGTTGAAGTCCTATATTACAAGCACCGATATTATCATAGACTAGTTGTTTGGAAATAGCTTAAATAGTATTGCAAATCCCTATTGCTTTTCTTATTCTTTCTCCTCGCTATTTGCACTTTCCATTTTCAGAACAGACATCTATCTAGACATCACCTTTTTGTATACTCTGATTCATACTATAGTGATCATCTGAAAATTCAGCGATATCTTCAATCAAGAAGTATCAACAAATCAATCAGATATTCAGTAATTAGTCTAAGGTTTTTAAGGTTTAAGGTTTTAACACCTTCTTCATAAAACAATCATTATTCTAAACATTTATGCACCTAGAAGTCATTCTATCAATTAAGATGCAATACCGTTTTCCGAACGACTGTTTAAGACCTGTATTAATTTCGGTGACATTAATGTCAAATATCAGACATTTAGTTCCTATATTACAAGCTCCGATATTATCATAGACTAGATGATGGACAATAACTTAAATAGTACTGAAAATCCCTATTCCTTTCCTCATTCCTCCTCCTCCTTTCTATTTGTTTTCCCATTTTCAGCAAAAACATTTATCTAGACCACGGGTGGCAAACTGAAACAATCTTACGGGCCACTTTGGAAATGTATTTTAACTCCGCGGGCCGCATGTAAAATTAGATACCCCCATATACGATTTAGACCCATTGTAGACATTTTTTTGGAGTGAAAAATTGAAACACAATGCATTATTATTTTTGTGTTTACTATTATTCTTACATGTATACATATATTATTCTTACCATATAATAATAATGATACTAAACTCACATTGTAAAGAAATATATAACTTGAAATGAAATATAAGAAATATAAAAATATAAAGGAAATAAAATAGGAAATTATTAAAAAAAATATTTAACTAGTGCGATTTTGTTTCTCCACTCATCATGAATTCGCAGTATATAAATTAATTATTCTGCGTACTTATAACTGTAAACTCATACATAAAACAGGCAATATTTGTCTCAAGAATATTAGTTTAAAATCAAAGTTAATTTTTTCTTATAATTTCGACAGTTAATTTTTGAATAGATGGATGCACACATAATGTATTTTTTTAATACGTTGGTTTCCAATACTTTGGAGGGCTGCAGATTCCGGGCAATTTCAACTATCACATTTGTTTGGGTCATATTGCAATCACATAAAATGAGTTAGAGAATTCTCTGGCTAAAACCCCTTCGGATGATTTGATATTCACAATGAGTTTCACCGGAAGGCATTATTTCTCAAAAAATACGATTATAGCGAAACCGAAGAGATATATCAAAACGGCCAATACCCAACTGAATTTTATCAATTTTAGCAGTAACAAACTTAAACACAATACATATATTCTGATAGGAAAAGAGGATGTTATATATTCATGTCCTCGAACTAAATAATATGCACCGAAAGACCGATTCTATAGGTATAATCGCATCATCAAAATATTTTTCAATTTCTCCAATATGATGATCATAAAAACAATTTTTATTTTTAATAAACGCCCCATCCGCCCTAAGTGGGACTAAGGCGAATATCAACCCCTTTGTCGTTCCACTGCGTCCCATGTAAAATTCCAATAGTATTGTATATATAATCAACAACTTAGTATATATCACCATTATGCTATACTTCACATCGGGTTGAAATGGTGTTTTAAATCATTTTTGAATATAAATTGGTTTACCATTATTGTTTCCAACTATAAATTTTTAAAAATAATTTTTAATTTTTTCTATTAACTACTCACTCTATACTAGAATCTACCCAGAATGCAGATTGCGCAATGAAACATTATCACAAATATATAAAATTTATAATATTAAAACGAATTATGGATGAAAATAATTAAAGTTTTGAAAAAACTATTTAACTATTTTAATAGTTATTATTGATGAAATAGTTATCATGTTCATTTCATTTTTCAAATCAATTGTCCTTACTGCTTAAGCTAAATTAAATTCAATTGGTTTCTTATTAAAGAAAATGGTTTATAAAAAGAAACCGTGTAGTTTTTTTAGTATAGCTGAAACCGTAGTAATTTTAATTAACTGCAAATATCATTCCTTTATTCAAGTTTCATTTAGAATTAAGTATTTATTTTTTTAAATTACCAAAAATAATAAATGAAATATTTTAAGAAGTACTAAAAATATACCGAAAAATTATCTGTTTCTCAAAGATTTGAACTTGAATAGTTTTAAAATATTCCAAAAGCCTAAGTTGAGAATGGAAGAAGTAAGGCTTTTAAAAAGTAGAAAAGCAATAAGTCCATTAGTTTTAATAAAAAAATATTCACATATTGAGTAAATGGATTATATTTTAAAAAGCAGCAATATCATTTAGACAGAGTTCTTTCAAACAGCAATAAAGATGTTATTAAAATCTCTAAAAAGTTTTGAATTTCAGTATAAGATAAAAGTCAACATACGTAAAAAAAAAAATTAGCATAATTAGAAAATTATCTTAAAGAATTTGATTAAAATTGAATTTATCTTTCTGTTTTTTTTTTTTTTTTTTTTTTTTTTTTTTTTTTTTGTAATTTTATTTTTTTTTTGATAAAGTTTTAACATGTTTCATTTTTTTAAAAATTTATTAGTGTTAGCCTTATTCTTTAAAATCATCCTAAAAAACACATGAAATTTAAATCAAATATATTAATGCTTCAAAAGAAACACTTCTGTAATCTCCCAGAATATGTTTTTTGTTAAAGAAAAATCTTATTAATTTAAGAATTTTCTAGGTTTTTTTTTTTTTTTTTTTTTTTTTTAATTTCCTTTGATCATTTTCTAAATTACATCCAAACATCCATTTGCTCTTGAATACAGAAAACGGTTGTTTCAAGTAATTAATTAAAAAAAATTACACTAAATTTCTTAATTTTTACTTAACATAAATGGTTTGAAATAAATTATTTCACCACTGTGATCAAATAATGTGTACTGATTAATTAAAGGGTGAAACAAAATCAATCACAGCTTTTTCCCAATCAATCTTTACCGCATCTTTTAAATTTTGAATGTACATCACGCCATTTTAATATTGTATTTTACTGTGAATGAAATGTCGGGAATGTTAGAATACACTTACACACAGTCTTTTAATGCACTTAACAAAAGGACTTCTCTGATTTAAGTAAAATTATATTTTAAACATTATTTAAATTTCAAATTAGCTAGTTTTGAGGCTCAGTAATACTAAAAGGGAAAATCACTTATAATAAAATTTCAGTAAAATTGAACACTCACACGGTGGTGCTGTGTGATTTTGAACAAAGGTGCAGCTGCACTAAGATTATGTTGCACGTAAGAGTCTTTGAAAAGACTATGTTTTGCCAGCTGGCCAAAGAGATACAAGGCTGACCATATTTTTGGTTATGGATACTTGCCGAAAAGAAAAAATGTGAGATGAGATAAATGTTAAACAATGTAAACAGTAACTGCCATCTCAAGATTCCGCAGATGGCACATTGTACATGAGCAAGCTACTTTCTAAGAAGAAACGTTTCCCTGCCTGAACCATAGGTATCACATCCAATCTGCCAATGAGGAAGACAATTGTTCTCTCTGTGGTTTCTAAGAGGTGAATTATGCAATCAATAATTAATAAATGAGGAGAAATGGCGCAGGATCTCCTATAGGATACTAATGTGCCCAAAATGTAAGACCATTTTTTTTTTCAAAAACTTTTATTTATCCTTTAAAATTTATTTCATCGGCTTAAAATAATCCCCTCCGGACACAATGCATTTATGCCAACTTTTTTCCCAATCCTCAATGCATGCTGAAAAGTCCTCGGCAGGGATGGCCTTCAAAGCGCGCGGCGATTCACGTTGAATCTCACCAATTGACTCAAAACGGAGTCCCAAGAGTGAACTTTTAAGTTTAAGGAATAGCTAGAGGTCGGTATGAATACGGTGGTTGTGGAACGATATGGGTTTCATTTTTGGCGAAAAAGTCACGAATAACTTCTTACTTTTTGGATACAGTAGTAAATATAGAATCAACGGAATTTCGAGCGATCGCCCTGATGCAAAATAATTTTCAGTAAGTTACCTGATCCAAAAGAAATTCGTGAAATTTGCCTGATGAAAAAGAATTTTAAATACGCTGCTTGATAAGAATTTTGAATGAGCTATCTGATGCGTAAGGATTATTGAAAAATTGGCCTGATGTAAAATAATTTCGGGAAATCGGTCCGATGCAAAAAAAAAAAAAAAAATAAAAAAAAAAATAAATAAATAAATAAAAAATAAATAAATAAATCTGAGAGTTGATGATTACGAAAGCCTTAACTCAAATTGATTTTGTTCCTTTAAGGAGTGGCGAAAGCAGGGAAAGAGACCTTCGGAAAACTCCTACCTTCCTATGACCATGAATTGCAAGAAACTTGCTATCGGCGTCTTGAATGTAGGAAACATCCTACTAACTTAAAAAGAAATATTTTAATATTTCCATTTAGTGACTTGTCATACTTTTAATTTACGCTACCCATTTTTTTCAATTCCTACTATTATTTCATACTCTCCCAATATGTATTTATATATATTGTTCAAATTTTCAATCTTTCATAAAATACTTTTAATTCATCCACTCAAATTCAAATACCTTTTTTTGAACTTGCAGTGGATGACACTTGATGTTAATACAGTTTTTTCAAATAATAATAAATAAAATTTCTCTTATATGAGATATTTAACAGGATATAAATTTAGGAATAAATACCGTCTGTGACGAAGCGTGTAGATCGCTGGAAAAAAATTTCTTTTTCTGATTCTTTTTTTTTCATTCCGGGTTCTAGTCTGAGTAAAGGAGGGAACAAAATGAAAAATGAAGCATGTGAATATATCAGCGAGAGTGAGAAAGTGTGTGTGAGAGAGAGATAATTTTTTCTAACTTAAAAAATGAATTTCTGCAAAATAGTGAAAAAAAAGTAGGAATTGACTTTTTTGACTTTTTTTTTTTTATATTACTTGTTCAATTATAATTCTAAAGTGCAATATTATGGTGATTGTGTTTATGTTATCTTATCATTCAAGCTGAATAATAATTTCACAGGTATCAATATTAAATCGACAAGACATGTTTGATTATTTATTCTATCCTTAAAGCTTGTGTATATCATATTATGTGAATTATATTGCGGCACAAATAGTTATCGTATAAAGTCCTAATTTTGGTTAATTATACATGAGGATAAGAATATGCCTATACCAATGACATTTTTTGTAATTGTAATATACTGAATAAAAATAATGTGTTTCCAATGATATTCAATGCAACTATTAATTAATTATAAATGTTAGATCAAGTTTTCATGATATGTTTTGCTGGAGTTGCTATAAATTGTATTTATTTGTAAGATAGAAATTTTTTATTTTAATATTAAAATTGAAGTTTAATACGAATTAGTGAATGGGACAGTTCATTTCTTTTTTTTTTATTGATTCTATTATAGTTTATTATCTTATTGCCCTAATAATACCTCTGAAGCGAGTGGCGAAGTTAAACTGACACATTCATGGTCCAGTTACATTAGATTCTCCTCTTTGATAAAACATAGCAAAATAAATAATTGGAGAAATCTGGGAGAACAGCTAAAGAACGAATAAAAAAAGAACGTTTCATTTACAGAGAAATTGAGGTAAATCACATGTTTAGCGTTGCGTGTAATCAATGTACGGCGAGAAAGTTATCACTACAGGAAATGAGTTTTGGATACGGCTCACCAACTTTAAAAGTTTTATTTTATTGCAAAGAAATAACAAGTAAATATTCGATTCAGCCAATGAATTTAATAGGAACCTTATCCCATGTAGGTCAGTTCCAGAAACTTATCGATGGAGAAACTAATTTTTTCCTTCAAGAGAAATCCGGCTCCTAAGAATTTAATTTCCGTTTCCCATAAACAAGTCTAGTTTCATTTTTTCATGTGTTCATTTAAGCAATAAATTTTCAAAATTTTGATTCATGATTTAATATTTGAAATATCACTTGCCTGTTACTTTTATGTAAAGCATGTCGAAATTGAAATTCTTTCTTTTCATAACTTACTTTTAGAAAATAAATGAATTTAATTATTATTTTTATGACTGATTAATATAAAAATATTCCATAAATGTTTGATAGATAATTGTTTTTTTAATTCTGCTTTACAACTTTCTATTTTTTAATTGTAAAATTATTTTGAAATTGTTAGTAGATTATTAATGCTTTCATAGTAGTTTACTTTATTTAATTCTTTTGCTTATTAAATATAATGTTGTTTCTGTATTTCTCACTTATTTACAAACATTGTAACAATTTTTTCGTATAAATAATTTTTTTATTATAGTGTAATTCTATTGACTATGTTTATCTTTCGTAATATGTGTATGCTATTTAAATAAATCTACATATTATTAATGATAAAACACATTCTTTTCAATCGTTGGTTTCTATTTAATACGCTGTCATTACTTTTGAATCAATTTATACTATATTACAATATTACAAACATATTATGAAAGTTGAAATTTATTTGCACAGTTAGTTACATTAACACACTCCTACAGTTATATTTCTTCTTAGAGTTCAACGGAGATCTTCACAAATATGATCTATTTTATCAAATTTTTAGATTAATTGGATAAAAAATTCTAACTGAGAAAAAAATATACTTTAAAAATTATCTCAGAAATTATAATCAGTATTACCGCTTACCCTGATAAAAAAATTATGTTTACTCTTAAGTAAACATAAGTAGTAATGTTTATTTTATTCTTGAAATCCATGTTTCAAAACTTCTTTAGCTAGTTAGCATTATGGCCGAGTGATTATCGCTTTGACGCCTGCGAAAAACACTTTAAACTGTAGGTCCCGAAGAAATAGGATTGTAGGAATGACATCCCTTCGACGTAAAAATGACATCACTTCGACGTAAAATAAATACGTGTCTCGAAATCTCCAACGTGCCAGACAGCATTAGCCCACAAAGGGGATATTACGCCCATAAAGGAGAAGACATGGCAATAATACTACATGTTCTAATGTTTTATCATGAGTCATATATACGTCGTTTTATATTATTTTGATATCTACCTTAGAAGAAGTACTATTTACAAAAGCAAACTTTATATAGGGGTTATATGCATAGGTTTGGATTACCGCTTCACGATCATCTTTTGCGTACGAGAGCCAAACAAACCTAGACCTACAGTTTAAAGTGGATTCCGAACCACTCACAAACATCCATGCCACCGCCAGAATTCGAACATGGAGCCTGTGACACCAAAGGTCGGAGAGCTAGCCATTTGGCCACCAGGTCGCTATATGCAGATGGTTATAAGACAAGTCAAGGGTGTATACATAAATGAAAATTTTTGTGAAAAGGGTCAGGAAGGGGAAAAGGAAAAAAAATTGACAAACTGGCTTAATACAATGTTTCAAATGATGACACAATTTCCATATTTTTATTTCTTTTATTTTAGAACATAAGCGTTAAACTTTTAGCTTGCCCAAGCTTATTTAACAGAGACATCTTCGAAATTGCCCTTTGGGCTCGATCCCCAGCAACCAAGAAAATGGCGCGAGGGTGAAACTTCTGGAATGCATTTACATGAAGACAATGGCGAATGTTATTTTTGTCGAAGCGGTCGTTTACCGCCATTTCGAACAATCCTGTTAAGAACAAGGAGCAAGGAGTGAAAAAAAAAGATAAACTCGAAATAGTTTTATCGCAACATCGATACGAGGTTATAAAGTAGAATTTAATTTGTGTTCCGAAAACTATTCTTAATGAATTTCTGCTTTGCTTCAGGGGACGACAAGTCCTTCAAGAAAACCATCGTATTTGGATTTTGTGCGATTTTATCTTTGTTAGTTGGGAATTTCCCATGAATGTAGATTTGTACTTGCGATTTAGTTGAATTGATTGCTTTTTTGTTTAAAATTTATGACGGATTTTCGCCGAAAACTGAATTTTTTCAATATTAATAGATAGATTGTGGAGTTCTTAAACTATTAACAAGTTCTGATAAAAAGTTCTACTTTATTTGAGATACATAACATTTAAAAAATACATTTTTGAAAAATTTCTAAAGTTTTGTCTTAGGTGTTTTTTTATGATTTAATATAAAATATAAGGTGAAATTCCTTAATTAAATAATTCAATATTCAATAATAAACTTCCAGTAAATACTACTTTAAATTTTTATTTTGAAAGATTGTATTGTTAACTTACTGTCCCTGAAAATTAAAAAAAAAAAAAGTAAACCAAGACGCAAATTAACAATAATTGAAGTTCTTTTCATTAAAATTAATACTCAATATTTTAAATCATCGTTTATTATTAAAAATTTAAATTTAAAAGCAACGTCAAATAGCTAAACAAGCCATTTAACTTTTTCCCCAGTAGAAATAAATGCCCTTCTTTTTATATTTCTCTCAACATAAGAGTTTGACAAAGGACCCATCTCTAAACACTGGAAAGAAAAAGGTAGGAAAATTGAGAGTAGGTCAACGTTTGATGGATTATTTGCCATTCTGCTCAGAAAGAAAATGACAGATCACAATGTATTGATTTAATGAGTACAGCTTCCTTTCTCGTGCTCCACAAATCGATATTGATGAGTTTAACCCTATATCTGTCACTTTTCATTTCTTCAAAGTTGATGACATTACTCAATTCATTGAATGAATAATCAAATATGTCTGCTGAATTTTAAACGGTCTTCGTTTGCAAAAATGAAAAGGTCTATTTTCTATACAATGTAGAAGATACTAATATGTATTTATTTTTAGAATTCTTGTATTAAAAAAAACATTCCATTGAATAAGCAGATGTGTGTAGGATTTAATTCTGATAATGAATTTTGACTTTTCTGAATGCTACTTGAAGATTTTAAATACTGATAACCACAGTTTTTGTTAATTCTATATATTTCTTATATAGTATAGCTGTAACAATTTTAACAATGGACCACTATATCAATATCCTAAAAATGTAAACAATGAAAATATAATAATCAGAACAAATTCCATGAGAACATTTTTTAAAATCCCCACATATTAATCTACAAAAAAATTAAATTTTAAAAATAATTTATTTTAAATACATTCGTCTCTGAAATTCTACATAGGACGATTGATTTCAACTTTATATGTTAATAATGCATATAGGACTTGGGTTTTAATGTGTCCAAAAGTTAAGCTACAACTGTTTTTGTATGTAACAAAATATCAATTTCAAAGAATGATGTTTTAACAAATATTCATAGCGTTCTAAATTATGCCTTATAAATAAATCTGCATGTTTTAACAAAATACATTTTTTACGGTAACAAAATAAATGTTTTTTTAAAAAATATTAAATAAATACATTTTATTAAGAAAACATTTTATGTGCACTTACCTAGCTGTGTTAAATGGCCAACTGTTTTCAAGAAAAAAGGTCAAATGACACTGTGGGAAATACACTTTTAGAGACACAAGTGGTAAAGCATTTCCAGTTTATTTCTCATATAACAATAATCATTATCATCATGTTGGATAACAGTATCAAAATTTGAATCCTTAAAGAGGTTAAGGATTTGTGGACCAATGAAAATTCCTTTTTTTCAGTTTAACTTTTTTGATTGCTGGAAGGTTTAATTTCGCTATTTGAAGTATGTTCCAACCCCAAGTCAAATATTACATGTAAGCATGGTAGTAGAATTTTTAATTTTTATTTTTGCCTCTACTAATAGTAGAATTTATACATTTCTCCAAACCTAGCTGAAGACGTCAGACAATGTTATCCACTATGATTAAATTATTATTTACAGCAGTAATACATTATTTTACACTTGAATTTAGGATGTCCTCCTGTTATCTCTCTTCTATTAATGTTAATCCATAGAACATATGAAGATCAATGAGACCACCCAAGAATCTCAAGAATATAACAAAGATTTTATCTTGGTAGAAATTTTCTTCCAGCAACTTATTATTGGTAGCAACTGTTACTTGCTCTATCTAGATCAGATCATTAACGAATTCACACTCTAAAGAGAATTTTGGTTCATACAGTCTGCCATTTGTGTCTGGTATAGTAGCATGTTCACTTATGCATATCTGGGTACAATGATTCTCTAGTCCAAAGTAATTTTACTTAATTCAAACAGAAGTGAAAAGAAGGATTCTTCCAAATGCACACTCTTGGGATCTTCGTCCAAGGTAGTAATGACCAAAATACTGTACCAAATGACGGGACTATTTGTGGTAATGACAATCCTCCTTGCATGATTTGTCTGACTGACGTATACATTCACAGGGATCATGATAACGTTTTCTCTTTATATTGCAAATAAAACTATCTAAAACGATTTTAAAGTAATACGAACATAAATTTACATAATTTGTAAGCTAAATATATTTCTGATGGCTTTTCAATTACTGTGCGGATACAAGTAATAATGTATACTGTAATATATATACGTTTCATATTACATTAGAATTTCCTTTATTTAAATGTAGATTGTTTAAAAGATAAACTACTATAATTAATAAATATCTACATGCGTACAAATAAAATGAAATACTGTTGATCCATATTATGTTAAATGTAATAAAGTGACCTGCATTTTAAATTCCATTTTAAATGCGAGTTGATAACTCTATTCAAATAGTTAGATTTAAATAATTTATGCGTACATATTGTGTTTAAAAATTTGCCTTCCATATACATGATTCATTATTGAAATTTTTCATTCACGCTTTAACTGAATAACATGCATAATTTATTTAATAACAAAGAGTGATGAAATATGTATATGTAGAGATGCTCCAAATTTAATTTCAACAGAATTGAAACGATGAATATTCATTAGTTATTTTAAGGAGAAATTGAGTCCCATGAAATAAAACAAATGCACAGCTGCTTAATTATAACATATAGCAAGTAGCAGACTAAAAGAGCTTTCGCAAACAATGGAATTCAAGCAAATGTTCTTTGCGAAAACTTATCTGAAAGAAATTTCGCAGACAAAGTCACCATTATCAAGAAAGGAAACCCTGTTCCAGCTCATAAGTGCCTGGCGTTCCACCATGATTTGAAGTGTTTCCCTATCCGAAAGTAGTTAGAGGGGACATTTAATTGCTGCTTCCAATTAAAATCAAAGCCTCTCCGTCACTAATCACGTAAATGTACCTAGACTTTGTCATAAATTGTAGAGATCGTTATTACGAATCTATTTCTGATTTGATGACATGTGGACATTAATTTATGCACCGATTGAAAGAAAAGGAAAATAAGTAATTTGAATTTCGTAAAGTTGATTAGTGAAGCTGAATGCATTTGACTTATGGAGCTCATTGCATTGATTTTTCTTTGGTGATCAAGATAAAAGTTGGGGATAGTGTTGATGAGAATTGAGTTCATAGAAAAGGCTAACAGAACCATATTTTAAAAACTATTATACAAGCTCATTACATTTTCATGTTAAAAATGTACTGTTATAAATGTTATATTTATTTTGTATATGTTATATATTTTTAGTGTAATGTTAAAATCATTGGTATAATTATCATTACCTGGTTGCAAAATGACTTCATTCTCTCAGTTATCGACTGAAGGAAGTGCAAAAATTAAAAAAATATATATATTAAATGCAGGAATTTATTAAATGAAAATAATGTATTTGTAAAAAAATATATTTTTTATAATTAATAAAATATCTTATTATTACATAATACTTCTAATAATGTATATTGATATCTAGTATTTACAATTTTTATTACTAATATCTATACTATTATCCTCTAGTTATCATTTGTTAATCTTCCAAAATGATTTATTAGTTTCAATGAAAATAAATGTTATGAAAAAAATTAATTACGATGTATTTAAAAATATATACATTTTTCAAAGAAGAAGACATTCAACACTATTTAGAGTAAAAGGAAAAAAAAAAATATAATTTCTATCTAAAAACATTTTTAATTATGTATCATATATTCTTTACTGTCAGAATAGGAAAGGACTATATTTATGCTTATTTTAATACTCCACGAGCAGAGTATGAAATTGTTAAAATTTTCATATGTAGGTGCATTTAATTTTTATAATTTGTTCAATGCACACATAAATAAATTCTAAAAGAACAAAGATTGCTAAATGATTACTTTAATGATGGTATTCAATAACATGAGATTCATTTATGGAGATATATACAATGTGATAAATCTTTTACGACATTTGCCATACATTTTTAATTATACCCTTCAAATCCTGGATGGAATTATGAAAAGAACTGCATTTGAAGCACATGCAAGTTTAAATCCTTAGAATGTATTGCTGAAAACAAAATTGGTTTGACGAACTATAAAGATAAATTATAAATGTATTTCAGCATTTTAAATAATTTTATATAAATAACTTCTGAATAAATTTGTAAGAATTAAATAAGTCTACTAATTAATTGATTTTTCAATAAGAATAATTCTCTATAATATATTGATCTATAGAATATGGACTATAACTTTTGTTATGCAAATAATCATAGAAAAACTTATAAATCAATATAGAAGGAAAATAAAATATTATTACGGTATTTATATTATTAAGGTGACAATAATTCTCGATACGAATATGAAATTCTTGACATCAGAAAATGAAGAATGATATGAATCGTAAGAAAACACAAACTGATATGCTTAATAAAAGAGGATACGAAGTATTTAGTCCCTCACTTACTGACACTATTATTTGACAGGCCACCCAACCTTCCATTTCGGCCTGCACAGCATATCCTAATATGGGGATTGGTTGCAGCAGTCAGTTACGCAGCCACTGAGATCAAACTGAGAGAGAAGCTGATGAAATATTCAGGAATCCAACAATGGATCAGGACATCTTCAGCAACAGAAAATAAGGTCGATTCTGCAAGGATTCAGGCGAAATGAGGTATTCATTTGATATTATTATTACATAGGTTTGTTTTCAATGCATATTTAGAAAGCATTTAATGATAAAAATCCTTTAAAATGTAATTTTTTTTATAAATTTGACAATCAAATTGAACGTTATGTTTTTTTATAAATTTATTTACTATATCCCAAACAATATTTGTTATATGTATGGTTTTTTTTTAAATATTGCTACGAATTCCATATATATGTCTGGTAAGAGCTAAAAATTCATAATGATAGTGATATATCGTGATATTTAAAAATGATCCCTTTGATTTAGTATATGCAGTTTTAAATATATAATTTTCATGTTAATGAAAACTAAAAATATTATTTTCTGTAGTCGGGTAAAACCGTGCCATATGTAACGAAAAATAAATTGTTATTATTTTTTTTTTTTATCTATTTATATAACACTTGATTTGATATGTACAATATTTAAATGTAATTTAATCTTCTAATTTTTATATCAAATTATTGTTGTATAACATTGTAGAAAAAATGACGAATAAATTTTAATTAGTTCTTTTTTTTTATTTAAACATGAATATTTTCTGCCTCGCTGATATTTCTAGTGCTGCCTGATGACATCTGACATTATATGGTGCTTGTTTTAGAAACTTTCTTTAATTTAAACTCAATGTGAAAAGCTAATTAAATATATATTAACTGCTTTAATATATTATTTCTGAAGTTAATACGGTTGTGATAGTTTTTAATATGTTTATATTTTACTTTATTTCTTTCAAATATTGTATTTATAGGCTAACTTATATTTTAATTTCTATGTTTTAAATATTAATGGTTATTATTAAGGAACTTTTCCTATATAATAAACTTTTTCCATGTAATAAACTTTTCTTTACATTTTGGCAAATTACATTTCTTATTAACTATCAGGGTTTTGATATTGTAATTGAGATTTAATCTTGTCTCATTCGCACTTTTCATTTTATTAAAAACTTTTTTTCTTAATAATATTTACTAAAAGTAAAGTCGAAATTGTTACAATCTCGAAAAAATTATCATGGATTTATTTTATGAGTTTTTTTTTAAATCGAAATTAATACAAAATACAAAAAAAAAATATATATATATGAATGAATTTAAGTTGTATATTCCTTATTTAAATTCCATGATATAATGTAAAAATATCCGATTTTTTAAGTCGGGCAAAGTCTGTAAGCTAATAGACTGGACAAGTATCATCTAATTTGAAAAGAAGGAATAATTGAAAAATAAACACTGTTGTTTTCGTGAGTTAGCAGAGTCTTTAGGTTAAGAAACTGCATAGTCCCAAATATTTCCCTTTTTTATACATAATACTTAAATAGTGGGATTTTAGTTATGCGGGGTCAATAAGGTTGGAATTTTTTATTTAATATTGTGAGATTGAATCTAAATACGAATTATTAAATGATGCAGTTTCTTTTTCTTTTTTAATTGTTTCCATTTTATTTGAATATTTTATCGCCCTATCACTACCTCGGAAGGAAATATAAGGCAAGTGGCCAAATCATTTTCACATATGTATTGTCAAATCACATTAGATTCCAGTGTTTCATAAAATGTGGGCAAAATTACTTGGAGAAAGTTGGGTGAACAGCTAAAAAAGGAACGATTCATTTACAGAGAAATTGAGGTAAATCACATGTTTAGCGTGCCGTGTAATCAATACACGGCGAGAAAGTTATCAGTACAGGAAATGAGTTTTGGATACGGCTCACTAACTTTAAAAGTTTTACTTTATTGCAAAGAAATAACAAATAAATATTCGATTCAGCCAATGAATTTATTAGGACCCTTTTCCCATGTAGGTCAGTTCCAGAAACTTATCGAATGAGAAACTAATTTTTTCCTTCAAGAGAAATCCGGCTGCCTAGGAATTTAAGTTCCGTTTCCCATAAACACGTATATATTTTTTTCATGTGCTCGTTTAAGCGATACATTTTCAAAATTTTGATTCATGATTTCGTATTTGAAATATGGCCTGTCTGTTACTTTTAAATGAAACGTGTCGAAATTTAAAATCATTTTATCTTATCTTAATTTTAGAAAAGAAGTGAATGTTGTTATTTTAATGAATGATTAGTATAAACATTATTTCATAAATAGATGTAGTGTTTTTTTTTTTTTAAGTTTACATTACATCTTTATTTTAATACTAATATTATTATGAAATTTAAGGGCTTAACCTATGCCTTCCTTTTAATTTACTTTATTTAATTATTTTGTTTTTTAAATGTATTTTTCTTCTGTAATTGACACTTATTTACAAACATTATAGTAATTTTTTAATAGATTTTTTTTGTGTATCAGAGGTATAGAGGGGTAGAGGTTATATGCAGTGGATTTATAACACAAGTTAAGGGTATATACATAAATGAAGATTTTTTATCAAGAAAACGGGAAAGGCGAAAAAAATGGCTTATTGGCTTAAATTGGTTTAATATATTGTTTTAAATGACGCCACTAATTTCATATTTTTATTTCTTTTACTTCACAACATAAGTGTTAAATTTCTATTTTACACAAAATTATTTAAGATAATGTTCTTCGAAATCGCCCTTTGGGCTCGATCCCCACCAGCCAAGATGATGGCGCGAGGGTGAAACTTCTGGAATGTATTTAAATGAAGACAATGGCGAATGTTATTTTTCTCGGAGCAGTCGTTTACCGCCATTTCGAATAATCCTGTTAATAGCAAGGAGGGAAAAAAAAAAGATAAACTCGAAATAGTTTTATCGCAGCATCGATACGAGGTTATACAGTAGAATTTAATTTGTGTTCCGAAAACTATTCTTAATGAATTTCCGCTTTGCTTCAGATAATGACAAGTCCTTCAGCCAAAACCATTGTATTTACATTTCGTGCGATTTTATCTGTGTTAGTTGGGAATTTCTCATGAATGTTAGATTTGTACTTTGGATTTAGTTGAATTGAGTTCTTTTTGTTTGAAATTTATTACGAAAAGTGTATTTTTTCAATATTAAAAGATAGATTGTTGCGTTCTTTACCTTTAACACTTTCTGATAATGATGCTGTTATTTATTTGTTCCAAAAATTTATTTGAACTTATTTGATATGCCTAACGTTTTAAAATAAAAAAAAAACATTTTAGGAATATTTCTAAAATTTTATATACATTTTTTTTTTATACTTTAAAGAAAAAAAAAAGGTAAAATACCTTAATTAAATAATTCAAAAATTCCTTTTATTCAGTACTATGTTTCCAATCTCTCTCTCTATATATATTGGAAAAATTGTATTTTCAACTAACTATCCTTGAAAATTGAAAAAAAAATATCTATAAACTTAAATTATTAAATATATAAAAAATATTTGTAATTATCATTTATTATTAATATATATAAATGCTTTAAATTTAAAAACAGAATCAACATAAAATCTGCCCTTAAATAGCTAAACAAACTTTATTGTTAACTTTCTTTTCCAGCAGAAATAAATGCGTTCTTTTTATTCTATCAACATAAGACTTTGTCAGAGGACCCATCTCTAAACACTGAAAAGAAAAAGGTAGGAAAATTGAGAGTAGGTCAGCGTTTGATGGATTATTTGCCATTCTGCTCAAGAAGAAAATGACAGATCACAATGTATTGATTTAATTAGTACAGTTTCCTTTCTCGTGTTCCACAAATCGATATTGGACAGCTTAACCCTATATCTGTCTCCTTTCATTTCTTCAAAACTGATTACATTACTCAGTTCATCGAAGAAATAATCAAGTCTGCCTGCTGAATTTTAAACGGTCTTCGTTTGCAGAAATGAAAAAGTTTGGTTTTCTGTACAATATAGAAGATATGTATTAATATTGCGAAGGAAATTTAAAAAAACAATCCATTGAATCAGCATATGTTTGTGTGATTGAATTCTGATAATGATATTTGGGCTTACTGAATGTTACTTGAAGATTTTGAATACTGATAACCGCAGATTTATTTTAAATATTCATGTTTTTATCTTAGATCATTCAAAGCTTTTTTTTTTTTATTTCCAATGGCAGATTATGAACAGTCACAGCAAAAACAGAACAACGAAAAAAAAGAAAAAGAAAAAAAAAAAAAAAAAAAAAACATACGACGACAACAAAATAATACAACATATACAACAAAACATGCTGAAACAGAGTTTATTAATCTAACAGTAATGCCAAGTTGCACATCTTTTAGTCACTAAAATGTGTTGCCAGGTGCACCACGGGGACGTAGATCTTCTGCGCACCCTCATTCAAAGGTTTATCAGCGGATTTGAGTACTGATCCACATACAGATTTCATAAAATGTTTCTTCAAGTCAAGTTTCATGTGCAAGGTTGGTAGTAGGATTTGTTTTTGGATCTACTATCGGTAGAATATTCACATCTCTCCAAACCTGCTTCAAGAGGTCAGACATTGTCATCCACTGTGATTAAATCATTATTTCCTGCAGCAACATATTATTTTTCATTTGAATTTAGGATATCTTGATTTCTGTCTTCTATTAGAGTTATTCGATAAGCCACATGAAGATCAATGGGGCCATGGAAAGTGAATCCGGCAAATATATAATTTTTTTATGGAAATATTCTTTCAGTAACATGTTATTGGTAGTAACAAATTCCTCGTTCTCTCTAGATCAGAGCAGGAACTAAATTACACTATAACGAGAATCTTGAATAGTATAGACTACCATTTGTGTCTGGTCTGAATAACGTGTTCTGTATGTATATCTGGGCCCGATGATTCTCTCGGCCATAAAATATTTCTGCAGGATTCAAACAGAACGGAAGAACTTCCTTACAGGTGCACTCTCTGAAGATGTTTGTTCAAGATATTAATGTCGCCCAAAATGCCTTGACAATTTGTGGTAAGCGTTCCTTCATGATACAGTATGTCTGACTGACGTGCACATTCACTTGGATCATGATAAATTTTTATGTTTGTATCCTAAGTAAAACTGTCGAAATTGACTGTAAAGTAATAAATATAACAGAACTGTACAAAATTTGTGAAGTAAAAATATTACTGAGATATTTTCAGTTACTGCGCTGAAGCAGGTAACATTTTTTTCCCCATTGCAGCTGGCAAACAGACACGAACGTCTTTCGATGCCTATAAGGGCTGCACAGATGTTACTCAATTTGTTACCCAGGGGTCATCACTTTATGGTAAGCCACGGACGCGAAGTAACAATGCCCCCGCAACGCTCTACGATCCTATTAGAACCGGGACCTACGGCTTAAAGTGGATTCCGAACCACTAACAACGCCCATGGGCAAAGCCCGGATTTGAACCCGATACCAGTGGTGCCGAACGCCAGAGCGCTAGACATTCAGCCATCAGGCCCCTAAAATTGTTGGGTTTTTTTTTGTTCCAAAGCAGCTGGCAAACACTTAGACACATTATATTCAGGTAATATTATATACTGAATATTTACGACAGAAAAATCATACGTTTCATATTACTTTATAATTTTTTTATTTAGTTATATATTTTTTTATAATTTACATCATAAACTATCTTAATTATTAAATCTAAACGTACATACAAATAAAAAGAAATAATGGTTGATTTACTTTATAATTAATGTAATAAAGTCACCTGCATTTTAATTCCATTTTAAATGCGACTTAATATCTACATTCAACTACTTAAATTTAAATAACATACGCATACAATTTTTGTTTATTCGTTTGCCTTTAGACACACATGGTACATTGTTGAAAATTTCATTCTCGCTATGACTGAATAACAAGCATAATTTATTTAGTAACAAAAGAGATGAAAGATGCATATGCAGAGATGCTCCAAATTTAATTTCAACAGAATTGCGACGATGAATATTCATTATTTATTTTAAGGAGAAATGGAGTCCCATGAAATAAAACAAATGCACAGCTGCTTTAATTATAACAAGTAGCAGAGTAAAAGAGCTTTCGCAAACAACGGAATTCAAGCAACGGTTCTTTGCGAAAACTTATCTAAAGAAATTTCGCAGACAAAGTCACCATTATCAACAGAGGAAGCTCGTCTGTGCTAGCTCATAAGTGTATGACGTTCTACCATTGTTTGAAGTGTTTCCCTATCCGAAAGTAATTAGAGGGGACATTTAATTGCTGTTTCTAATTAAAATCGAAGTCTCTCTGTCACTAATCACGTAAATGTGCACAGACTTTGTCATGAAGTGTCCAGATCGTTATTACGAATCTATTCCTGATTTGATGGCATGAGGACATTATTTTAAACACTAATGGAATAATAGGAATAATAAGCAATTTTATTTTCGCCAAGTTGATTTGTAAAGCTAAACACATTTGACTTATGAAGCTCATTGCATTGACTTTCATTTGATTATTAAATTGAAAATTGGGGGTGGCATTGATGAGAATTGAATTGATTGATAAAACAGAATCATATTTTTTAAAATATTTACACAAATTCCTTATATTTTCACTTTAAAACTCTACTCTTATATTATTAAATTTAATTTGTATATGTTATATATTGTTAAGATTAGTGTTAATAAATATGTTTATGCCTATAACCAGTGCGAAATATAAAAAATATATTATTAGATTATTCAGCAATTTAAAAGTAAAAATAATGTATTTTTTTGTCAAAAACTATATTGATTATAATAATTAATAAAAAATATTTTATTGCTACATAATGTTACTACGTATGTATTTCAGTATACTACTCGTCGCTCAGTAACATCGTTCAATGCTGATGAGCATTAGGACCGAGGTTTCCATCCACTGGCTGATTTAATGTACATATGTGTTTCATAAAACGAGGAAACTTGATCACGTTTGTGATGTTCAGCGTCTTGTCTCGTTAGTCCAGCTACCTGGTGGTCGTTTTCACAGTTTTTTTTCCCATACGATACCCAAATGTTTCATAGTTACGCCACAAAAGTTCTATCGGAAGTCAAAGTCATCCTTCTTCAACGATACGGAGCTAATCCAGACTTCTACCTACATGTACTGTAGTAGCTTCTACCTAAGTATCATCACAACAGAAGCTGCCTCTTTCAGTCCAACCATGAGTAGATTTCTCATGTAATGTCTGTCCCACACTGCAGGACATTGAGGATTAGAATGAAGACACACGTATGTTTTTATCACCTATTCTAGGTATATAATTTTTAACCTTCGTAAGAATATATTATAATTTGATTGAAAATAAACTTTTTGAATTAAAATGAATAATTACCACGTCTACAAAAATGTCCCAGGCAGAAAATATTCAACAATATTTAGAAGGAAATTAAAAAAAAATATATATTATTTCTACATAAAAAAGTATTTAATTATGTCTCTTATATTTTTTTAGGGCCAGAATATAAATAATTATTAAATTTTTAATTATTTTAATACACTAGGATAAAACTAAAATTTTCATATGTAGATGTATTGCATTTTCATACTCAGGAGATGCACACAGAGCTTAAATTTTAGAACTAAGATAGCACATCTTTAATGATGATATTCAATTTCACAGGATTCATCATGATTAATTACCATATTTACAATGTGATATGAAACTTTTACGGTATTTGTCAGACCTTTTAACCACACTCTTCAAATCCTAGATGGAATTATGAAACGTACTATATATGAAGCACCTACAAAAAGTAGGAATAAATCCTTAGAGTGCACTGCTTCATACATAAAATTTGTTTGAAGGACAATAAGGATAAATTATAAATGCATTTCTGCATTTTAAATAATGTAATATACATATTTTCTTAATATATTTGTAAGAATTAATAAGTATACTAATTAATTAATTTTTCATTAAGAATATTTCTCTCTAATATATCGATCTAATGAATATGAACTATAAATTTTATTAGACAAATAATCATAAAAAACACTCAAACCAATATAAGAGGAGAAAAAATATCATTACAGGGATTTATATTATGGAGGTGACAAGGATTCCAGATATAAATATAAAATCCTTGACATCTGAAAATGAAGAATGATATGGATCATAAGAAAATACAACATGGTATGCTTAGTAAAAAAGGACACGAAGTATTAAGATCCTAATTTGCTGACACTATTATTTGACAGGCCATCCAACCATCCATTTCGGCCAGCGCAGCATATCCTAATTGGAGGATTGGAAGCAGCAGTCAGTTACGCAGCTACTGAGATCAAACTGAGAGGGAACCTGATGAAATATTCAGGAATCTCACAATCGATCATGACATCTTCAGCAACAGAAAATTAGGTCGATGCTGCAAGGATTCGGGGTAAATAAAGCATTCATTTGCTGTTATTTTTATGTAGTTTTTTTCAATGCATGTTTTAAAAGTAAGCATTAGCATTAAAGTTGTAAAATGTATATTTTTTTATAAATTTGTCAAGTAAATTAAAATTTGTATTCTTTTGATAAATTTATTTGCTAAATGGATATTTTTCAGGAAAATGTTTGAGTTAAATTTATAATGCAGTAAGTTTCACTTATTTACAAATATTATAGCAATTTCTTAAATCTATTTTTTATTATAGTGTAGGTCGATTGCTTATGTTTATTTTTCGTAGTATGTGTATGTTTAAAATGATGAAATACATTCCTTTCAGTCGTTTTTTTTATTTACTGCACTGTTACTTATTTTGGTTCAATGTATGCGATATTACAATATTACAAACCATTTATGGAAGTTGAGATTTATTTATATTACGTTAAATTTCAACACTCCTACAGTTATATTTCTTTTAATAATGCATTGGAAATCTTAAACTTGAACCATTCCTTCAAATTTCGAGATTAATTGGTTTAAAATTTCTGAGTGAAAATATGATTTAAAATTGTCCCAAAAAATGTAAATAGCAATTTCTTTACACCTTGGTAAAAATAATGTTAACTCTCAAGGAATAAATAAATAGTAAGGTCCATTACTTTCTTGAATGCTACGTTTATAAACTAGTTTACCTAGTTGAATAATTGTCCTAAACATTCATCACAAGCTTTTGGTTGTAAATTACTAAGGAGCCTGATGTCGAATGACTAGAGCTCTGGCGCTGGGTGCCACATGCTCAGGGTTTGAGTGCTGGCAGTGCCATGAATATTTGTAGTGGTTCGGAATCCACTTTAAACAGTAGGCTCTGGTCTCATATTACTGTAGAGCGTCAGAGAACCCAGTCAGTAGTAGCAGTAGTATTAGTAGTCCGACAGGAATATAGGGAGTAGGACCGACAACCATGCCCCGTATAATGAAAATCATTTCTGTCTCTAAATCTGCCACTAGGTAGACCGCCTTATCCCACCATGGCGCTGTTGCGTCAATGAAGAAGCAAAAATTAGTATAATGTTATGTTATGCTATCTAACCTAGAAGCCGAACTATTTACCAAAACAAACTTAATTTAGGAGAGTAAGATTATATGCAGAGGGCATGAGGCAAGTTAAGGGTGTAAACATAAATGAAAATTTTTATGAAAAGGGGTAAAAGGAGAAAATATTTGACAAACTGGCTTAAAATGTTTTAATGCATTGTTTCAAATGATGACACGATTTTCATTTTTTTTTTTCTTTTCATTTCTTTTATTTTACAACATAAATGTTAAACTTCTAGTTTGCACAAGATCATTTAAGAGAATAATCTTCGAATTTGCCCTTTAGGTTTGATCCCCGCAACCAAGACGATAGCTTGTGTGTGAAACTTCTGGAATTTATTTAAATGAAGACAATGGAAAAAATTATTTTTGTCGAAGCAGTCGTTTACCGCCATTCCGAATGATCTTTTTAAGGGCAAGGAGGAAAGAAAAGATATACGCGAAATAGTTTTATCGCACCATCGATACGAGGTTATAAAATGGAATTTAATCTGTGTTCCGAAAACTATTCTTAATGAACTTCCATTTTGCTTCAGGGGACGACAAGTCCTTCAAAAAGACAATTGTAATTGGATTTCGTGTGATTTCATCTGTGTTAGTTGGGAATTTCTGATGAATGCTAGATTTTTACTTTTGATTTAAACAGGTCGAGTTCTTTTTTTTATTGAAATTTAATACGTATTTTCAACAAAAACTGTATTTTTTCAATAGTAAAATATATATTGTTGAATTATTTTGCCTTTAGCACTGATAAATATACGTATTACCATCAAAAGTATTTGAACTTATTTGAAATGTGTTACGTTTTTAAAAATAACATTTTGTGTATACATTTTATAATTAAAAGAAAATTAAGGAACAATTCCTTAATTAATTAATTCAAAATTTCCTTTTATTGAGTAATATGCTTCCAATAGATAATTTTATTTGGAAACTTTGTATTCCTAATTTTGTATTGTCTGAAAATTAAAAAAAAAAAAAAACCAAGACACAAAAATACAATTTATTTTTCTTCATAAATATTCATACTGAGTATTCGAAATTACCATTCATTATTTATATATATAAATACTTTAAATTTAAAAGCAATATCAACTAAAATTTTGTCCTTGTATAACTAAACTGTAGCTAAAAAGACTATTTAAATTTATTTCCCAGTAGAACTAAATACCCCCCTTTTTATATTTCTATCAACAAAACAAAGTTTGACAAAGTACCCTTCTCTAAACATTGAAAAGAAAAAGGTAGAAAAATTGAGAGTAGGTTCAGCGTAATATATATAAATGCATTAAATTTAAAAGCAACATCAACATGAAAGCTGCCCTTAAAAAGCTAAGCAATGTATTTAACTTTCTTTTCCAGTAGAAATAAATACCCTTCTTTTTATATTTCCATCAGCATAAGACGTTCTCAGAGAATCCATCTCTAAACATTGGGAAGAAGAAGGTAGGAGAATTGAGAGTAGGTCAGCGTTTGATGGATTATTTGCCATTCTGCTCAAGAAGAAAATGACAGAATCACAATGTATTGATTTAATGAGTACGGTTTCCTTTCTCGTTTTCCACAAATCGATATTGGGCAGCTTAACCCTATATCCGTCTCTTTTCATTTCTTCAAAAACTGATTATATTACTCAATTCATTGAAGAATTAATCAAGTCTGCTTGCAGAATTTTAAACGGTCTTCGTTTGTAAAAATGAAACGGTCGATTTTCTATACAAGGAGATATGTATTAATTTTTAGAAGAGTATTTAAAGAAAAAATCCATTGAATCGTCAGACGTTTGTATAATTGAATTCTGATAATGATTTTTTAACTTTCTGAATATTACTTGAGGATTTTGAATACTGATAACCACAGTTTTAGTTTGAATATTAATTTTTAATATTATATCATTCTCAAGTGTATCAGTGGACCACTATGCTTTGTAAGAACTATGTACTAAAAACCTAAACGGAGAAAAAATAATAATCCAATTATTATTTAATATAATTATTTAATCAAAAAATTATTATTTAATCAAAAAATAATTATTATTTATGTTATCTGCAAAAATAGATTTAATTAATTAAAAATTTAATTTAAATACTTTCGGGTATGAAAAATATATATGATACTTGAATTCAATTTCATATGTGAATAATAAATTTAAGATTATCATTTTGATATACAGTAATCTCCAAAAGTTAAGCTAGAATTTATTTTTGTATGTAACATAAGCCAATTATAAGGAATGATATTTTAACAAATATTTATCGCATTTTAATCATTTTGAGACTGTATCTAATTTACATAGCAGTATGTTCTAATAAAATACATGTTTAGGTTTAAAAGAAATAAATATACATATTTTAAAAAAATTACTAAATATATGTGTTTTATCAAATAAAATGTGTCTTTCCCTAGTTGTAATATATTTTTGTTAACACTTTTTCAGTTGGCAATTATATTGTCACACATCAACGGGAAGTAATCGACAGATATTAATTACATGTAAGCATATTACATATAATTTCAGGGCAGGATTATAAACAGGTATCTTCCAAAAAAGTCCCAACAATGATCAATAGAATTTTTGAGGATGGGGCGGGGGTACTTTTATTAAAAAATAATTTGCACATCTTATCAAACCTAGCTCAAGAAGTCAGGCATTGTTATCATTGTGAATAAATCATTATATATAGCAGCAATATATTATTTTACAATTGAATTTAGAATGTCATTCTCATATTTATCTTCTATCAAAATGACATATGAAGATTTTTCTATACATTTTTCTTCTATCCATGAAATATATGAAAATCAATGTGTCCATTCAAAAAGAATCTGACAAAGATATAATTTTTTTATAGAAATATTCTTTCAGCAACTTATTATTGCTAGTGACTGATGCCTCGTTCAGTCTAGATCAAAGCAGGAAGTAAATCAGTACTCTAAAGAGAACTTTGGCTCATACAAATTTCCATTTGTGTCTGATCTGGTAACGTGCTGCCGTATGTATGTATGAGCACGATGATTCTTCTGTCCAAAAGTATTTCTGTTGGATTCAAATAAAAGTGAACGAACCTCTTTCAAGATGCATTCTCCTCGTTGATGTTCGGTCAAGAAATTGAGTGTACCCAAAATGCCAGGATTATTTGTGATAATGGAAATAATCTTGAATGATATGTTTGAATATTGCAAACCTCCACCAGGAACATGATGACAACTTCTCTTTATATTTCAAATGAAACAGTCTAAATTAACTTTAAAGTAACTGCAGAAATGTATACAATTTGTGAGCTAAACGTATTACTTATTTTTTTTCAAATACTGTGCAGGATGCAGGTAACATTATAAAATGAATATGTACGATTATAATAAGCATACATAACATATTATTTTAGAATCGGTTTTATTTAATTCTAAATTGTTTATACTTTGTAAATAATAACATATTCTAATAATATATATATATATATATATATATATATATATATATACATACAAATAAACAGTAATACTATTGATTCCTATTATGTAAAAGTAATAAAATCGCCTGAGTTTTAATTCCATTTTAAATACAAGTTAATAATCAGAATCAATTAGTTAAATTTAAATAATGTATGCATACCTAATTTGCTTATTAAATTTTCCTTACATTTATATGATTCCGTATTGAAATCTTTCATTTTTCATTCACGCTTTGACTGAATAACTTGCGTAATTTATTTCTGACAAAAGTTAATGAAATATGCTTACGTAGAGAAACTTCAAGTTTAATTTGAACAAAATTGCGATGATAAATATTCATTAGTTATTTTAAGGATAACTGGAGTCCCATGAAATAAAACAAATGCACAGCTGCTTAATTATAACAAGTAGCACACTAAAAGAGCTTTCGCAAACAATTGAATTCAAGCAACGGTTCTTTGCGAAAACTTATCTGAAAGAAATTTCGCAGACAAAGCCACCATTATCAACAGAGGAAGCCCTGTTCCAGCTCATAAGTGCCTGGCGTTCCACAACGATTTGAAGTGTTTCCCTATCCGAAAGTAATTATAGGGGACATTTAATTGCTGCTTCGAATTAAAATCAACATCTCTCCGTCACTAATCACGTAAATGTGCCCAGACTTTGTCGTGAAGTGTCCAGATCGTTATTACGAATCTATTTCTGATTTGATGACATGTGGACATTATTTTAAACACTAATGGAAGAAAAGGAATAATAAGTAACTTGGTTTTCGTAAAGTTGATTCGTGAAGTTTAATGCATTTGACTTTTCCTTGAAAATCAAGTTGAAGATTGTGATGGTGTTGATGACATTTAAATTGATTGAATATATTAGATCAACTACATTTTAAAAATTTATGTTCAATATTTTATTATATTTTAATTTTCAAAGTGCGCTGTTGTGAATGTTATATTTAATTTTTATATGTTACATATTAATAATGCAATGTTAAATACATGTATAAAAGTGTTAATACTACTGATTACCTTGTACTAAATGTTACACTCAGTATTTATCATAACTGGTTGCAAATGACTTATTCTCTCAGTTCAGCTTCAGAATGTCAGTTATGCGAAATAAAAAAAGTAATATTAGATACATGGATTTATAAAATTGAAATAATGTATGTTTCTTTAGAAAAATATGTTAATTATAATAATTAATAAAATAGTACATAATACTAGTACTGATTCTAGTATGTACTAATATTATATACTAACCTCTAGTATGTACTAATATTATATACTAACCTCTAGTACATAATAGCAATATTACTAATATACACTGAAGTGACAAAAGTCATGGGATACCTCTTAATATCGTGTCGGCCCTCCTTTCGCCCGGCGAAGTGTAGCAACTCGACGTGGCATGGACTCAACAAGTCGTTGGAAGTCTTCTGCAGGAATATTTAGCCATGCTGTCTCGATAGACGTCCATAATTGTGAAAGCGTTGATGGTGCAGGATTTTGGGCACGAACAGACCTCTCGATGATGTCACATAAATGCTCGATAGGATTCATGTCGGGCGATCTAGGTGGAGAGATCATTCGTTGGAATTGTCCAAAATGTTCTTCAAACCAATCGCGAACAGTTGTGGCCCGGTGACATGGCGCATTGTCATCCATAAAAATCCCATCGTTGTTTGGGTACATGAATTCCATGAATGGCTGCAAGTGATCTCCAAGTAGCTGAACATAAGCATTTCCAGTCAATGTTCGGTCCAGTCGCACCAGAGTACCAAGTCCATGCCATGAAAAAACAGCCCACACCATTACGGATCCACCACCAGCTTGAACATTGCCTTGCTGACAGTTTGGGCCATGGCTTCGTGGGGTCTGCGCCACACTCGAACCCTACCATCAGCTCTTACCAACTGAAATCGTGACTCATCGGACCAGGCCACGGTTTTCCATTCATCTAGGGACCAACCGATATGCTCACGTGCCCACGAGAGTCGCTGCAAGCGGTGTCGTTCTGTCAGTAAACGCACTCGAGTCGGTCTTCTGCTGGAATAGCCCAAGAAAGCCAAATTTATCCGCACAGTTCTAACAGACATGTCCCTTGTACGTCCCACATTGATTTCTGCGGCTATTTGACGCAGTGTTGCTTGTCTGTTAGAGTTTACGACTCTTTGCAGACGTCGCCGGTCTCGGTCGTTAAGTGCAGGCGGTCGACCACTGCGCTGTCCATGGTGGGATGTTATGCCTGAAATTTCATACTCTCGGCACACTCTTGACACAGTGGATCTGGGAATGTTGAATTCCCTAACGATTTCCGAAATGGCATGACCCATGCGTCTAGTTCCAACTAACATTCCGCGTTCAAAGTCTGTTAATTCCCGTAGTGCGGTCACCATCACGTCAAAACCTCTTCACATAAATAACTTGAACAGAAATGAAAGCTCTGCGAAAGCACTGCGCATTTATACCTGTTCTACGCGATGCTACTGCCATCTGAAAATTTGCATATTGCTATCCCATGACTTTTGTCACTTCAGTGTATATAAAACATTAATCCCTAGTTATTGTTTATTAACCTTCTTAAGATGGTTTATAAATTTGATAAAATATCTATAAAAAGATAAATTAATAAAATTAATTAATTTTTAATAATTTCATTATACGTGGTAATTAATAAAATTAATTAATTACCATGTCTATAAAATATATACATTTTTCAATTAAGAAAACATTCTACAGCATTAAGGGTGAAATGAAAATCCATCTAAAAAATATTTAATTATGTATCTAATAAATTTGTGGTGCCAAAATAGAAAATAAGGGAAACATTTTTGATTATTTTAGTAGATCTGGATCAGAGTATGAAATTATTAAAATTTTCATATGTAGATTCATTCCATTTTTATAATCAGTTCAGATACACACATAACATAATTCTAGTATAACTAAGGTTGCTCATCTTTAATGATGGTATTCAATTTCATGCAATTTCATGAAAGTTTTACCGTATTTGTCATACATATTTAACTATACCCTTCAAATCCTGAATAGAATTAGGAAACGGATTGTATTTGAAGCACATGCAAGATTAAATCCTTAGTATACTGTGTTAAAAACAAAATTGGTTCGACGAACAATAAGGGTAAATTTTAAATGCATTTCTGCATTTTAAACAATCTAACATAAATAGTTTCTGAATAAATTTGTAAGAATTAATAATAAGTCTATTAATAATTTAATTTGTTCCATTAGAGTAACTCTTTCTAATTTATTGATCTAATAAATATGAACTACAACTTTTATTACACAAGGAATCTGTCGTAAAAAATAACGGAGATAATTAATTACGATTTGCATATTGTGTTCACAAATTTGCATTATTTGATTGAAAGCAAATAATCAGTGCTATTTGAATTGCTAATCTTGTCAGTTAATCTTAAATTCAAAAGAGAAGACTTCTAAACATTACAATAATGACAGTTTAATCAGTTTATCTAAACTCTTTAACTCTTTTGTCAAATCCTTATCTTCATATGTAAATATTAACTGAATAAGCCTGCTTGTATCTGGTGATGCAACATTAAAAGTCCTCACAAAGCGGAATTTCATAAACTGCAAGAGTGGCTTATGAATACGGAAAAAGGACGTAATTAACACTCTTAAATCATGTCGACAAATCTAAAGAAACCGGAGGCATTGTATTGCGAGAGTATGAAAACTTTTCGCTGCTACTAAATGAGCTTACGTCGGAAGCGTCTAATGCTGCAGCTGAGCCTTTTTAGCAGAAAGTCAATTACCCTTTTGGAAAACTGTTCCACGTTTCCATTCTTGAAAATATTTCATTTCTAAAGGTGGTTGGCGATTCTTATGTGTATTTTAAACGATGAGGAATAAAAATTAAAGTTTTAACAATTACTTAAAATGCAATTCTAAAATAGACAAAATTCCTTAAAGAAGAATGTAAAATTATTATTCTATTAATCATCTCTTCAAATATCAAATGAAGATATGCCATAGTGAATATTTCTTCTCTTAAAAACTGCATTTATAAGTTATGTCGTTGTCTTCTGCGTCATATTTTTATTATTTAATTTAGTTTGTAATATTTATTTAGCTTGTTATGTCGCCAATGCTTAGTATGGCTCCAATTTGAAGATTTTAGTGGCAAAATTTGTATTGTTAGTAAGGAAATAGTTCTGCATTAGGAATACGAAACAATATCATAATGCTTTACACATAAATTTTGGATGTTTCTCTCTTCAACATCGTGTCAAAAAACTTGTACAAAAATATATTTTTGTATAAAAAGCTAAAATTAATAGCTTAAAGCTATATTATAGCTACATTATAGCTTTATTATAGCAATATTATGTCTTTAAAATTATAAAAGGAATACATTAAACGAAATATATATTTAAGTAGTATGTTTATCCTGATATAACTACAACTACACTCATGTCCATAATTAAGGATAATTCAGAATCACACAGAAATTGAACTCTAAAATAAAAATTTCACCTGTAGAATTATCACACACATCTTGATGAAGAATATGAAATTACAGGAAACCACCAGATGGCATGGATAGTATGTCACAATGACGAGAGTGTAAGAGAGGGGTATATAAGGAATGGTGGCAAATAAGTAAAATTGTTCACAAGCGCTTTAAAAGCCTTTCAGTGCACTAACCGCATAGTTATGGCACAAAGAAAGCATTTCGATGATTTTTTACGAGGTAGAATTATCGGACGACTAGAGTGTGGATGTACCCAGCAGGAAGTATCCGGGAAACTTGGAATCGCCCAGAGTTTCATCTCCAGGCCTTTGGCAACGATTCCAAGATGATGGTAATGTGAGTAGATGTTACAGCACAGGTCGCCCCCGAGTTACAACGCCGAATGAGGACCGGTATTCAGCAGTTACTTGCAAAAGAAACAGACGGAGCACAGCATCAGACCTGTCTCGTCAGCTCTCTTCAGCTACTGGTACGACAATTTCAAGGCAGACTGTGTACAGACGCTTAGGACACATTGGTCCATATGCTCGTAGGGCTGTCAGATGTGTTCCACTTACCACAACTCACTGTCGCCTGCGATTAACCTGAAGTAGAGAGCATGCATTGTGGACACCGCAACAGTGGTCTGGTGTGATGTTTTTCGACGAGTCCAGGTTTAGTTTGCAGTCTGATACTCGCCAGACTTTCATATGGAGAGCGCCAGGTACCCGTTACCACCAAGAGAACACCATTGAAAGACACCGTTACGGTGGTGCAGGATGGCTCGTTTGGGGAGGAATTATTCTTTGTTCCAGAACTGACCTGCATATTCAGAGTGTAACGATGGCAGGCCACATCTATCGAGATGCCATTCAATAACAACATGTACGGTTGTTTCGGAGCGCCATGGGTGCTGAATTTCTGTTTATGGATAACAACGCCCGTCCTCACTGTGCAAACATTGTAGACGAATGCCTTCAATTGGAGGATATCAGCCGTATGAATTGGCCAGCATACTCACCGGACTTGAATCCAATATAGCATGTGTGGGATATGCTTGGCCGACGAATTGTAGCCCGTCAACCGGAACTTCGGAGTGAATCGCTGGATGAGTGGTGTAATATTACCCAAGATCAGATTGATAATTTGATACTCAGCATGCCTAGGCGTTGTAAGGCCTGTATTGCATCGTCCGGGAGACATACTCCATATTAACCATCATACTAACCATGTTATACTGTTTTTTGTAAATAGGTTCTTTTTTGAAATTTGCTCCAGGGAGTGAAAATCGCAATTTTTAATAATTATGTCAAACATATAGCATCTTTTTTGCTCTTTACCTTTTGTTTAATAAATAGACTTTACAAATAAGTCAAATTTGTTTTGCTTCTGTCTCTTTCTTTGCCTGAACTTCATCATCCTTAATTTATGGTCATGAGTGTATATATATACATTTATCATATTAAGATATGAGTTCATTAACAAATTTAGGTCATTATTTAGAAATTGAAGAACTTGACTAAGACAAATATTTGAATATCTAAAACTTTAAACTTAATTTCCTATTTACAAAACTGCTTATTTTAAAATATATAGTATACACATTTATATAACTTCACAATATATTTGAATATTATATATTTAATATAAATATATTATAATGAATGACCTTCAATACCAAAGGGTCTGGGATATGTGTTTTAATAGTTTTTACAACTACAAATTTTATTTAGTAAATGACGTAAATAATGAACCTGTTCCTTTAAATGATGTCTTCAACAATTTAAAAAAAAAATGGAACTTCGACTAAATAAATAGCCCCTTTCTCTCAAAGGCGGAATTTAATGCTAGACTGGAAAACAATGAAAATTAATTTCGATAATTAAAACCATTCTCAACGTGTCTTTTATCACATAATTATCACACACATCTTGATGAAGAATATGATATTACAGGGAACCACCAGATGGCATGAATAGTATGTCACAATGACGAGAGTGTAAGAGAGGGGTATATAAGGAATGGTGGCAAATAAGTAAAATTGTTCACAAGCGCTTTAAAAGCCTTTCAGTGCACTAACCGCATAGTTATGGCACAAAGGAAGCATTTCGATGATTTTTTACGTGGTAGAATTATCGGACGACTAGACTGTGGATGTACGCAGCTGGAAGTATCCGAGAAACTTGGAATCGCCCAGAGTGTCATCTCCAGGCTTTGGCAACGATTCCAAGATGATGGTAATGTGAGTAGATGTTACAGCACAGGTCGCCCCCGAGTTACAACGCCGAATGAGGACCGGTATTTAGCAGTTACTGCCAAAAGAAGCAGACGGAGCACAGCATCAGACCTGTCTCGTCAGCTCTCTTCAGCTACCGGTACGACAATTTCAAGGCAGACTGTGTACAGACGCTTAGGGCACATTGCTCGTAGGGCTGTCAGATGTGTTCCACTTACCACAACTCACTGTCGCCTGCGATTAACCTGAAGTAAAGAGCATGCATTGTGGACACCGCAACAGTGGTCTGGTGTGATGTTTTCCGACGAGTCCAGGTTTAGTTTGCAGTCTGATTCTCGCCGGACTTTCATATGGAGAGCGCCAGGTACCCGTTACCACCAAGAGAACACCATTGAAAGACACCGTTACGGTGGTGCAGGATGGCTCGTTTGGGGAGGAATTATTCTTGGTTCCAGAACTGACCTGCATGTTCAGAATGTAACGATGACAGGCCATATCTATCGGGATGTCACCCATGGATTGCACCCATGGAGCGCCGATGCAAACATGTACGTTTGCTTCGGCTCTCCATGGGTGCTGAATTTCTGTTTATGGATGACAACGGCCATCCTCACCGTGCAAACATTGTAGACGAATGCCTTCAATTTTAGGATATCACCCGTATGGATTGGCCAGAATATTCACCGGACTTGAATCCAATACAGCATGTGTGGGATATTCTTGGCCGAAGAATTGCAGCCCTTCAACGCCCTCCAACCTGTCAACCGGAACTTCGGAGGGCATTGCTTGATGAGTGGTGTAATATTCCCCAAGATCAGATTGATAATTTGGTACTCAGCATGCCTAAGCGTTGTAAGGCCTGTATTGCATCGTCCGGGAGACATACTCCATATTAACCATCATACTAACCATGTTATACTGTTTTTTGTAACTATGTTCTTTTTTGAAATTTGCTGCAGGGAGTAAAAATAGCAATTTTTATTAATTATGTAAACATATAGCATCTTTTTTGCTCCTTATCTTTTTTTTTAATAAATAGACTTTACAAATAAGTTAAATTTGTTGCTTCTGTCTCTTTCTTTGTCTGAACTTCATTATCCTTAATTTATGGACATGAGTGTATCATATTAGAAAATTCAATATTTTGTATGTGAATTTAAAGAATATTTGATTATATTAAGATAAATGAAAAATCATTCTCGTAAATAACTATGTTTTGCATATTGTGCTCGTTAAAACAGGATCAAAATGAGTCCAATATTTATGTAAAATTCTGCATAAGTTCGTTTAAAACAATATTCATTTTTATTCCCCTTTGAATTGATAACCCTGTCAGTTAATCTTGTATTCAAACGAGAAGATTTCTAAACATTACACTAAGGGATGTTTAATCAGATAGGTTAAATTCTTAAATTCTTGTGTTAACTCCTTATCTTAATATGTAAACATTAATTGAATAAGCTCTGGTGATGTAATACGAAAAGTCCTTACAAAGCGGAATTTCATAAACTGCAAGAGTGACTTATGAATACGGAAAAAGGACGTAATTAACACTCTTAAATCATGACGACAAGCCTAAAGAAATTGACGGCATTGTGTTGCGATGGTATGAAAAGTTTTCGCTGCTACTATTTGAGCTTGCTTCGGAAGCGTCTACTGCTGCAGCTGAGACATTTTAGCAGAAAGTGATTATCATTTGAAGAAACAATTCCATGTTTCCATTCTTGAAAATATTGCATTTCTAAATGTGGTTGGCGTTTTTAATATGCATTTTAAAGAAATATTGAAAATTAAAGTTTTAATAATTTCTTAAAATATGAGTGTAAAAATAAACAAAATTCTTTAAAGAATAATATCAAAATATTGTCAAATACTTTATCGAAACTATTTAAATATTGATATTATTTCAGATTTTTCCCTATTAAAACGAAATGTGTATGTAATGTCTGATTAATAAAGTTGTTCTAATTTTTAGGAATGTTTAAATGTATATGGCGCTATTTGAATTTTATAATTTAAAAAAAATAATTAACAACCAGAAAATGAGTATTAAATGTATTGAAATAATTTTGAAATTAAAATTAATTGAAATAATTTTCAATATCATCATAATTAGCTGCAATTTTATGTAAAACATTGTCACGAATAATCCGTGCAATCGAAAATAATTAAGGCTGTCACTGTTTAAAATTTCAAAAACTAGTTATTTCAAATATATCAAAACAAAAATATTTATTACTAGTTAAATCTTTCTAATAGTTATAACTAATGACTATTTCTGCCTAATAATAATCATAACATATTAAACTGAATTATAAATTTAACTTAAACCAATTTCATGAAAAATTTGAAACCAGCTAACTTAACCATTACTTAACTAACTTTTAACCAACTTAACTTACTATTTTTGATAAAAGATACTTTTTAACAAAAACATAATTTTTATTTTCCTTGCCAAATTTATAAAAAAGTTAAATTTAAAATTTTTTTTTAAAATTAAATGCTTTCAAAATAGACATTGAAAAAAAAACCCTACGTAATAATAACATCAAATGCATGCTTTATTTCCCTCGAATCCTCGCAGAATCGACCTTATTTTCTGTTGCTGAAGATGTCATGATCGATTGTTAGATTACTGAATATTTCATCAGCTTCCCTCTCAGTTTGATCTCAGTAGCTGCGTAACTGACTGCTGCTTCCAATCCTCCTATTAGGATATGCTGCACTGGCCGAAATGGATGGTTGGATGGCCTGTCAAATATTAGTGTCAGGAAATTAGGATCTTAATACTTCGTATCCGCTTTTACTAAGCATATCATGTTGTAGTTTCTTATGATTAATATCAAGCCTCATTTTCTATGACAGCGATTTTATATTTATATCTGGAATCCTTATCACCTCTATAATATAAATCCCGTAATAATATTTTCTCCCTTTATATTGAGTTATATGTTTTTCTATGAATATTATCATTTGTCTAATAAAAGATGTAGTAGATATTCGATAAATCAATATATTAGAAAGAGTTATCCTAAATGAAATATTAAATTATTAGTAGACATATTAATTCTTGCAAATTTATTAAGAAATTATTTATATTAAATTGTTTAAAATGCAAAAATGCATTTATAATTGATCTTTATTGCCCGTCAAACCAATTTTGTTTTTGAAGCAGTATACTAAGGATTTATTCTTGAATGTGCTTCAAATGCAGTTCGTTTTAAAATTATATCCAGGTTTTGAAGGGTATAGTTAAAAATGTATGACACATACAGTAAAAGTTTCATGTTACATTGTACATATCTCCATAATGACTCATGTGAAATTGAATATTATCATTAAAGGTGTGCATTATTAGTTTTTCTGGGATTAAGTTATGTGTGTATGTGTTATTGCATAAGAATACAATGAATTATTATTGAACTATTGAATATATATATATACTACTATTGAAAATTTTTATAATTTCGTATTCTGTTCCTATAGTACTAAAATAATCAAAAATTTAATCCTTTTTTTCTATTCTGGTACCACAATATTTTACATAATTAAATACATAATTAAATATTTTTTGGATATAAAATAATAATTTTTTTTTTAATTTCCCTCTAAATACTGCTAAATGTTTCTTCCTTAAAAAATACATACATTTTATGCACATGGTAATCACTTATTTTTATTCAACTTAATAAATCATCTTAAGAAGTTTATTAAACGATCACTAAGGATTAGTACTATTATTAGTATATAGTATATTACACTGAAGTGACAAAAGTCATGGGATAGCAATGTGCAAATTTTCAGATAGCAGTAGAATCGCGTAGAACAGGTATAAATGCGCAGTGCTTTGGCAGAGCTTTCATTTCTGTTCAAATTATTCATGTGAAGAGGTTTTGACGTGATGATGACCGCACTACGGGAATTAACAGACTTTGAACGCGGAATGTTAGTTGGAACTAGACGCATGGGTCATGCCATTTCGTAAATCGTTAGGGAATTCAACATTCCCAGATCCACTGTGTCAAGAGTGTGCCGAGAGTATGAAATTTCAGGCATAACATCCCACCATGGACAGCGCAGTGATCGACCGCCTGCACTTAACGACCGAGACCGGCGACGTCTGCAAAGAGTCGTAAATTCTAACAGACAAGCAACACTGCGTCAAATAAGCGCAGAAATCAATGTGGGACGTACAAGGGACTTGTCTGTTAGAACTGTGCGGAGAAATTTGGCTTTCTTGGGCTATTCCAGCAGAAGACCGACTCGAGTGCCTTTACTGACAGAACGACATCGCTTGCAGCGAATCTCGTGGGCACGTGAGCATATCGGTTGGTCCCTAGATGAATGGAAAACCGTGCCCTGGTCCGATGAGTCACGATTTCAGTTGGTAAGAGCTGATGGTAGGGTTCGAGTGTGGCGCAGACCCCACGAAGCCATGGACCCAAACTGTCAGCAAGGAACTGTTCAATCTGGTGGTGGCTCCGTAATGGTGTGGGCTGTTTTTTCATGGCATGGACTTGGTCCTCTGGTGCGACAGGACCGAACATTGACTGGAAATGCTTATGTTCAGCTATTTGGAGATCACTTGCAGCCATTCATGGACTTCATGTACCCAAACAACGTTGGGATTTTTATGGATGACAATGCACCATGTCACCGGGCCACAACTGTTCGCAATTGGTTTGAAGAACATTCTGGACAATTCCAGCGAATGATCTGGCCACCTAGATCGCCCGACATGAATCCCATCGAGCATTTATGGGACATCATCGAGAGGTCTGTTCGTGCCCAAAATCCTGCACCATCAACGCTTTCACAATTATGGACGTCTATCGAGACAGCATGGCTCAATATTCCGACAGAAGAATTCCAACGACTTGTTGAGTCCATGCCACGTTGAGTTGCTGCACTTCGCCGGGCGAAAGGAGGGCCGACACGATATTAAGAGGTATCCCATGACTTTTGTCATTTGAGTGTAATATCAATATATACTATTAATATGCAGCATATTATTAGTATAAACTAGAAATTAGTAGTATCACTTTGTATTAATAAAATATTTTTATTACTTATTACAATAAATGTACTTTTTTACAGAAAAATTAACATTATTATTTTCAATTTAGAAATTTCTGAATGTAACATTTTTTTCTTATTTTACGCAACGCACTTTTTTAAGCTGAGAACTGAGAGAATGAAGTCATTTTCTCAGAATTACATGCATAAAAGCATGTAATAACGCTGATTTTAACAATGCATTAACAATCTATAAAATGTACAAATTAAATATAACATTTATAACAGCCCGCTTTAAAAATAAAAATATAATAATCCTGAATAAAATTTTTTAAAATATGGTTCAGTTAGTCTTTTCAATCAATTCAATTCACATCAACACCATCCGCAGTTTTTAACTTAATCATCAAAGGAAAGTCAATGCAATGAGCTTCATAAATCAAATGCATCAAGCTTCACGATTCTACTTTGCGAAAATCAAATTGCATATTTTCCTTTTCTTCCATTAGTGTTTAAAATAATGTGCACACGCCATCAAATCCGAAATGGATTCGTAATAATGATCTGGACACTTCATAACAAAGTCTGTACACATTTACGTTATTAGTGACGGATAGACTTTGATTTTAATTGGAAACAGCAATTAAATGTCCCCTCTAATTGCTTTCGGATAGGGAAACACTTCAAATCGTGGTAGAACGCCGGGCACTTAAGAGTTAGCAGATAGCTTACTCTGTTGATAATGGTGACTTTGTCTGTGAAATTTCTTTCAGATAAGTTTTTGCAAAGAACCGTTGCTTGAATTCCGTTGTTTGCGAAAGCTCTTTTAGTCCGCTGCTTGTTATAATTAGGCAGCCGTGAATTTGTTTTATATTATGGGACTCCAGTTCTCCTTAAAATAACTAATGCATATTCATAGTCGCAATTCTGCTCAAATTAAATTTGGAACTTCTCAGCATATGCATCTTTCATCGATTTTGTTACTAAATAAATTATGCTTGTTATTCATTCAAATCAAGAGTCAAAAATGAAAATTTCAATAATGAATAAAGTATATCCAAATCAAATAAATAAACAAACATGTATGCGTAAATTATTTAGATTTAATGAACTGTTTCTAGTAATTAAATCGTATTCAAAAAGGAATCAAAACTTATTACTTTATTACATTTAACATAATATGAATCTATAGTATTTCATTTATTTATATGTGTTTTGAGATTTAATAATTAAAATAGTTTATGATTTGGAAGTTATAAAAAATTTATAATTAAATAAAACAATTTGTAAAGTAATATGAAAAATTTGATTATTACAGTCGTAAATATTCAGTTTATATGTTAACTGAGCATCACCTAAAAGACTGCCATATCAAGGAGAGGATCGAAAACCCCACCTGTATCAACTGCCACCAGATGGGGCACCTTGCCGCTTGGAGAGGTTGCCCGATGTTTCCAAAGCCCCGCCTACCACCCAATCAGGGCCATGCGCCAACAAGACCCGCCTTCACCAGCCGGCATAATATCCTACGAATTTCTTGCAAGGTACACCCAGGATTTCACGCTGCGCCGTTGGTCATCTTCAAAATATCAACGATGACAATACTGATCTCACTGCGGACTCTGCCACTAAGGCAATATGTTCTAAAAGAAATTGTTAATCTCTTTAACACGTTTGATTTGGAAGTTTATAAATTTAAAAATGCTACTAACCCCTTTGAAAAATGCAGCTAAATTCAAAAATTGCATTTATTTTTTAAATTTACTCTGCGTTTTGTTTTAACTAACAATGAATAATCATGCTCATTTGTTTGTATTCATGTTTTTGTTTCCAATGTCGATAATCTATTCACGGCCAAGGTAATTCGTTTATATGTTATATGTTAACTGATCAGCACAATAACTAAGATTTTCTCAGCAAACTTTTAGCTCACAAATTGTACACAGGTCTATAATATACACTTTATACAATATACACTGTAATACACACTATATACAATGTATACAGTAATTATATACATTGTTATGTATATAATTACTTAAAAGATATTATAGATAAAGTTACTTGTATTATAAAGAGAAAAAGTTATCATGTTCCAGGTGAATGTGTTTGTTAGTCAGTCATATCATGCATGAAAGATTATAATTACCACAAATAGTCCCGACATTTTGGGTGGCATGAAGATCTTGATCAAGCATCCTCAGAGAATGCATCTGGAAAGCGGATTCCGTTCCCTTCTGTTTGAATCCAGCAAAAATACTTTTTGGCCAAGAGAATCATCGTGCCCAAATATACATATGGATACACGCTAACATACCACACACAAATGGCAATCTGTATGAGTCAAGGTTCTCTTTAGAGAATTATTCAGTTCCTGCTCTGATCTAAACAGAACTAGGTATTAGTTACTACCAATAATATGCTGGTGGAAGAACATTAATAATGAAAGAAATAAAAAAAAAATCGGTAAAATCTGTATTTTTGTTAAATACAAAAAATAGTTGTAGTTTAACTTTTGAAGACCGCAGCATATTAGAACTTAAATATTAAAATAATTATTCACATATAAAAATGAATTCAAGTATGATATATATTTTTCTTACTTGAATGTATTTAGATTAAATTATATTTGGGAACTTAAATTATTTTTGTATATTAATGTGCAGGGATTTTCAAAAATTTCCTCAAGGAATTTATTCTGATTATTATGTTTTCTCTGTTTACCTTTTCAATACATTAATCTTATAGAAAATAGTCGTCCACTGATAAATTTGCGACTGATATAATATAAAAATAATAATATTAAAATTAACGTTGTAATTATCAGTATTCAAAATCTTAAAATAACATTCAGAAAGCTCAAAAATCATTATCAGAATTCAATCATACAAACTTCTGCTGATTCAAGGGACTTTTACAAAAATACACGTGTTCTGAATATTAATACATCTTTTACATTGTATAAAAATCGAAAATTACGAAATTTTACCTTACTTTTTTTCTTTAAATTATAAAAAATATTTATAAAATTTTAGAAATTTTTCAGAAATATTTTTTTTCTTATTGAAAAAAAAAAACCTTTATACATCTCAACTAAATTCAAATAATTTTTTGGTACCACGCATCTTTATCAGAATTTGATAAAAGCTAAAGAAGTCATTAATCTATATTGAAAAATTACAGTTTTCACCAAAAATCCGTATTAAATTTCAAAGAAAAACATAACTCAATTCAGCTAATTCCAAAGTCTAACAATCATCGGAAATTCCCAACTAACACTGATAAAATCGCACACAATCCAAATACAATGGTCTTCTTGAAGGACTTGTCGTTCCCTGAAGCAAAGCGGAAATTCATTAAGAATAGTTTTCGGAGCACAAATTAAATTCCATTTTATAACCTCGTATCGATGGCGGGATAAAACTATTTTCGCGTTTTTTTTTCACTCCTTGCTCTTAACAGGATTGTTCAAAATGGCGCTAAACGACTGCTTCGACAAAAATAACATTCGCAATTGTCTTCATTTAAATACATTCCAGAGGTTTCACACTCGCGCCATCGTCTTGGCTGCTGGGGAACGAGCCCAAAGGGAGATTTCGAAGATCTTAAATAATGTTATGCAAGCTAGAAGTTTAACATTTATGTCGTTATATAAAATAAATAAAAATATGAAAATTGTGTCAACAATTAAAACATTTATTAAAGTTTATTATATTGTTTAAATCAGTTTGTCAAAAATATTTTTACATTTACCCCTTCCCAACTTTTTGATATTTTTTTCAATTATGAATACACGCTTGACTTGACTGATAACTCTCTGCATATAACCTTCTATTACTAAATAAAGTTTGTTTTTGTTAATTAGCACTGCTTACAAAATATTAAAAACGACAGATTTACGACTCACGGTATAAAATCAGAAAAGACAGAAATTTTTCGACCATTTTTCGTTGGCGCAACACCTCCAAAGTGGGCACGACTCTCGATCTAGTGGCATATTTCGAATTAGGCGATGATTTTATTTGGGCAGGTTGTCTGTCCTACGCCCTGCAGTCATGTTCGATCGGGATCTACGGTTTAAAGGAAATTTCGAGACACTACAAATATCCATGGCACTGTGTGTCCAGGCGCTAGTCAATCGTCCATAAGGCCTCACAGTAGTTTACAATAACAACCTTGTGACGAAAGGTTCTAACAATTATTCAAGTTGTAAAGCAAGTTTGTAAATGTGGCCCTCAAGAATAAAGTAAACATTACTATTTATTTATAACTTAAGAGTAAGCATTATTTTTATCCGAGTACAGAAAAAGGCTGATTTTGCACATTTATGGGTTGTTTTTTTTTGTCATTTTTAAACGGATATTTTAGCCCACTTACAATTTTAGACTAATTAATTTTGAAAATGGATGGAATGGTTCATGTTTTTGGCGATTTCCTTCGTATTCTTGGGGCCGTATTTTTCAATCGGCTATAACTCTGACCATTGGTGCTTCAAGTTCAAATCCTGGCGTTGGTAGGGATATGCTATTAGTTCGAAATCCACTTTAAACTTACCCTAAATTGTGCCCAAAATGACCGTATAGGGACAAATCAAACCATGCCATTGCATTCTTAGGAGAAATTAACTGTAGGGGTGTTGAAATTCAACGTAACTGTGTAAATAAATTTCAACTGCCATAACTGGTTTATAATTTTGTAATATAGAATAAATTCAATGAAAAAATATGACAACATAGTAAATAAAAAACAACTTCCGAAAATATTTTTTTTTATCATTGATATGAAACAAGTGTATTTAAATAACATACGCATATTACGAAAGATAACCATATGCAGTCGAATTACATCCTGATTAACAAATACGCTATGGAAAAAAATGCTATTTTTGAAATCAGTGAGATATACAGAAATTTATATATTTAAAAAACAATAAAATAAAATAAATTTAAATGAAAGCATAAATAACGTAGTTGAAATTTGAAAATAATTTTAAAATTTAAAAAAAAAAAAAGAAAGCTGTCATGAGAAATTAAAAGAAAATTATCTATCCAACTTTTATAAAACATTTTTATTTTAATCAATCATAAAAATAAAAATTAAATTCCCTTCTTTTCGAAAAATAAGACACGAAAAGAACGATTTTCAATTTCGACTCGTTTTATATAAAAGTAACAGACAAGTGATATTTCAGATACAAAATCATGAATCAAAATTTTGAAAATTTATTGCTTAAACGAACACATGAAGAAATAAAACTATACTTGTTTATGGGAAACGGAAATTAAATTCCTAGGAGCCGGATTTCTCTTGAAGGAAAAAATTAGTTTCTCCATCGATAGGTTTCTGGAACTGACCTACATGGGACAAGGTTCCTATTAAATTCATTGGATGAATCGAATATTTGCTTGTTATTTCTTTGCAATAAAGTAAAACTTTTAAAGTCAGTGAGCCGTATCCAAAACTCATTTCCTGTAGTGATAACTTTCTCGCCGTACATTGATTACACGGAACGCTAAACATGTGATTTACCTCAATTTCTCTGTAAATGAATCGTTCTTTTTTTATTCGTTCTTTAGCTGTTCACCTATCTTTATCAAAGTATTTATTTTGCCTATATTTTATCAAACAGTAGAATCTAATGTGATAGGACAATGAATGTGTAAATTTGATTTTTCAAATCGCCTTATGTTTCCTTCTGAGGTATTGTTAGGGCAATAAACTATTAAACTATAATAGAATCAATTAAAGAAGAGAAATGAACTTCCTCATTTACTAATTCGTATTAAACTTCAGTTTTCCTATTTAAAATAAAAAATAAAACTCGCTATCTTTCTGACCCCGCACAATTATATTCGCGCTATTTAAGAATAATGCATAATAAAGAGGAACACTTGTAACTAGTCTTATTAACTTGTATCTTGTAACTTATAATATTATTATTATGTAACTTAACTTAGCTTAACTTATTAGATATTAAAAAAATTCTAATAAAATAAGAAATACATTTCTTAAAAGAAATACTCAGCAAAACCAACAGTGCTTAATTTTAAATAATTTCTTGTTTTCAAATGAGCTTGATTTCATCTATTAACATACCGGCTTCTTCTCGCTAAAGAAAATACGCCATTTTTATATTCCATTCACGAAATTTAAATCATGAATATATATCTTAAATCCATAAATGATTTTTTTTTGTATTTTGTATTATTTCTACTTTTCATAACAAATGCAATCTAAATTATGATAAATTATATTTGTAAAATATTAAATTATAATATAATCAATTAAAAAAATAGAAATGAACTGCCCAATTCAGTGATTCGTATTAAACTTCAATCTCCCTATTTAAAATTGAAAAAAACCTCTACCTTACTGACACAGCATAACTGAAATTCTGTTATTTAGAATTATGTATAAGAAAGAGAATTACTTGTGATTAGGTAGTTTTTTAAAAGAAACACTCTCATATCTTAACATACCAATAGTGCTTTTCCACTTTTGAAATTAGTTGATAGGCGATCCATCAATTAGCTGACAGGCTCTGCCTCGGTAAAGAAATTGCGTTATTTTTAGTTTCAATTCATGAAATTTAAACAATGAATGTATATCTTAATTCATAAGTGATTTTTTTTCTATTTTGTATTAATTTGTATTTTTAGCAAACACTAATAAAATAATTTCATTATAATTTTCTCGAGATTTTAAATATTTTGAGATTAGTCTTATAAATTTCATTAGGAAAAAAGTAAAAAAAATAAATGAAAACTGCAAATGAAACAACAGGAAACCTCAGTTACAACATCAATATCCAGATAAATAATAAGAATTGTAAATTGTAAAAGAGTAAAGAAAAATTTATTAAATTGGAAAATTTTTACGAATATCTTCTAATAAATAAAAAAATGGAAAACACAATTTAGCCTATGAAAAAAATAAATGAAAGAAATAAAAATAGTATATCATATTAAAAACCGCAATAACTTCAGAAATAAAATATTTAGAATTGTTAATTTATTTATTCGTAATTTTTTCTAGATGCGATGCTAAAGAATAATAATTTGTGAGAAGTAACAATAAATCCTTAGAGTATACTGCTTCAAGACAAAATTTGTTTTATGAAAAATAATGTTAAATTCTAAATGCATTTCTGCAATTTATATAATGTAATATAAATAGTTTCTGTATAAATTTGTATGAACTAATAAGTCTATAATTAATTTAATTTTTTAAGAATAACACTTTCTAATATATTGATCTAATGAATATGAACTACAACATTTGTTAGACAAGGAATTGTAAAAATATAAATAATTAATTACGTTTTGCATATTTTGCTGCTTAAAAACATGATCGAAATGAGTGCAATATTTATGTAAAATTCTGCACTATTTCGTTTATAGCAAATCTTCACTGTTCTCCACCTTGAATGGATAATCTTGTCAGTTAATCTTGAATTCAAACTA
>BPLQ01008503.1:0-251590 GCA_021605075.1 Caerostris darwini | reverse complement strand
AAGCTTCAAGAAATAAAAATATCAAAACACTAACTTGTTCTTCATTAAAAAAATTGTCGTTATAGAAAGTGTATTAAAACGTAAAAGTATTTCCAGTTATAATAATAATACGCTGTCTGTATACACTGTTTTCCTGTTCTATAATGTATGAGGATCATGCCGCCAAAAGTTCTGGGTAGCGAATTTCATTGCATTATTTGCGACGGAAAGGATTAGCGTCTTGTCCCCGGCACATCACCTCTTTGTTCCGTATTTCAAATGGAACAGAAGATCCTTTCAAGAATTGAACACGCCTTTCAAAGATCCCCCATCCCCCCTTGTTTAGGATGCGTCCAATCTCTTGGGAAACGACAGCAGTTTTTTTTTCATTGATTCTTTTTGTCCGATGGATGTCTACTTTAATACAAACAAAATCAGTATTGGCAATATTACAAGGGAAATTGTTAGCGTAAACTAGAATGGACAGCAGAAGTGTTTTTTATTAACATTTCTGGGATGTGAAAAGTAACTTAGTAAAAGTACGTCGAAAAGTTAATACAAAAATGTCTTAGAAATGTAATTAGGAGAGGTATCAATTTTATTTTGTGTTTGTAAGCGCATTAAAATTTAAAAGGTTAACATACCTTGTTCCATTTAATGTTATGAATTGCTGATTTTTATGAATATAATTTTGATAAAATACTCAAGTACGAGTATTATATCAAAATTCTACTGATAAAAATCACAAATTCATAACATTAAATGAATGGATTTTCACAGATTCTCATGGATTTCCATGTAATAAGACTGCATTAATTCACTTATTTCTAATTAAATTAAATAACAAACTAACTCCCCACACTACAGTCCATGCGGGGCCAAGGCTGTCTGCCTACTGGCAGATTTCGAGGCAGGAGATGTTTTCGTTTTTACAGGGTAAAGTTATCAGCCCTATGCCCAAAATTCTACAATCATATTAGAATAGGGGCCTGATAGCCGAATGGCGAACGCTCTGGCGTTCAGTATCACAGATGTTTGTAGTGGTTCGGAATCCACTTTAAACCGTAGGTCCCGTCTTAATAGGATCGTAGAGCGTTGCGGGGGTAGTGTTACTCGCGTCCATAGCATATCTTCAAAGCTACACGTGCCCTCTGAGTCGTGCTAAATGAGTAACAGAGGAGAAGCCCTTGCTAATGGCAAAAAGATTAACTGTCTCCGTATTATTGTCAGCTGCATTAGAACAACATTCCCGTTATTTTTCATTTATTAAAATCATATGCACCGAGAAATAAAAATGTCATCAAAACATTAACTTAGATTTCATTAAAAGAAAACTGTCGTTATAGCAAGCGCATTAAAGCGTAAAACTATTTCCAATAACGATACGCTGTCTGTATACACTGTTTCTGTTCTATAATGTATGAGGATCAAGCCGCTTTTTATTCCCAGCCGACAAAAGTTCTGGGTAGCGAATTTCATTGCATTATTTGTGACGGAAAGGATTAGTGTCCTGTCCCTGTCGCATCGCTTCTTTGTTCCGTATTTCAAATGGAACAGAAGATCCTTTCGAGGACAATCGAACACGCCTTTCAAAGATCTCCCCCTCCCCACTTAAAGGCACTTATTAGTAAAATTTCCTGGTTTCTAATGCGCATTTCAATTGTGAATAAATTCGCCTGACGTTTTACATTCTGGGCCTCGGTACTATAGATTTAGGGTTCGAATCCCGGTGGTGTCATGGATGTTTGTAGTATTTCCGAATCCACTTTAAATCATAGGTCTTGGTCTAATATAATTGTAGAGCTTTGGGCTGACAACCCTGCCTAGTAAAAAGTAGTAGTCTGCCAGTAGGCAGATGGCCTTGGCCCACCTTGGAGCTGTTGCGCCAATGAACAAGAAGACTTTTTACATTCTTTTTATTGAAGCAAGTTTTGTTTAAATTACATTTTTGGATATCAAGTAATATCCGGGATTAATCTTTTTAAGAAAAATTCATAGATTCTAGAAAAATTTTGCAGATTGTAAAATGTAGCAGCTCATTTGGTGGCGTATAGCATTAATGGTGGTTATTTAAAAATACTCTAATATTCCGAAAATCCATAATAAAATATCTTTCGTAGTCATAATATCTTTCGTTTTACCATCCATGAAATTTCCATTTCCAGAAATCAATGAAAACTTGTAAGTTTTACGGAAAATCTCTTAAAATTGGGTATCAGGAAGTACAAGGAGTTACTATTCAGAAAATAATTATGTGTGAAGATCTTGCAGGCGATAAAATGAGATATCTCGCTTTTATGTGCTACTCATATGACGTCAGGGGTGGTGATTTAAAAATACTCCCAAAGCCCTTAAAATCCGTAATAAAAAAACTCTTCTTTTGAGAAACCCCTTTAAAATAAAATGAAACCCATACCTTTTAAGAAAGATCTTAAAAGATTGGCAGTTAAGTTAAAAAATATTGGCGTCAATACTCACTGCTAATGTCATACTTGACACCATTGAGTTCTGAGAAGCATGGCACTGTAGCTGTACTTCCCGCCAATGTTGGCGGCCAACATGACACTCCATCCCAGTTGACGGTGCAAAACAGTTGGCTTTCTGTGTAAAAAGAAAATTAAAGATTCATTATTATAAATATGTAAAATAATCAGTATTGTTAGAATGTAAAATATTAATATGTCTTTGCTTAAATCAGTGGACTATATGTGTATTGAGACTATTCCTCAGTGTCCTGCAGTGCGGGAGATCTCATGACTAATCTACTCATGGATGGAAGAAAAGGGAGAGGTCAGCTTCTGTTGTGATAGAGTACCCGTAGGTAGAAGTTTGACATGGTTCCGCAATGCTGAAGAAGGAGGGCAGGGCGGGAGGACTTTTAGGGGGAACTATCCCCATTTGCGTATCGTGGTGGGGAAAAAACCGAAAACTCCCACCAGGTGGTCCGCTTAACAAGACAAGATGCTGAATATCACAAAGTAAGCCTCATGTTCTTTTGAAACAGTGTCTATAACAAATCCGCCAGCGAATTGAATCTCAGCCCTAATGTTCACCAGTGACGCACGTTGCCACTGAGCCGCCACCAGCCGGGTGGACTATATGTAACACTTATATAGGCCACAAACATAACATACCTATTAGTGATGAGGGGAGGATGTTGCTTTCCGGTCGGCCAGTTAGGGATATGGTATACGTCGCACCATTTGTGTGCCATATGGTAGAAAACTATGAATACTCCCATTTGACAGACTGACTATCGATGCGAGATATTTTTACACAAACTGTCACATTTAGCATTGTCTCCTCGTTTTTGAAAGCATGCACTGCAATGGATGTTATCCAATGAATTCGAACCTTAGCCCTTCTGCACGATAGCTGGTCACGGATCAAGCAAAACCTTTATTTAGAAACTACATAAAACTTAATTCAATGACTTTAAACAATCAAAGTATTATCCCGGAATGAAACTCAAATAATTTTTTTGAAAATTGAAAAATTTAAAAAGTAGTACGTCAGCGTTTATTTTATTATTTTTATTTTAGTAATTTTCTTTAACTGTTTTTATAGTTTTTATAGTGATTTTACAAATAGGGAAAATAATATTAATACATAGTTTGATTTAAAATAATCTAAATATGCAAATTTAGTTCGAAAATGTTTGGGAGAATTTCGAAAGAAGAAACGAGTATTGCTGAAAACCATTAAAAAAAAAAAAAAAGCATGCATTTTTTTATTAATATGTCACAAAAGAATCTGCTGTTTTGCATTTAAAAATATTCAAAATATATTTATAAAATAATGAAATTGTGTGACAGGTGGAAATAGAGTTAATTAAGATGAAAATTATGGAACAATTATTTGTTGTGTTTTTAGCTATATTTGGTCAACATTAAAAGGTAATAAAAAAATCAAAAAGCAGCTATGACATTCAACCACATAAGGAGAGTTCTTGGTCATTACTGAGGAAGTTCAGTCATTATAAAGACGGCGCTGCTGATGTTCAGCAGGAGGTATTACCAGTCATACGAAAGGAGTGGTTACAGTTTTATTTAATTTTTTTAATGAAATAAATATTTTCGTTGTAAAAACGAAATTGAAAATTAGAGAAGCAATATATAATAAAATGTTGCATGCAAAATAAATAGCATTTAATGAGCTAAGATATTGTACACAATTTATTAAATAATATATTCTACACACATACATATATATATATATACTTAACATATTTAATTTTTAACACAAAAGCCAAAATGCCAAGGTTTAAAATTACCACAATTCTGATGTTTTAATCTAAGGTTAGGTTTGACAATTATTTTTTTCCCATTGACTTTCAGGAATCAAGGTTACGAAAATAAAAAAAAAAGTAGCAAGTTATTATTAAAAAAGTAGCAAATATTTTGTAATACTTATTTTATGTCAGTTTGCGTGTTTTTTAAGCTCTTTTAGAATAACACGCACATTTGCTTTGATCCATCCCACCAAAAGATTAAAGTTGTAGCGATAAAAGTCAATGATTATGATCAGGTTTTTATGTAAAGTGGGATTAAAATCGTGACACGAAATATTAACTTTTAACTTAAGTTTTTTTTTAATGTTACATTGTGTGTAAGTTTGTAATAAAAAAGACACCGCTATGATTGCTTCGTAGTTCTGTTATTCTAAAAACTGTCACTGATGAAAAATCGTGACATGTAACTGCATAATAATTTTCTTTTCTAAATACAAATTTTAATAGGATGGTTTTTTAAAAAAAATTTACTTTTTATTTGAAGAAATTAAAAGGAAAAAAGTTTTTAATAAATATTTTATCTAAACACATAATTTTTAATAATTTCGATTGGGATTATGAGAATATGATATTTTTTTTCTTGTTTAAAGATGAAACAAATTTCATTTTTTTTTAAAAATTCATGGCCTATTTTTTATACTGAATTGAATCATAATAATTATAAAATTGAAATGATAGTAAATTGCTTATAATCGTTTTAAAGTTTCTTTACGTAAGAAATAACTATATTTTGATTAAATTTTCTTAGTAAGATAAAAAATATCATTGCTTAGTTTCTTTCAATGACGTATATAAATTAATCAATGGGCGTTTTAAAAACAGAAATTTTATGTAGAACTATTTGTTTCCAAAACCAAACAAAACCAAAAAATGTACACTAAAAAAGCGAAATTATTATGAATACTAACATGTTATTCTTATAGATAACGACATAAATTATATGACACTATATTATAGTGACATAAATTACGTTGCACTTAATTATATGACTTCGGGTGAAATGTATTAATGTCGATTGGAAAGTAGAAATCTTTCTTGTATTATACGTTGATATAAAAATGTCTTTTTTAGGTACACGGTGGTAACTTGATTAATAATGGCTTAAGATAGCGACGTACTTAGTTAACGACGAGTGGCTGTGAGAAAAAAAAATCTTTTTGCTTTTCATCGTGGGAAACTATCGCATCTAAAAGTGGAAGGAAGGTCAAAATGCTACTACTATATAGAATCCTAACAAATCTAAATCAGCAAATATCTTTAATGAAAAGTTAAAAGTGTGAGTGCTAATTAAGAAAGAAACTAATTAATATAGCTAATATGAGTTTTACTGTAGATTTTTAGATGATTTGTTGCACATCCCAATCGTGGCCCACTGCGCAGTAGCGTGCAGGAGAATTGAGCTTCGAATTCTGTGGAGGTCTTGTCGTTGTGACTGATTTCAGAAACGGGGATATTCGATGGCTATTGTGACAATGCGTGTAAAACTCTTTAGCATCGATAGTCAGACTGTCTGGTGGAAGTTTTCCAGGTTTTCTCCCATATGACACGCAAATGAGAGGCAGTTACAACTAATAATCCTCCCCCATTACCAGTCGGTGGGTTGTTCGTGGTATTCACGAGGAGCATCCATGTGAACTCCACTCTCACCTTTCTAATTAGTAGAGTGCCACATATTCCTAGTTACAAGTGTGAAGGAAAGATGATTTGATGCACATTGTTATTTACAAAGAAAGCTTATCATACAAATTTTATTGCTAATATTATATATATATATATATATATATATATATATATATAATATTAGTAATCAAATTTTTATGGTATCTTTTCCATGGTAAACGCTTTTTTTCCTTTTTTCTTTCACATTAATAAAATTTTAATGATGATGTTTATTAAAGTGATAGTATATAATTTTTAATTTTGAAGAATGCTTTTAATCTAGTTAGAGATTCTGATGTAATTAATATTGCATATTATTATTCAAACTTGAAGCTTGATTAATAATATCGGATTCTAACATAAGTCTTATCCGATTTTCTAATTGAAAAGAAAAAAAACCAGAAAGGCAAAAATATATTTTTATAAACATCAACATAGCAGGACAATTTTTCAATCATTTTACAAAATTCATTCAATTTAGCCCCCAAAAAAGAATCTAACTTCATTTTAAATTTACCTAAGTTCTGCAAAAGGACTCTGTAAACCTCTAAAAAATAGTAATCTTTTAGAGCGAAATCAGAGAAAAGGGGTGTGTGACGTATAATGTCCAAGCCAAATTCTTTTAGGAGACTCTTAATCAATTCTAGCAGTATGGGGTTTAGCATTGCCCTGTTGCAGTATCATTTACTGTCTATTTTCACAGCCTTTAATCTGAAAGAATGCTTTTAATCATCTTGGCTGCTGAACGTTATTGTTCAGCGATATTATTTGATTATTACTTAACTGCTCATAATGAATATTTCCTTTTATATACCACTCTATATTCGAAAGAATCTACTTTGGATGCAAACCCTATCAGAAATGAGGAAAATCGGGTAAATACTTGTTTTTACCATCGTAGTGGGTCACATCACGCCAAAGTACATGGGATCGAAAAACAACAACAATTTTATTGCATATTGAGATTCAACTAAGTATTACATACCATTGGAAGAAAATTCTTCGTCCCAACTGGTGTAGTTGCAATATAGTTGCGTGAGCGTTAATTCGTCCACTGCAGGATAAACAGTCGTCAACCAACCCGAAGATTCGGTGGTCATCTCAGTTATTTGAGAGTTAGGTTTGACCTGCCTCAGAAACAAAACTCGTCATCTTAAGTAAGTTCAGCAACTACAGTTCATCTGGACGACCTTTGAGTTAGTCGTTTGTAGAGTCAACAGTTTTCATTAAATCAGAAGCTATCAGACAGCATCATTGTCATCTCGAGTGCTCCTTGTGTTAGGTCTCGCTCCCCATCTGCATGTCTCCTGAATTAGCATGCATTCAGAAAATTTCTGCAATAAAAACAAAAAATGCTATGAAATAATTTAGAAACACCTAATAAAAAGCATTAAAATATTTTTAAAGGTTACAGGGTGATTTAATGGTGATGGGACACACTCTGAGGGTTGGTATAGCTTACTAAAACATATATTTTTTGTAGAGGAATGTAAGGTTGGGTGTGACGCGTTGAGGTACAAACATATTGTTTGTTGATAGCATCATTGAAAAGTGCTTCTTTGATTCGATGTTAACAATAAATGCTCAGAAGTGCGAACACCAACAGTAATACATGTTTGGTAGCGTCGAAGGAGTAATAGGCGAACATATGCCAGACACTTCGAAGCCCCAATGGTCATGCAACGAGGCCCTCAACTGAGTCTCATAAATAAAAACGCAATTGCAGACACAGAGTAAGAGTAAATAGAGTGTTTATCAGTAATAGAGTGTTTTTTTTTGCGGAATACATGTAGAACAAATGAAAGTAAACAAGCAGAATTGCTTTCTTTAAGACTTACCACAGATGAAATAATCCTTTTTTTTTTTTTTTTTTTTTTAGGTGGGTTAAGCGAAAAAAAACCATTTGAAATAAATCTGTTTATACAACATAGTATATGATGGTAATGATTTCATGACCATTTGTGTCAGAATAAAATATATGAGAATCATATTTAATATTTAATATTTAAAAAACAAAAACAATTACTTAAGAGACTAAATAAACCTTTTGTTTAGTGTTTTATGTGATGTTTCTCAAATTTGCTAAAGTGATAGGATAGTCTTAGTTGTGGCAGGGGAAAATGTTTTGTCTATGGGAAAAAATTCAGCACATTTATGACTCTGAAGATAATAGTTAAAAAGAATCTGAAAATAACAGTTAAAGAGTACATAAATATGCCATTTTAAGTGGCACTATTCAAACAGAACAGAGTTTAGAGAACCACTTCTTTATTCTTTTCCTTTTATTCATATTCAAACCTTACTGGGTATTTCACTCAAAGCAATAATGGTAATAAACTCGTCTCAATTATCAAGATGTAAACAAAATGTAATGCAAATCTGTTTTGTCTGGTAATGACTCGGACTCAACCCAAGATAATAAACTTGCAATTGCGCGATTTTTCTCTCCTAGGCCACAGGTTCCCACGCGTTTTGCTTTTTCACTTACTTCCTTTAACACAGGAACATACAGTTGCGTTTTTAACCCATTTTAATTATGTAATGTCACAGCAATTTTGATGGGCAATTTTATTTTAACAATTTATGAATAGCATATTTTCTTTGTAACTGAATAATGTGAATAGTTTTTTTTAAATAAAAAGCAACAATTTTTTTTGTATATCAATATATACATTTTTTTTTAATATTTATTTATTTTTTAGAATATTGATATTTTGTTTTAATATTATAATATATTGGTCATTCAAGTAATGGATGGATGACCTGTTTTAAGAATTGTTTGGAATCATTATTTTAATACTCTAAAATATCTCTTTTAATTATTAACAACAGTTTGTTTTTAACTTTGTGACGCATTGGGGCTATTTCGCATCAAATCAACACACAATTTGCATAAATATTTTACCTAACCAGCTCAGAGTTTGTTAAAATCCTTACGGTTTCGTCACAGTATAAAATAAAAACATAAAATTTTAACAAAATAAAGGCGCTTAATTGAAAATACAACTAAGTAAAGTAGAAAAAAACACATCAAAAGAACTTAATTGGTATAAATTCAAATTGGAATAACATTTTTCTAAATAATATAAAGAAAATGAAAAAATTATCATTGTTTAGGTTGACATAATTTTGAACTTTTAAAGACAAATTAAATTTAGAATTTTTGAAACAAAGCTTCAGAAACTGATTGAAACATTTCAAAGTAGGATAGCAATTGGTTCAGAGTTCAAGTAATTTCTTTTTGTTGAATATTGGTTGATTTAGTACGTTACGAGACTTCGCATTTCACTTACGTGTGCCACGAGCAATTTACCGACGATTATAAAGAACGCGTTCCACTTACTTATGCCACAAACATCTTATCGACCGTTGGTAGACTTCACTTTCCACTTCGTATGTCACGCATAGCTTATCGATGGTTGGTCGACTTCACGTTTTACTTACACATGCCACGAGCCGCTTACCGACGGTTATAAACCGCGTATACCGGTTCTCGTTAGATCACCGAAGTCAAGCATCATTGGGCGCGGTCAGTACTTGGGTGGGTGACCACCTGGGAACACCGCGTGCCGTTGGCAAATTTGGGACCTGAATGGCCGAGTGTCTAGCGCTCTGGCGCTCGGTGCCACAGGTTTCGGGTTCGAATCCCGGCGGTGCCATGGATGGTTGTAGTGGTTCGGAATCCACTTTAAGCCGTAGGTCCCGGTCTCCTATGATTGTAAGAGCGGCACGGAGCCAAAGTCAGACTTCTACCTACGGGTGCTCCATCACAACAAAAGCTGCTTCCTTCCCCTTCAATCATGAGTACGTATGGGCTCGTGGGCTTGGCCAGCCAAGTGGGATAAGAAACAGCAACAACATAAACCACGTTTCACGTACGTATACCACGAACAGCCTATCGATGGTTGGTAGACTTCGCGTTCCACTTATGCATGCCACGAACAGTTTACCGATGGCCGACAGACTTTGCATTCCACATACGCATGCCACGAACACCTTATCGACGGTTGTAAACATCGAGTGTCATGTATGCATGCCACGAACAGCTTATTAGAGAGTTTTTGCATAACGTTTTTTAACGTCCGATATTTTTTTTATCCTAGTGCGCATGCTCATAGGAATAGCTCAGTAGTGAAGTATTACAGATAAGCATGCGCAATAGGTACAATGTTTCTTATGAGCATGCGTGCTAGAAAAAAAAATATCGGACGATAAAAAAACGTTGTGCAAAAACTCTCTATTGACGGAAGTTAAAGACTTCATGTTCCTCTTACGTATGCAACGAACAGCCTATTAACGTTTAATAGACTTCACGATTCACATACGTATGCCACGAGCAGTTTACCGACGGTTCTTGTTATAAGAAAATACATATCGGTAAAAATTTCAATTTCAATTTAATGTATGAGGTTTACCTTTTTTAATGCATTATCATACTTAGATTAACAGATATAATTAATATTATAAGAATAATACATTTGCACAAATAACTGAATGATTAATCATTATCTTGTTGGTAAAGGATTTTAATTAGCTTGCCTATCTTAGTGAGCTTAGAAAAGTTCAAAGGGGCAATTATCAACTGGAAATTTCTTTTCATGTATAAATATTTGTAATGAAATGGTATAATTAGTAAAGCGTCAATTTGAATAATCAATTCACCGTTTCAATTTTGAGACTGTAAATATAATCAGCAGATTTTATGCATTTATTTTGCCATCAGCAATTTGTTTCATATTTAAATGATTGCCTATTATTTTTTTATGTAATGTAGTTCAGCTAATGAAAAGGGATTTGTTTTCCATACAACAAGGAAATTATTAACATCTCTACTATTTCAGACTAAATATTTTATTAATAGTATTAGTTGTTTTTTATTCCAGTAGTGATATTTAACTACAAAACAACAAATATTTTTCATAAAATTGATAAGCAAGTTTAGAAAAAAAATTGACTCTTTCAAAGTTGTGATTTTGGTGGGAGTGAATTTTAAACTAATTATGAAAAAGCATATGTAATATTATAGCTTTAGTTTTCTTTTCTAACTATCCCTGTTATTGAGAATTATTACTTTTCTATTAATTATTTGTACTTAAGACACGTACAACTTAAAAGTTTTAAATTATGATTCTGTTAGATTAGTCTCTGCCGGTTGGCAACTATTACTATTAGAACTTCTAACCTATCTATTACCAAAACTATTTAGAATAGAAAAAAAATTTAGTTTATTAGTTTGCCTTTGACGGAGGCGAAATGGGCAAATCGCAGTTTAAGGTACAAATACATTTGCCGATTTCTTTTTATTGCCAAATAAACATTTTGCCAAACTTGGTACCCGGTTATCTCAGTCGGAAATCCATTTCTCTACCTGATTTCGGGTTTTCAACTTTCTTGCGTATCCTGCCTCGATGACTGCTAATTATTTTTTATAATTATCAATAACTATTATTAATTTATCTATGAAACATATTTATTTATTTATTATTATAAAAAATAAAAAAATAAAAAATCCATAAAATACATGGGTATTGTTTTAGGCAGAGTGAGCCAGAGATATCCTTTACCACTTTCAACAGTTATAAATGATTTATTTATTTTTTAATTTCTTTCACGAGCTATTCTTACTGATTTGTTTACATTTTTTTCACGTGCTTTTTTCATAAAATAATTTCGAATTCTACAGTTTTTTAATTTTTAATTTAATCTGTTTACTTTTTTCAGTTTTGAACGATAACTAACGAACATGATTTCAAATGACTATTTTTTATTTACATATGACTCATTTATATATAGGATACATATTTTTTTCTTCTTTATATCTTATATCTTTATTCTTTTTTTCTATTACAGATAATTTTTCTTTTTTTTGTTTATTTAAAATTGTTGTTATACGTTTTGTTCTTACATTAAAGTCTAAATTTTATGTTTAACCTATATATTGGATAAGCCGATTAAATTTTTTTTTATTTAATGTCCTCCTTATCAATAAAAAACAATTTTTTTCTCATAAAAATTATATGTAGCTTGAATTCAATTTTTGTAATACTTCTTTTCAAAAGATTTATCCATATCAACATATAACATCCATGTTTGCAAACTTCATCAGAGCACTAGAAAATAGATACAATTTAAATTCTATGAATTTATTTTAAAAACGCTTAAAGTGTAAAGATCAATAGATATAACTCTTGTTATTCTACATGTAAAAAATAAAAATGAAGTTTTTTTTTTTTAATTTAAAAATTCTCATGCAACTTTGTAAAATACCAATCTTTATAAATCATTTCCTCTAGTCATTATTTATTTTAAACTTTTGTAAAATCATTTAACATTATTTTAAGCTCATTTTTTAAGGTATTGTTTCAAAACATTTTTGAAGATGGAATTTTTTTTACGATAAAAAATAAAAATTCCTCTAAAATATGCAAACTTTTCTTTTTAAAAGAAGTCTTTTTAGTTGCAAATAAAAAAAGAACACAGAAAATGCTGAAGATTGACATGTTTGTCATCTGTTTTCTATAATTAGGAGAGCTACTAGGATATTTTGAATTACAGACGTCACGCGATATTCATTTTTCATTTCTTGAAACATTACAGAATTGCATTTTCAAAACAGACGAGCCCATTTGAGAAAATTTTCGTTATTTTTTTATTATTTTAGACATACATCAACTTTGTGCCATATTTGATTAAAATATGAGATGGTAAGAAAAATCTATTTGTTTATTTGACACAAATAAAACTTTAGGAAAAAAACTCTCACATAAATAGATTGCTGTGAAAACAAATAGTATCTCTAATTTTTAAAAAGTTATAATACGAAATTTCGTACAAATTGGTCAGTAATTATTAATAATTTTGAAATTCATGTTTTTTATAATTTATATTTATCAAAACATGTTTCGTAGATTTTCTTTTAGTTGAAACGACCTATTTAATTTTTATTTGTAAAATATATTTTGTCTTACATGGAAGTATATCTCAATTTGAAAACTATTAAACTATTCTAAATAGATACGAAATGATAAATATATTAAATTCGTTAGTTCATTCATAAATAACTTAGATATGACCGATTATACCATGTCGTAACTTTAATTTAATAACATTTCTGTTAAATTAAAGGATTTTTTTTTAAAAATAAAATCACATTCTAAATTTTAAAAAATTTGAATGGACTACGATATTATTCAGAAACTTTGCGAATTATTAATATTAATATAAATATAAACCGTAGGTTCATGGTCCGCTGTGCCATGAAAGTTTGTAGTGGTTCGGAATCCTCTTTAAAGCGTATAGATCCTTGTCTAATACGACTGCAGAGCGTTTGGCGTAGGGCTAACAACCCTATCCCCTTAAAAGAAAACATCTCCTGTCTCGAAATCTGCCAGTAGGCAAAAAGCCTTGGCTCCTCAAGAGGCTGTTGCACCAATGAAGAAGAAGGAGAATATAAAATATACTCAGAATTAAAAAGAAATTAAATGTGTAGCCTTCAAAAATTCAAAATTTAAATTTGTTTTGTTAATTTTTTTTAATTACTTCTTAAAATAATTTTAATTCGTAAATAATAAACACCATTTTTTTGTTACTTAAACTATTCAATCAATGAAAAAAGATAACATAAATATACTACTTTTTATTAATCTGTAAATCCAAAATTATAAGCATGCAAACATGCTAATAAAAAGTTAATTGCTTAATAACTTCTTACCCTGGATAGTCTACATCGATTTGGCGAGCTCTCCTTTAGAAATTTACGAAAGATATGCTATTTTCATACAAGAAAAATAATTGTCTGAAATTGTCTGTCGTGCATTTAATGTCTGAAGAACTCTTTGAGGAAACTTTGACACACTGATGAACCTAAATTGAGTCTAACGGGTAATAATCTTAATGACGCTTTAGTTTGCCTCTAAAAATAAGAACTACTTTACAGTCGTTGTTATTCACATTTTTAATTTTAAATGCAGAGTGAAGCTTAAATAAAATTTCGGTAATTACCTGCGTCTACTAAATATGCCTGGAACAGTCACCCAATAAATAAACCTTTTAGTGAATAAGATAGAATTATCTATTCAGTGAAGGACCAACAAATGTGTGTAGTATTAATTCATAAAACGTATTTATGATTTCATTACAGTGAGTATTAATCATAAAAAAAGGTTAAATTTTTTTGATTTAATTAGTTTTAAATATGAATATTAAAAAACTACTTTAATATACTTTAAAAAATGAAGATCATTTAACGCGAAGAGAAGAGGGCATTACTTTCAGAATGGACTTTTAGAGGTAACTGCATCGATTTTGGGTGCAGAAGGGGAGAAAATTTAAGAAAACATAGAAAAGAAAGACTAATTATTCACTCCAAAAGCAGTAACACGGCAAAAAGTTACCACAAAGTAGTAGACACAACGGATATCTTCAATACTAAAATCTTCTCCTGTACGTCACTGTGAACATTATCACTGGACACGAATTTTGCTTGAATATCATTTGGTGTAGAAGTTTTTGATTTGTGTATATATATATATTTCCCGTGGGAGTCCAGGTTAGTATAGCCCCACTGTAGATCATGCTTGTCGCAAAAGGCGACTAAAATGGGTACCTAGTGACCGGGGGTATAACCTGGTGGGGTAAAGTCAGACTTCTCTCTTTGGGTGCCCCATGCCTTAGTGCCGTAAGATCAAGGACAACAAGTAATATAAAAAAAAAATTCCTGCTTCAATTCCTACTTTCCTCCCCCCCCTTTATTGCAGAAAGTCCTTTATAAATAATTTTCATTCATTTTTTTTAAGTTGAATAAAATAATAGTAGGAATTGAAGAAGAAAAAGAAAGGTTTTCATTTTAAGTTGAAAGTTTCCTCTTACATCTGGCGCCATCTATTGGTAGATACATGCAACTTAAATCTAAAAATTTTTTTAATTAATTAATCAGTTAATATTTGACAAGACTCTATTAACATCAAGTACTATTCACTACAAGTTTCAAAAAAAATTATTTGAACTTGAGTGGAGGAATAAAAAGTATTTTATTAACGATTGAAAATTTGAACAAGATATATATAGGGAGAGTGTGAACTAATAGTAGGAATTGAAAAAGAAGCTGCATTTTTTTAACCTTTATTATAACTCGTTCACGGGTTCATGGATTGTCGACCAAATGGAATAAGAAACAACAACAGCAACATATATATATATATATATATATATATATATATTCTTACAAATAATCAGATAAAAGATTTTCTTTCTTTCTTTGAATTGAACCACAGTATAAAATAATAATATTGAAGTATTTATTAATTCTAAATAAAGCAGACAATTGAGTAGCATAAATCACAAAGCCAAAATAAAATATTTATGGCAACTCATTCTACACATTGTTGGATGTAAACTTAATTTTTAAAGCGAATTTAAGTCAAGACGTGGAATATTGTAATTTTGTATACCAGCACGGAAAAAAATATACACAAATATTTATGAATATTAGAAAAATGAATGTAAACTATTATTATTTGAACTTGTTCACTGAGAGTTTCAAATTCTGTGAATAACTGGAAAAAAGGAAATTCTTCAAAAATGTAATCTATGTTCCAATACCAGAATTATTCAAAATTACCCAATTATTAAGAATATTATATGATTATTCAGTTTAATTATAAAATCTACAGAACTTTTCTTTTGTTATATTTTTAGAAAAAAATGAAGCAATAAAAATATTTCCTTAATGTTAAAAATGTTATTGTAAAAACGAACCAATGGCAATTGCTTAGCCATTCGTGGTTAGTTACGGCAGTTAAATTATGTAAATACAAACATGACATTTTGAATATACATACATTATGTATATACATATATGTAATACAAACATGACATTTTGGTTTAAGGAATTCATAATTTATTTTTCATTGATTCAAGATTTAACGATGTTAATTCAGAGGAAGAGATTGTGGATTGAAAAAAAAAATGGAAATAATTCTTTTTTATAGAAATTTTTTACCACTATACCAAATTCTGCTTTTACATGATAGATACGTTCCCGAAAAATAAGAGTAAAATAATATATTATAACTATGGAAAAATAGAAGATTGATTCCAGCCCTAGGAAATCAGCAAAAATAATACAAACTCTGAATTTTCATGTTAGGATCTTAAACATTTTATTTTATTAAGATCGCACATGTATCATACAAAATAAATTATCATTAGAAAAAGGAAAAAAAAATGTTACTAATACATGTATACAGATATTAGACAAAATAATATGAGTTACACATAAAAAAAATCTCACTCGTTGCCACTTTCTGACAATGAACTCATAGGTTTGAGTGAGACTGAAGGTATTACTGCTTACTGTCTTAGTTATCGTCTCCATTAGGGAAATTCTTCTTGAACAAAATTAGGACTAGCTTTCTGTGTTACTGATGTTTCAGTGGATTTAAGAACGAATTCAGTAATTAAGCGTTGTGTTTGTGTTTTGGCTAGGCCACTGTGTAATTCTCTGAGGACAATTTAGTTGTTAAGACGAGAGGAAACATAAGGACATTATTGGACGTAAGAGGACATTATTGATTTCAGATCAAGTTGAAACTTTCCAGCTCAGTTCTCTTTAGTATCGTGTTTAACAAAATGATTATCCAATTTACTGGCCAGTTCAAGACCTTCTTTAATGAGATCTGCATTTAGAACAGGACCTTCTTCGTCATTATCATTATGTTCTTGAGAATCAGGAGTCTCAAGGACATCCTCTATTATTTCATCTTCGCTCAGGTCTTTATCAACTAATGACTCATCAATATCTTCAAACGATATCATCGAATCCTTCTTCGCCATTTGTAGGTGTCAATGTTACGATGTTGGAAAATTCGGTCGTATTAGGAAGGATGATATCTAATTATCTTATTGTATTGCATTGATTTTAATACATTCTGGATAAGCAGCTTTCCAATATGCATTCAAAGTTGAAGTCTTAATTCAGATAATGCTAATTCAAATTGATTGATATAATCCATAATGAAAAATTTCTTCCACATATCAATGACTGTTAGTGCTCCATCTTTTAATTTGTCAAAAATGTATTGAAATGTTCACTTTACGTAGTATGTTTTAATTGTCGTAATTATACCTTCATCTGATGGTTGTATCACGAATATAGCATTACGCATCAGAAAACAAAATAGCTCGTTTGGATTTTCTAATTCCAGAAAGCCAGGAACCTTGTTTACAATCAAAATAACTTTAAATTCAAGATCCTTGGCATTCATACAGCGTCTAACATCTGCGACGAAACATTTATTAAACCATTCAGTAAATATATGTGTGGTAGCCCAAGCGTTTTTTTTTTTTTTTTTTTTTTTTTTTTTTTTTGTCATCCAGAGAACTGGAAATTTATTGAAATCTACACATTTCATTGAACATGGTTTTAGGACTAGATTTACCAGCAGTGGTTTCAACATACGGTCTACTGAAGCAAAATAACAAGGTAACACGATCCTTAGCCACCTTATATTGTACTATTTATCTAGCTATTTTCTGCGCATTTGCTAAGTAAGTTCTGTTCGGTATTGTCTTAAAAAAAAGCCACTTTCATCTGCAGCAAGTTTTGTGGAAATTCTTTAGCAGCCGATTCATCTGCAGATACAGTTTTCCCACCTATAACTTTATATTATGATAAGCATGCCTTTTGAGAAAACCTGTCATCCAATCTGCACTTGCAGAAAATTCATACTTTTTGTTTAATTCAGATGAAGTACATGATTTAAATTTTTTAATTGGTCTATGCATTCATTCTTATAATTATTAATATTTTATGTTTTATATTGACACTTCAATTAAATTATAGTCAAGAAAGGCAAACAATAACAAAAAAATTCTGTAGAAAGTTATATATCAAAAACATATTTTTTAGTTTAAGCTGCTGCAAATTCTTTTTTACCATGTAATGTTGTGTTCATGCGTTTTGAATAATAATATACTAAATTACTCTTACTATATTTAGACGAGATTTTCCCAAAATTAATTTTAAAATTCTGTGCATGTACTAGTAACAAAGTGGAAAATACCCGCTGTTTATCCTAAAGTACTAGTCGTATTTCAGCTCTCTACCAAACGTGCTTCAAATTCAAAATTAGCTTTGTGTTTAAGTGAAAAATGTCCGAAAATATGAGCACATCCACAATCTGAAAGAAAAGCCATCAGCAAAAGAGTCTCACTTTTTCACTATATAAAGTCTTTGTATTCTTTTACAGATGTAAAGTATCGCAATAGAATTCTGATATAGAATCGGAAATCATCTGATGTTTTTTTTCCCTATGTCGTAGTGAGTTCTATATGCTATTAGTTACACAAAGACTGCAATGAAGGGAGGATATTGCTTTCAAGGAAGGGTTTTTAGGAATTATGCCACGCAAATGCGCCTCTTATAAAAAAAAAAAACTGAAAAAATTCCAGTTTAACAATCGATGAGTGACATTTTACACACATTGTCACGCTTTCCATCGAGTCTCATCGTTCCTGAAACCAGTGACTGCAATGTACGCTGCCAGAGGATTCGAACTTTGACTCTCCTCTGATGTCAAACTTCTTTTACTGCCAATTTTTAAAGTTTTTTTATTGATCCCCTCTATTTTATACAACTATAACAGTGGACGGATAAAAGAGACTTATGAGAGTTTTTAAATTGTCTTTATTTTATCCCAATGCATACTCTTTGATTTGTGGCCATTCACTTCCAGAATAGCAGACATGTAACAAATTCAGCGTAATTCAGGGTTATTTCACAGAGGACCAGAAAACGTACAATTTTTTGGGTTGAATAAGGTTTGTCTAGTGCTTACCTTATGCCATAAACGATCTTCGACAGGCCTTAGAGTGAAGACTGCTGAACTTATGGCCCAGTGGCAACGTGCATAACAAGCGTGCAAGAGTCTGAGTTTCGAATACGCCGGGGCATTGTCGTAGTCATTATTTTCAGAAATGAGTTGTCTCGATGGAGAATGTGACATTGTGTAGCAAACGCATCTGGTATCAATAGCCAGGCTGCCTGGTGGGAGTTACCCGGGTTTTCTCCCATACGACACGAGATGCAAATTAGTTACCCCTAAAAGTCCGCATCAGCACATTAGGCCCACTGATGTGCCCTCCTCACTTTTTAATTGGTAGATGCAACATGTAGTCCCCGTCTAATATGACTGTAGATCAACAATCCGGTTGGTTGTAGGGCTGACAAACCTTTGCCCACCAGGGAGCTATTGTGATCATGAAGAAGATGATGAATTATATGAGTCACGGTGATTGGGTATTTATATTTTTTAGATCATATAGGTAAAAGATTTAAAATTTTAAACAAAAATACATTTAAAATTGCAGTTTATTTTCTTTAGATTAATGAAAAACATTTCTCAGTTGATTGAACAGAAAAAAGTTGATTCAATTTGGACAAAGGAGAATTTTTTTATGGCATATTGAATTTTATTTTAATGATTGTATTGATTAAGTTGAATTTAAAATTTGTTTTATTATATCTTACTTAAACAAAGTAAAAATTAAAAAATTATGAATCTAGGAATCTAAGTTTCAAATACACTATACATTTAAAATCGTTAAGGTTTCTTAGGAACGTAACTATTTCACATTGCAGTCCAAGTCAAGAAAAACAACACATTAATTTTAATATCCTGACGTCTTTTTTTTAAAAAAAATATATCTCGTTAATAATGGTGATATTTTAGTCACCAACGATGACTTTTGCCGTCCTTCTTTACTGCAGAACATATCATTCTTGAGGGTATATTCTTACAAAAACTTTTGAAATCTGAATACTGCAAAACAGAAGGGAGGGTCTGTAATATAAGAGGTTTTTTTTTTTTTTTTCGTGTTTTTAAGGGAAACTAAATACACGGGAAGGCCATAAATGTAAATGATACCTCACAAACGAATGCGAAATTGCCTTCTGCGTATAAAGGGTGCCCTTTTGCGGGATTGAATTATCTTGGGAAATATATTTCCGGCATATCACGCAAACAAATCAGTTTATGTACTTGTTTACAGTCCCGCTGTGATATTCTCAGTTTAGTCGAAAGGCATGAGAATGGAAACAACCCTGAAGCAAAAAGTAAGATTTTTTTTTTCCATTTCTAAAAATAAAGCAATGCGTCATTTTAATATCCAAATGCAAGCGACAGATAATAAACATTTATAATTTTTTTTTTAACACTGAAGAGCATTTTTGATGGAAAACTTTATTGTGATGGATACAACTTCGATTTATCACAGTTTTTTTTTTTTTTTTGGGCCAGTGTGTTGTGAGTCTATATGTGTAGGAGGAAGTTAGTGAATAATATGATAAGATTTACAGGGCATTTTATATGTTGTTATTGAACAAAATCTCTAAAAACGTAAATATATATATTGTTGTTGTTCTAATGCAGCTGGCAATACAGAGACAGTTAGTCTTTATGCCATAAGCAAGGGCTGCACCGTTGTTATGCTTTTAGCACTACCCAGGGGGTACGTATAGCTTGAAGACATGCTACATGCTGCTTACAATCACATACAAAAAAAAATGAATGTTTTTGTAAGCTGTACCACCCCTCGAAGCTTGTCCCATGACCTTTAAATCACCCTGTATTTGCCCAATGTTTTATATTTTTAACTTCAGTTTGAAATTACTGTTCCTTTTTCTCATTCAAGATTCCACGATTAAAATGAAGATGAGGGAAATTCCAAGCATCTCATACTAAAGACATTTATTCATAAATCCTGAAAATGGGAATGCGAACTGAATTATAAGCGTGGAATTCTCTTTTTGCTTATGAATTTCGGTCCAATATCTTTCCAGTCCACGTGGAAGTAGTTAACAGTCCCCAGCAACTCCAAACAGTTTAATTTCCGCCGCTGAAGCATTCACTTTTGTGTAAAAACTGCGCGCTTCTGGGGGACTTTTAATTAACATTAATTAATTACTGCCATTCATTTGTGTGCAACATTACCCTAAAGCGCAATTCTTTCCACAGGGAAAAAAAAGCATTTTAAGACAGTTCTGGAACAGCATTTCATGGTCATGCATAATTTATATGTATAACAGCGACGACTAATTAAATTATTTTAATTTAGAATTAAACTCTTTTAATTATACTGTAATTAATATTATTTTTATGTTAAGCGTTAATATAAATAAGAAACGTAACGTATAAGGCAATGCTAATTTTTAGTGACGAAAAAAAAAATTGTTATAAAAAAGAAGAAGAATTATAATTATAAAAATCTTCTGTAATCTTCAATTCAATTTAATGTATTTACTTAATTTTATAGATCACAGCACATACAAACTGTAATTTTGGCGCCTGTGGCTAATTATTTGTAACATTGGCGATCTTTCCTTGGCGAGGATTGCGATAACTGTTGTTATGAACGTGGAGAAAGAGTTTTTTACTGGTAGAGGCCATAAAATAGTAAAATAATAAATAGGGCATCGGGGTTGGCAGTTTGGGGCAAACATAATCGTCACGTGATCATATACCTCAAGTGACTTTTATTTTGCAGTTGAACATATGCATTATATTAGCCTATATTATATCAGCTTGGCGATATAGATTATATATTAGCTTGGTGATAGAGCTTATATATTAGCTTGGCGATTTTTGCCAACTATCTTTATTGTTGGCTATTACAACTCTATGCTGTTGGCGCGGAAGGAGTCAAAGGTTTACTATCATACTAAGGTTTTTAGACGAAATGGTTCATTTTCTTAGCTGTAAATATATGTGAATTTTCAGTTTTCTACATAATTTGACATTTATAATCTATTCATAAAATTTTTTTTTGTGTTATATTGTACCGCCAAAATGATTAAAAAATAAAATATTCCTTTATAAGAATGTTTTTGAAAGTTTTTTGTATTTCGTATAAAACAATTAGAGCTTAAAAAAAAATAATAAATTTCTTTTTTTCCTTCTTTTAAGCACATAGTTGAATAAAATGCCTGATTTGAGAAGAAGAATTTTCAGGATCACTTCACAATGTCAATCAATCGCATCGTTTACGTTTTGTAAGTATAAATGCGCGCAGGAAAAAAAAGCCAAGCGGCGATACAACGCCAACTTTAGTACGGAAAGGACGGGAGATGTTAGTCCCAATTGGCTGTTCCTTCAGAACTGGGAGATGCGCTCTATTTTCTAATCGTCGAATATCAGTAGGTCTTCTGTTACCCATAAAATTAATAATTTTGTTACCAATAAGTATTGTTTTCGTGAGAGGATATTTTAGTTTCCTTGCTCTATTTTTATCGTGTCCTTGACCACATTCAATGTTTCTTATTGGTTTCTTATTTTTTTTTTAAATTCCGTTGACGAACTATTCTTATTGGTTTATTTAAATGTCTTTCATCTGAATTTTTTTTACAGAAAAAATTTAAATTTCTTTCACGAGATTTTTTATACATAATATTCATTTAAATTTCTTTCACAGGCTAATAATTATATAATTAAATAACATAAAATTGTATTAAACGATCGTCTGGAGAAAGTAAAATAATTTTTATTTCAAAGTGAAAATGAGATTTTTCAAGAATAGAAAATATTTTGGAATTCTATAGGGTTTTTTTTAAGATTGCTGTGAAGCGTATTGTTTTTGCATAAAAATTCTTAATTTTATGATAACCTGTATATAGGCCCAGCCAATTACATTTTTCTCTTTGAATTGTTTATTAAAAGAACTGAAATTTTGTTTCAACTATGATGCCATGAACAGCCTTCGGAAGGGGGCTGAGAAGAGGACATGGCCTTCCGGAATGAATTTTAGGGGTAACTGTACCGTATTTGCTTCTGTTTATGAGAGAAAGCCAGGAAAACTTCCAACCTGGCATCTGACTAACAACGCAAGACATTGAAAAGGCATTGTGATTGAATGCCAATGAGTCTCCTCACTTCTGATAGCAGTGATTGAAAGGCGTGCCACCAGTAGATTAAAAATCAAGCTTGCATGCGCCTTACTCATATTTTCATTAAAAGAACATAAAGATGCAATGAAAATGATTTAAAAGTAAGATGATGAACTCAACTGTGTTTGAAAAAAAAATAAATGAACAAAAATAAAATAAATAAATAAATAAAATTAAATTGAGAACATTTTTGAGCATGGTTAATGATTCCGCAAAATTATTTATAGTTTTCTAAACTTCCTGCATATTTTTGTTATAGCTTATTAAAAAGATGTTAGCAAATGCTACGGTTATGAGATTGATGAATCATCTTGTACATATTAACACATGGAAGATTTGGAAAACCTTGACGAACAACATGCCAAAACCAACAACACATTGTAGCAAGCACTAACTATTCTCGGACAACTTTATAAATATGTAGTAAAATAGTAAACATTTTTCAACTTATCTTAACAAAAATATCATAGACGTTTAGAAGTAAAAAAAAAAATAGGTATATTTTTTCTTCACACTTTATATAAAATATCTCCCCTCTTGCCAAGAAAGTTTTCGCTTCATAGCCCAGAAAGTATGAATTGCTGAGATAAAACTGTCAAACTCTGCACGAATAGAGAGCGGAACTTTGAATATATTGACACGCTAGATTGTTTTATACGATAACAGAAATTTATTGCACGGTTTTGAAACCGTAAGAAAACGAAATTTAGGTTTACATTTCTCAATTTCTGTAGGATACAGAGTAAAGAGCTTTTCATTACACAAAAAGTTATTTTTTGAATCTCGGCAAGGACAAAACTTTTAGCGAGATTTAATTTTTTTTCATCATGTTTTATTCATTTTATGTTCAAAGCAAGTGAGAAAAATAAGAATAATCATAGATAAGTAAACAAAAAATAATATTTATATATGTGAATTTGAGCGCTAGTCTTTGTAAATACATATATGTACAAATATCTGTATAAATTCCAATATATCTTACAAAGTTTAACACTTAGAAGTTATGTTTTTTCCTGGAATTTATTATTTTAATACAAAAACTATTAATCATTATAAAAGAATGTATTTATTTATTTTTTTAATTTAATAAAATTTTAAAAGTTAAATTTTTTTTTTTGCCACCATATGGTACTGGTCCTAAAAACTTACAAGCGTGATTAGTTAAGTTATTGTGATTAAATAAAGTAGAAAATTTACAAGATTAATTTATAATTCATTTTCCGAACTAACATTATTATACTTTTAAAAGTATATATTAATAGATAGATTAAAAGTGGAGAAACAAATTATTGTGAAATCTTGTATATGAATGATTGCTTTATTTAGCCAATTAACATTACTTATTTGAATTTGCGATTTGTTTGAAATATATTTCTTTCGTAAATATATTTTTTTTGTAAATTTCTTTTTTAAATATATTTTTTTCTTAACGGAATTTAAGAAAACTGAAAATGCTTTAATTTCTTCAACGGTGCAACGATGGGTTAGTTCTGCTAGTGTTAAATAAAAATTCCCAAAAATTTAAGTATTCAGATCACAGTGGTAACAAAACAGAGAGAAAACCCATAACAAATAAAATTAATTTAGAAACTTATTTAAGTCCCTAAAATAATTTTATTTTGTTATTTTGGGTTCCATATTTTTAAGCGACTAGTTAAGATTAATATTACAATATTTATAAAGCAATGCTAATGCTTAGATTATTGTAAATCTGTTACACAGTGGATTTTACATATAATTTATTTCAAATCTTTAAAATAGCATTCCATCAAAACAAATAGCATTGCAGTTATTTTCAAATACTTATCCTTATGTTGAAAGACGTGGATGGGATTAGTGACAGCCTATAAATTGCTATTTTTACGTCTATTATTTCCTTTTTCTTCTTTTTTTTATGTCTTTTGCCATTTCTATTAGCTGTTATTATTAAGTATCAGATAAAATCGCAGAATAGTGATAATTGGGATTTGGCGTCAAGAAAACTTTTCACCTTGGCGACTTTTTGCCACAAAAAGTCGCCAAATCCCAACTGCGCTTATTATGCGATTTGGCCAAGTATTATTTTGACATACCCTCAACCGGTCTGTTGTGTATCTACCCCCTGAGATATTCGTAAACCAGATTACGAACCTCTGATTTACATAATTTATCTGTTTAATGTTGATGTGCTCAATAAAATAGCAACCATTTTCTGTTACTATATAATGTTACCCATGAAATATTACATTCTGCTTTCCATTTACTTTCTATTATATGCACATCAAGAAATTTTCATCCTCTTCCAGTTGAACAACCAATATGTCTATTTCTCAAATTACACAGTCACGTTTTTAAGTCCTTCGGCTTTTTTGTAGCCCTTTCTAAAATATTAATAACAATAGTATCACTATCAAATATTAACATACTTATTAAAGCAAAAAAATACTGATTTCGGCTCAACAATTTCAATTTACCGGGTGTGGAATACACATGGCAGTCTACCAATGTTCAATAACCGAAAAAAATTATGAAGCAATTTGTCAGAATACTACAAGAACCATCAAATTCAACAGCTACAAGAATATACCAAAATTAGATAACTTCATAAAGAAGCAATTGTTCAAATACTGCAACAAAGATTACATAATTCTGACAGAGAAGTCTGTTAAGTGATGGTGAAAGTAACTTTTATAAACATAAACATTATTTCGAGGAAATTGAAAACAATGATCTGTTTATATTTTGAAAGACAGCGAGACAATTCAAAACGAACTACAGAGCACATGACGTAGAAATATGGGTCAATCGTTATATTTAGCAACACGTATTTCACGCCAGTTTTAAAACATAAATAAATAAAATCACACGAAAGACATCTTAAATAAAAGTGTACATAAAAAGTATATCTTATCTTATCTGAGATAAAAGTGTTTGAAATGAAAGTTTCTTGTGTTGAGAAAGGAAATAATAACTTATATTTTTACTTATTTTTTAATTTTTTTTAGCTTCACTTATTTGAAGACGCCACAGTCCTCTAACTGGGACATCATTTACACACTTGAAACAAACAGTTACAAAACAGTCACCATCTTGATAAAGTAGTTTTACTGATAACGTAGTTTATGGTTAGTTAGGCCAAGTTAAAATTAGATTAATTACCTCGAGACCATTAAAACTGGCTTCGAAATAGACACCCATTTTCAATGGTTACAAAGATTGGCATATGTTGATATTTCACCTTGTAAAGCGCCCTCTACTGGCAAATTTCAGAACTTTTTCTTTTGTTATAAAAAAATCCCATTATCTCATTAATAATGATGAAAAAACCATAAAAATCTCCCAAAAACGTACATCAGTGTTGGACAAATTGGTGCGCATCGTTCACACGTATTTTTACTTTAAAAATTTAAATTTCTCCTGCACGTGATTAAGATGCTTAGAAATAATGTAGCTACCAATTTGCAGGTTGAATGACAAAACTTAACACCCAAAATTGATAGGCATATTGTGAGTACCGCATGTATTAGAGTAATTTTACATTAAAAACATTACATCAGCTTCATACATTAGTACACATATTTACATTAGTTTCGACAAGATTTATTACATATGCAACAGCTTAATGATTCAAGTTTATTCTATGCTTGTCAAACTTGTCTTGAATTGAAATACTGTTATCGAATCATGTGATTCGAATTTATGAACGCCTTAATCATTTCAAGTTTATTGTTTATGTGTCTTGAATTGAGATACTTTTTCCGAATCATATGATTCGAATTTGTGAACATCTTAATCATGTAAGGTTACTAACTATGTAATGCAACCCTTTTATCCTTGTTTATAATTCTACATATCTGTATATCATTTGTTTCGGGCCTGAATGGCCGAATGGCTAGCGCTCTGGCGCTCGGTACTACAGGTTTCGGGTTCGAGTCCCGGCGGTGCCATGGATGTTTGTAGTGGTTCGGAATCCACTTTAAACCGTAGGTCCCGGTCTAACACGATCGTGGAGAGTGACATATTAAAAATAAAATAAAAGAAAAACTAACTGTTCATATATATAGTGATTAGGTTGATTATAGTCCTTGTTGCTTCACATCCCCATATACCACTTCATTCATCAACATCATTTTTTTTTAGTGTATCTACCTCTTATGTGTTTTTAACTGAGTTACCAGTGTCCAATAGCATGATTCGAATTTGAAAGCATCTTTAACAAGTAATATAACTATCTCAACCATGTCAAACGCGACTGTACAATGAAATCATTCACTAACTGAGTTAAGTTGTATTCTATGTTTTTGAAACTTTGTTTGTTTTTAACGTTAATTTTGTCCAATTACATAATTCGATTTTTTTTTTAAATTCGGGTTTTAAATTTTTAGTCTGATTTTTAACTTGAAATAATCAGGCCAAAAAAAAAAAAACGGTTAAAAAAATAATTCAATTTACTACAACCAATGAAAATCGATTATTTAAAACATGTAAAAAAACCCGGAAATTTTGTTAAATTGTAGTTTCTTTGAATTTCCAAAGTTTAATTTCGATTGTTCTCATTTCCTTCTTGCGTTCTTTCTTGGAAAAAAAAAAAAAAAAAAAAAATAGCATCCGCTGTTTCATTGATTAGGTAGAAATCTTCGTAAAATGTATAGATTCCCCCCCAAAAAAAGCAGCCATTTTTTTAATGAAAAAATCCCACTTTAAGCTGTAGGTCCCGGTCTCCTATGACTGTAAGAGCGTCACGGAGCAAAAGTCAGGCTTCTACCTACGGGTGCTCCATCACAACAGAAGCTGCTTCCTTCCCCTTCAATCATGAGTCCGTACGGGCTCGTGGGCTTGGCCAGCCAAGTGGGATAAGAAACAGGCTTGTAATTGGAAATATTTCAGTGATTTTTTTTAATTTCGATTTCGTGGGACATTTTGTCGATAGGAGGAAGAAAAAATAACAGAAGTTTAAAAATAATTGACCAATCTGCATAATCTTTATTTCAAACAGAATATTCAATTTTGATGGGGTTTTTTTTTTTTTTTTTTTTTTTTTTTTAGCAAATTCATATTTCAGTCGAAAGTATTATTACTACTTCGTACATTCTTAATTTTCTAAAATTAGAAGAAGAGAATTACAAACTTCGAAGGAGAATTACAAATTTCGAAGGAGAATTACAAATTTCGAAGGAGAACTACAAATTTCGAAGAAGAATAACAAATTTTGAAGAAGAATTAAAGAATTTCTAGAATTAGTTCTAGCTTTTTGAATTTTTACACACTAAATATAATTATTAAGTAAAAATTGGATTAAAAATGATTTTTAAACAATTCTATGAAAAAAATGGAAACTTAATCGTATACAAAGTAAAGAAATTAGGAAGTATAATCATACTTCCACCTAAGCCTGTCAAAAGCGCCCCCTGTGTTGTTCAAGAGATATGGTCAGTAGGCGTCGAGACTCTCACCCGAGAGAAAGTACAGCGCACGTTTATTTTATAGGAAATATATTTAACGCAACCCTGCGTATTAATTGGCCTACAAACTCCCACACTGAGAGAAAATATATTTCACGTATAGCTGAATATAGGGTTCCCGGCCTAGAAGTGGAATGCTTTCAAGTATCTATAATTATATGTCTTTAAATGTGTTACATATTGCATGTATGTCGTTTAGGTCATGTGCAAATAAACTGTCAGTTCTCCAACCTGTGCCTCAAGTATCTCAACCTAACTACACTCAGTTATAATCTGGTTGCCCAACTTACACAGTACATAAGTAAAATTAAAATTTAAAATTTTGATTTTGATAATCTTATTGGACTGAATTTGTCTGTTGAAATAAATTAAGAAAATAATAAAAATGATAAAAAAATAAGTACTTAAAAATGTTTACTAATTTTTACTTACTTACAAGCGCAGACATTATTATAAATTGGAAAAAATTGTTAATAAGTTTGATTTTTTAAAAGTTGTTGAAAGACATTGTTTCGAATTAAACTCATCTATTTTACAAACAAGATACAAATATCGTAAACCTAGCTTCCGAATGTTCAAAAGATATAAATATGTAAATTATTCCACTACGCATGCGTATTAAAGCCCCAGATAATAATCTTAAATTAAAAAAAAAATTGTTACATTTCTGAAGTTTGATTTTTTATAAAAGCAAGAGGGAAAATATTTTAAATTGGCATTAAAATTATATTTCATTCCGCTTGATATTTCCTTATGTGCAAAAATAAGCGTTAAATAATAAACAAATGTTTATCTAACAGAAACGAATTTGTCAATAAAGCTAAATTTCAAAACGAAGCCAAATTTCACCCTTCAAAGCTAACTACTTTAGTAAAGAGAAGTCCAAAATAAACTTGGGTTGATCTTTGATAATAACTTTATTGTTTTTTATTATTATTATTATTTTTTTTAGAATCTTTTGTATCTTACTTTTATTCTGATTTTTTGTTTGCTCCATTTGATAGCTTTTTGATTCATTTTTTATCGTCTATAGTTCTTTGATTTTCTTGTCTGTTGATGATAGGTCTTTGTTAATTCTTTTTTTAGTTAATTTTTTGGAGGCTTCTATTTCATTTTTCTTCATAGTTCCGGGACTTTGAAACTTAGACATATTGTTTTGACATATATCTCGTCATTTATTTTTGCACACCACCTTTCCGTAGGATTCTGGGGAAGCATCAAATTCGTAACAAAATCTACCACATATGTTGCAAATGGTCAAAGTTTAGATCAAGTGCATAGCATTAAAAAATATGTTTCCATGTATGGGGATAATTTATTTTCATCCTTAATCTCTTAACATAGAATACATTTTATTAAGTAATTTCCCAACCAGTAATTGGTTTTTATTAGTATTTCTAAGATTTAAAAAATATTGTAAGATTTTAATAAATATAATGACAAAAGCTTTACTGTTTGAATATATTGCATAGAAATATTGGATATATATTTTTAAAAAAAAACAAATTTTTTTTATAAAACATTTGTGTTGTTTTCCTGTTCTTCTGTTTATTGTGATTTTAAATTTATTGTTTTAATGATAATGAAATAAATTTGTTTAAATTCTTTGTCTTTTTCAAATGTGTTTGTAAAGGACCAATGCAACCCCTGGTAAACATTTATTTCGATATAGGAATGCTCACCGAATGGCTTCTGCAACGTTCTATACGTTTCCGCAAACAAAATTGAACGCAAGTTCTTTGCTCAATGAATTCAGACATTTCGAAAATCGCCAGGAGCAGTTTTAGCGTCTCACAAAGCCATGCGTAAGTCAAACACTAATGAATATTTTAACGTCAAATTTCACAAGGACATGCCAGCAACCAAAAAAAAAGAGAGAGAGAAAAAAAAAAAAAAAAAAAAAAAATTGAAATTCCATAAGCTCCGGGAATTTTAAATTGAAAATTGGTTTTACTTTTTAGGCGCAGTAATATATTCCAATGAATTAAATGTAGAAAAGTATAACATTCTGAGAAAAAAAAATTATGAAATTTTTATTACGGACGATTCTGCGCATGTGATATATACGTATACACATTTTACATCTATTTCTAATTGCACTTATCCCTATTTTATTAATTTCAAGAAATTTTAGAGAAGACTCGTTACCATTAATAATTGTTTTAATACATGAAATACAAAATTTAGTCAAAAATCTATACAGATTTTAAAAAATTCAAATTATATTCAGAAATTTCACTTATAACGCATACTACTGAATTATTATTTTAAGGTCCTATCTAGAATAAAATATTTTTTTAATAAACAAAATAATTTAAATTGTATAGTAAGTAGTCTAGGTGCTTTGCTGCTGATCTTAGCACGCTAAAGTCTATCTTACAAGACCAATATGTTATAAGAAAGACTAATTCAGTGAGAAAGAGTAGAAAGCGCAGATTTGTTTAAGGCGGACCTCCAAACAGGAGGAGTAGAATGATACAATTTTTTCTCCGCGTCCGTATCTTATCTTCAAGCTACACGTACTACATAGGTAGTCCTAAGTGAGTAATGTCGGTTCAGCCTTAAGGCATCAAAGATAATTGTCTAAGTGTTTGCCAGCTGCATTAAAAAAAAAAAAAAAAAAAAAAAAAAAAAAAAAAATCAAAATTTCACGAGGTTTGTTTTTCATCATGAATTTTTCTACAAAAATTGATTAATTTTTCATTAAAATGAAAAACTACTAAAATTAAAGTCTTTAGAATATGAACAAGGAAAGTGACAGGTTGTTTTCATTAGTACAAAACATTAATTGCATGCAATATAAATATCCACGATACTGCCTATCTGCTGTCAGATTTGAGTGATGGGTTGTTATTATGCATTTGTTAAAGAATATATATTCCTTTCTCCTGGACTGGGACCTACAGTTTAACGTGGATTCGAACCACCAACAAATTTCCACCCCAAGATTCGAACCTGAACAGACATGCTATACTTTTTCTCGTAGGAAAAATGCTACAACACAAATAATTATTTCAATTGTTGACCGTCGCAATGTATTAAAAAAAGTGATCACGAAGTAGGATTTACATACACATAGGAACCAAATAACATTGATTGGTCGCCTACTATGAAGAGCCCATTCTATTAACATGCAGCCAACTCAATCTATGTCTTTTGAACTGTTAATTGATTTCTGAATTTATACAAACCCTCACCACGGGATAGTTGTTGCACCAAAATATGGAGATGCAATTGATTTTGTAAACATACTTAATAGTTATAATACTATCGTTATTTTATTATTAGGCTATTTTTAATAACTTCAAAAGTTATTTATAACTTTCAAAGTTATTTACTCCTCTTTCAAAACGAAATGAAATTTGCTGAAGTGTAATTCTCATATTCATCACACTGGTTCTAGTTATAACAATGACTGTATGTCAATAATATATGTAAGAATTTGTCAATAATATACGTAAGAAAATCTAATTATTTTTTTTCTTATGCTTAAATGTTTTAATTTCATAAACTCATGCATTTAAATCCAAATGTATTACGTTGGCAATGGTTTTATAAACATGCAGATTGTACATAGGAATTTTGTCATTGAATATTCTCAACGGGAATAATAAAAATAACACTTATTTGATATGAATGGGTTACCATAGCAACACGAATTAATTATGCTGTTGCTTCCGGCGCATTTCATATTCGCAAATATTTGTTTCCCTATTTATATTTCTCGTTAAGATGTTTAATTAAATATTCTAATTCTAAAACAGTCTCAGCTACTGAATATAATTTGGACATGCGATTTTCCTGTGGGTCTAAATGCGTTATTTTTAAGAAACTTGAAAAAAAAAAAATCAATGTTAGATGTTGATTTGATTAATTAGAATCTATTCTATTTATCTATTAGAATTATTATTATTAGAATCTATTCTAAAGACTTGATTAATCAGTTAAAGAGTTTTTTTGTTCTAATGCAGCTGGAAAACGCTTAGACAATTGTCTTCGTATGCTTTAAGGCAAGCGTTGCCCGACGTTACTCACTTAGCACTACCCAAGAGGTGTGTGTAGCTTGAAGATAAGCTGCGGACGCGGAGCAGCAATAACCCCCGCAACGCTCTATGATCATATTAGACCGGGACCTAAGGTTTAATGAGGATTCCGAACCACTACAAACATCCATGGCCCCAACGGGACTCGAATCCGAAACCTATGGTACCGTGCGCCAGAACTAGCTAACCAATCTTTTCCTTGAACAACATAATGAAGGGTCAAGACAGAAAAAAAAGCACAACAAAATTAAACTATTAAAAAATGTTTGTCACAAATTATTATGGACCTGAATGTCCGAGTGTCTAACGTTCTGGCGCTCGGTGCCACACGTTTCGTCTTCGAGTACCGGTGGTGCCACGGATGTTTGCAGTGGTTCGGAATTCTGTTTAAACAGTAGATATCGGTCTAATAGGATCGTAGAGTGTTGTCTTGAGGTTTAGTCAGTCTTCAGCCCTTGTGGTTCCTCGCTACAAGTGAAGCAGCATAATAAATGCCTTTAGCCATGGACCAGTAGCCTTCGACGGGGTCTTTTGGACCTAGTGTAGGTTTTCCTGCACCAGGGAGTTAGTAACAAAATCACAAATTATTATTTCTTTTCTGAATATTAAAATTAGTATGAGTATGCATTTTTGGAGTGAAAACATTATTTAAAAATAACCTTTTCATTGATTTTTTTTACCCTTTGAACCAAACGTCCACAGATCACCTCATCATTTTACTTAAAAATTGTAATTGATAATTTATTTATATTTTTGAAATATTTTCAGATTTTGAATAAAATAATGAATACAACTCGACACAGATTTTGATCCAATGATTCACGAAAATATTTAAAAATTAAAAATATTTTCTTTTATGTTTCCTATTATCTTTTCAGAAAATCATATCCTTCGTGAACAGTGTTCTTATCCTGGACCCAGGATATTATCCTGGATAATTTTTTTTCTTTCCTACGATATTTATTGTCAAAAACATGTTCTAATTTAAAAGTGCACTCAATGAAGTCCCTTGGGTTGCTTGCTGGGCAATGCGGTAAAATGCGCAAGCTCGGCATGGATTGACACATATGTATGAAACACCATTTCTTGATGTGACAAGTAACAAGTAATATACATATATATTTTTTTTTTTTTAAAGTCAATTCCTACTTTTTTTTACTCTATTGCAGAAAGTCCTTTTAAAAAAAAAATGAATGGAAAATTATTTATAAGTTTATATGGCGCCATCTATTGGTAGATATATGCAACTTAAATCTAAAAATAAACTAAAATTAGTTAATTAAATTTAATGAATGAATTAATATTTGAAAATGTATTAACATCCAGTGTCATCCACTAGAAGTTCAAAGAAAATGTATTTGAACTTGAGTGGAGGAATAAAAAGTATTTTATGAACGATTGAAAATTTGAAAAAGATATATATAGGGAGAGTGTGAGTCAATAGAAGGAATTGAAATAAAATCAATCAGTAAAATCCATTTAGTTCATAATTTTCACATTTTATTACTACAAAAGTCGAATCAATAACAAGGGGAAAATGAAATTCCAACACCAAGAAGAAATTAGGGATAAAAATTTAAATTATAAGTTAAAAATTTAAGTGATCGATAGTGATAAAAATTTTAACAAAGTAAAAAATAGTAATCTATAAAAAGTTAATTAAAATTTAAAATTTTTTCCCATCATTCTAGATGAGAGAAGATTTTACAAGTTTCATAATAATTTCCCCCTTTTTTTTATGTCGTGCAAAATAATAAAAAAAGGTGTTAAAATATCCAAGATTTATTTTAATAAGACTATGGATATACGATTTCTAATTTACTGGATGAATTATTTCAATCCAAAAGTTCTCAAAATTTTCTATTTAACTGTGATTTTTCTATAAATATAAATATATCCAAAGACGTAGGGAAAATGAACTGTCAGACAATATGTCATATGTCAGACAATATGAACTCAGAATCACAAATTTTTGAAAACTTCACGGGTGTGCAGTTTTCAAACGGGTTTTAATGTGCAAATGTTTTGAACCTTTTATTGTGAACAATTATTATTTACGTTCTGTTGTTTAACACATTCCTGGTCGATCTTGTTCAAACACGTTCCATTTTAAGAGTGCATCAACGAAGTTTTTTGTGTTGGTTGCTGGACAAGGCAGTAAAATGCGCAAGTCTTGGCTTGGATTGACACATATCTATGAACAATCATTTTTTTTTTATATGAGAATGAACAAAATCGATCAGTAAAATCCATTTAATTCAGAATTTTTCCGTTTTGATTACTTCGTAAATCGAATCAAATGCACGTGGAAAAGGAATTTTCGAACACTAAGAAGAAATTATTTATAAAGAATTAAATTATAATTTAAAAATTTAAGTGATCGATAGTGATAAAAATTTAAAATAGTAAAAAATAGTAATCTACAAAAAGTTAATTAAAATTGAAAACCTTTTTTCTGTTGAACCTTGATGAGGGAAGACTTTACCAGTTTCATAATAATTTCCCTTTTTTTTATATTGTGAAAAATAATAAAAAAAGTGGTGTTAAAATGTCCAAGAATAATGGATATAAGACCTCCAAGACTCTGGATATAAGATCTCTAATTTACAGGATGAATTATTTCAATCGAAAAGTTCTCAAAATTTTCTATTTAACTGTCATTTTTTCTATAAATATAAATATATCCAAAGACGCAGGGAAAATTAACTGTCAGACAACATGAAAAGTACGAACTCAGAATCCCAAATTTTTGAAAACTGCACGGGTATCGACGTGAAGTGGTCCGATCAAATCGTGAGTTTTCCCCAGACTAAACTTTAATTAACACCCTGGGTTTTCCCTCTTCATGCCAGCAGATGTTCTGGTCTGGATAATTTCCCGCCGTTTCTCTCTTTTCCCGAATTAAAATCGAAAGTTCGAAAGAAGAGAAGAACTGGAGCTCAAGTCCCCTACTTGACGATTTCGAATTTCAAACCTCATTTGGTTCGATTACACGGAAAGCTGTCGTCTGGTATTGAAGCAAAACACTGTTTAAGACATTCGTATAAAGAGAGAAAATTATGAAGACTCTTCTTTGAGAAGTAAATGGTAGAATTTTCAAGTATGAGTTCTCGAAATTGCAGAATAGATTTGTTTTAATGTGCAAATGTTTTGAAGCTCTTATTGTGAACAATTATTCTTTACGTTGTGTTGTTTAACACTATCCTTACCGACAGGACAGGATTTAGATGAAAAGAATCCCTAGGCTATTCCACTTATGAGGCCCTTTCATCTCCCATTTTTAAGTTTGTAAATTACACGAGAGATAATAAAATACATCATTACTGTGATATATATCAATCTGCTAAATGAAACACGTTGTGATGGGTGCTCATCTTTACAAAAATGTGGGACGGATAATAAATGAAAGAAAAATCGGAGAACACTTATTTGGACATTTATTCTCAGCACCCTATATAGTATTTGTAACAATAACTAATCAAACATAGCACACAACATTTAGAAAGAAACAAAATTCAAATAATAAAAATCTTTGACTTCGAAAATCAAATATGCAATAAAAATTATCATATTTTCTATCTGTAATGTATAATACCATACAAACATAAAAATGTATATACCAAATACATTTGTATGTTTGTTTATTAGTCATATGTGTAGAATTTCTACTTATTTTCGATTCAGTGTATTTACTGTTTTGAGAATAGTGCAATTCTAATTTTGCTAATAGTTTGAATGTAGGCCCCTCTTGATCTTGAGGCCCTAGGCTGAAGCCTAGTTAGCCTATAGGAAAATCCGGCCCTGCTTACCGATCGTGATGCTGCGTCAACGCTAAAGGCTCGTTCCCACCAAGGCGAGAGACGTGAAGATTCAAGAGGCAAGCGACAACATTTTTTCGACCCCTTCACAGCGAAACGTCAGAAATAGCATTACGTCTAGCGAAAAACCGCTTCGAGTTGAAAGTTGGGCAACTCCAAGCGGCGGACTGCAAACCGGTTTCAGGCGACCGCGGTGAGGCTAGTGATTGGTAAAATTTTTTCGCTTGCATCTTGTCGCCTTGGTGAGCACGAGCCTTAAGAAGCCAATGACGTGCTAGCTTGAGTCTAGCGTTCGCGCGTTAAGAGCTACGCCTAGGGCCGGATTTTCCTATAGGCTAACTAGGCTTCAGCCTAGGGCCTCAAGATCAAGAGGGGCCTACATTCAAACTATTAGCAAAATTAGAATTACACTATTCTGAAAACAGCAAACACTAAAACACTGAATCGAAAAGGAGGAGAAATTCTACACGTATGACTAATAAACAAACATAAAAATGTACTGGTTAAGATCAATGCGTTCGGCTCATTGGGTCTGTTCGTTTGTATATACTAGATTGCACCAAAGTATAATTCATACGATAATTGGCAAATATTGGCGCGCCTTATTCTACTGAGCTCTGGTTTGTTCTTGCATAAATAAAGTGTAGATTGGAACAGACAAACGAACTCACCTATTGATATTATTATGAAATAAATTTATCTGAATTGAATTTGCTTTAATCTTCAATGTATTGAATATATTTAATTTAATTTGATAGAAAATACGATAATTTTTGTTGCCTATTTTATTTTCGTAGTCAAAGATTTTTATTATTTGAATTTTGTTTCTTTGTAAACGTTGTGTGTTATGTTTGATTAGTTATTGTTACAAGTACTATGTAGGGTGCTGAGAATGATAAATGCTTAAATGTCCTAATAAGTTGTGTCGACTTTTTTTTTATCTATTATACGTGCCACATTTTTTATTAAGATTAGTACCCATCACAATATGTTTCATTTGATTAGATTCATCAACATATTGATTTAATTAGTTAGGGTAGATTCAAAGATATGATGAATTAATCAAACAATATATGTTTCAAATGAACCTTTTCGTTGAACAATGTAATAAAGAGTGGATACAGAAAAAAGTACAACAAAATTAAACTATCTGAGGATATTTGTCCCAAATTATTTTTTTTTTCTGAATATTAAAATGGAGTGAAAACATTATTATTTTATTATTTAAAAATAACCAGTTCTTCTTGCTGATTTTTTTTTTACCCTTTGCACCAGTCATCCAAAATCACAGCTCACAGCTGAAAATATTAAAAAATTAAAAACATTTTCTTTTAGATTTCCTATTATCTTTTCAGTAAATAATATCCTTTGATAATAGCGTTCTTATTTTGGATGCAGAATATTATCCTGAGTGAATTCTTTTCATGTCTATGATATTTTTTGTGAAAAACATGTTCTATCTTAAAAATGCACTCACCGAAATTTTTCGGGTTGTTACTATAAAATGCGCAAGTCTTGGTTTGGATTGACATATATCTATGACCAACCATTTTTAGATATGAGAATCAATAAAATAGATCAGTAAAATCTATTTAACTCATAATTTTTACGTTTTGATTACTACAAAAATCGAATGAAATACACGGGGAAAATGAAGTTCCGATACCAGGAAGAAATTAGTTATAAAGATTTAAATTATAAGTTAAAAATTTAAGTGATCGTAGTGATAAAAAAATTTAAAAATGTAAAAAATAGTAATGTATAAAAAGTTATTTAAAATGTAAAACTTTTTTTTCATGCTTGATGAGGGAAGACTTCACCAGTTTCATAATAATTTTCCCTTTTTTCATTTTGTGCAAAATAATAAAAAGAGGTATTAAAATGTCCAAGAATAATTTAAACGAGACTATAGATATAAGATCTTTAATTTGCAGGACGAATTATTTCAATCGAAAAGTTCTCAAAATGTTCTATTTAACTGTCATTTTTTCTAGAAATATAAATATATCCAAAAACGTGGGGAAAATTAACTGTCAGACAACATGAAGAGTACGAACTCAGAATCCCAAATTTTTGAAAACTGCACGGGTATCGACGTGAAGTGGTCCAATCAAATCGTAAGTTTTCCCGAGAGTAAAACTTTAATTAACACCCTGGGTTTTCCCTCTTCATGCCAGCAGATGTTCTGGTGTGGATAATTTCCCGAAGTTTCTCTCTTTTCCGAATTAAAATCGAAAATTCGAAAGAAGAGAAGAAACGAAGCTCAATTCCCCCACTTGACGATTTCGAATTTCAAACCTCATTTGGTTCGATTACATGGAAAGCTGTCGTCTGGTTTTGAAGCAAAACGCTGTTTAAGACATTCGTATAAAGAGAGAAAATTATGAAGATTCTTCTTCAAAAAGTAAATGGTAGAATTTTCAAGTGTGAGTTTTGGAAATTGCAGAATAGATTTGTTTTAATCAGTGGCATAACATTAGAGTGGCAAGACGGGCAAATTACCCCAACAACAGCAGAGAGGCCATGGATACGGGAAAGAACTGACATTTATTATTACAAATTAGAGTGCAATTTATTAATTGCGTATTTATTAAATTTAAGTTACTAAAGCGATATATTAAAAAAATTCTTTATCAAGATTTTTAACGTATTTACTTGTATGAAAAATATACCAATCTAGTATTAATAGTATTGAAGCAAAACGCTGTTTAAGACGTTCGTATAAAGAGAGAAAATTATGAAGACTCTTCTTTGAGAAGTAAATGGTAGAATTTTCAAGTATGTGTTTTGGAAATCATAGAATACCTTTGTTTTAATCAGTGGCGTAACAATAGGTTGGTAAGACTGGCAAATTGCTCCGGGCACCGGCAAGAGCAGAGAGGCTGTGCGTACAGAAAAGGACTGACATTTATTAAAATAAGATAAAATTTGTTAGTTGTGTATTTAATTAATTTAAGTTACTACGAGTAAAACGATAAATTAAAAAAAAATGTTTATCAAGATGTTCATTAGCATGAAAAATATATGGCATCTGATAGTAATAGTAATAGAAGTAGTTACACACAAGTAATCCTGATGCTAGGGACATCCCCGATTTCAGGTTCGTGAATAGGTACTTACAAAATTAAGAGTGGGAATTCCCGCTGCTATCCATGTGCCATTGAGACATTTTAAAATTCACTTGTTATTTAATTTCTTTGATTCCTGAATAGGTAGGATTTTCAAGTATGAATTCTGGAAATCGTAGAATATCTTTGTTTTAATGAGTGTCGTAACAATAGAGTGGCAAGACGGACAACTTGCCCCTGCCAGAGCAGAGAGGCTATAAGTACTGGAAATGACTGACATTTATTATTACAAAATCGCTTGATCGCAAAATCGCTTTCTTAATTGCTTATTTAATAAATTGAAGTTACTAGCAATAAAATATAAAAAAAAATTGTGTATCAAAATTTTTGAACGTATACATTTGCATGAAAAATAAATAAATAGATGCTAGTATAAATGAATAGGTGTTGGCGTGGAGTAAAGGTTAGAAGCTAGTTGTAAAGTTACGTGGTTTCGAATTTATAACATTAAGCGTTATTTTAAAACAAATTTTGTAATATGAGTTGTTGAGATGATATTTGTGCAAAACCATCACGCCCCCCCAAAAAGATAAATGCAATCTATTGAGCCTCTAACAGATGATGAAATCGCAAATTTGCTGGTTGAGCTTTCGTACGAGTGCCTGAGTGATCTGAGTTATGACAAAGACGAATAATTCATTCATTCCAAAGGTTTGTAGTAATAATATCATTGCAACAAAATTATGTTAATTCATTTATATTAAATATTTGTTAGTGAGAAAGTATCATATAAAAAAAAATCAGAAAATCGATTATCATGCATTTTGCCACTTATTTTCCTTATTCAATTCCTTCTATTAGTTCACACTCTGCCTTATATATATATCTTGTTCAAATTTTCAATCGTTAATAAAATACTTTTTATTCATCCACTCAAGTTCAAATACATTTTTTTTGAACTTGCAGTGGATAACATTTGATGCTAATATAGTTCTTCAAATATTAATTCAGTAATTAAATTTAATTAATTTATTTTATTTTTTTTTAGGTTTAAGTTGCATGTATCTACCAATAGATGGCGCCAAATGTGAGAGGAAAATATCAACTTTATTTGTAAAGGACTTTTCTGAAATAAAGTGAAAAAAAGTAGGAATTGACTTAAATTTTTATTTTATTTTATATTACTTGTTTTTTTTTTTTTTTTTTTTTTTTTTTTACAAAACACGCGCAAGCATAATATGGTAATTAGAGAATTGTTCACTGTTATATTCTTAGTAATCAGTATGATACACATAATCATATTTACTACCTCTTTTCAATGTACCCAATTGTAAAGAATTGCACAAAAATGTTTTGTTTTTGGAAAAGCATACAGAATTTTAATTAAAATAGAAAGCTATATTTATTATTATGTAATCTGCAATTACATGGAAAATACAGATTTAAACTAACTCATTAAATGCAAAGAAATAATTATAAATTTTTAAATAACTATTACTAATACTAGCATACATTTTATATAATTATTTGAGTTGTGGACTGAAGAATATTTCTTTTATAATTGAAATTTCTCTTTAGTGATTTTATAGCTCTAAGGGTAAAAGAATTAACACCCCGTTTTACATACTGAGTACATTTTCTCATTAGAAATTTAGCGATAATTAAATTAAGATATATCGTCCCTCTTACTTAATTCTCACTTCTTCATTCCAGAAAAAAGGAATTACATTCTTTCAGGCGAAAGAAACAGAGAGAAATATATCATAAGAAATAATTAAACTTGAAGAATGGAAAACACCAAGCGTGTGAAAATAGTGCGAGACTTAAACAACAACACTTTTTTTTTTCAAACCGGAAATCTCAACAAAATGCCTTTAGCGCGAATTATTCTTTTTTTTCCCCCTGTTATATAAGATTAGATTCTTTCTGATTTCAATTTCAGTTGGAAGAAGGGGAAGAAAACAGCACAGAAAAGTTTCTTGCATAACATATGTGTTTTTTTGTTAGTACTTTAATTCTGATTTTCAGTATGTTCAGGAAAAAAGAATAAAGGTCTAGTTGCAAAATATCCTTGTTTAAGTTAGTTAAATGTACTAGTCACATAATGTACATTTCATTGCACTATACAGTGATTAAAATTGTTAACTAATGGAACAAAAATAAAAAAAATCAAAGAGCTTTTTATTCATAACTAAATATTTGTTTCTTATCCCACTTGGTCGACTGCAACATCTAGATCAAATCCATCAGCAAGTGTATTCTCATGGAAAGAGGACCAGCTTCTGTTGTGACGGAGCACCCGTAGGTAGATGTCTGACTTTACTCCGTGTCGCTGAAGAAGGAAGGCAGTGCCTTCCGGGCGGATTTTTAGGAGGGAACTGCCCCGCATCTGCGTTTTATATCGGTTTTATTTGTCACACTATGCTCATTTTGTGCACACTTTAAGCTAATTAGACCGAGACTTACAGTGTAACGTGGATTCCGAACCACTAACAAACACCCATGCCACCGCCACGATTCGAAAACGAAGCCTGGAGTACCAAAGGTCAGAGAGCTAGCCAATTGGCCGTCACATATCGTATGGGAGTAAACCAACTAATGAGTACAACAACAACACCAATAATGAATGAACCAACAGCAACTACTCATAGTCCAACTAATGAGATATTATGCTGAACATCACAAATACCATCGATTCTGCTAGTTTTTGAAACGGTGTCTACAACAATGCTGTCAACGAATAGAACTTCAACCCTAAAGCTCATCAGCCGTCACTTTGCCACTGAGCCACGAATCAGGCACTTAAATTTGTACACTTTAAAATTATATTGCAAGTCTTTTTTTTTTTTCATTTTGGAATTGAAGTTTTTGTGGATCTGTAGAAATTAATCCTTAAAAGTATGGGTTTTTTTAAATATAATTTTGATTCAGAACAATTCTTTTAATAACATTAAAATATGCATTGTTAGAGTGATCATCAACAAGTTTTTTTTAACTTGGTTTATTTATTTTTTTATTGCAGAATTAGATTTAAATTGAACCATTCAAACTGCACATTAGAATCAGAACTATCATCCTCTGCTTTTTCATCAGAGTTTTCGAAATCCCCCAGCGATATTTTTTTTTCTTTCTAATCCAGCTGGCAAACACTTAGACAGCTTGGTCTTGGATGACTTAAGGCAAGCGCTGCACAGACGCACTCACTTTGCATTACCCAGGGGGCGCGTGTAACTTGAAGATAAACCACGGACGCGGAGTAACAATGCCCCTGCAACGCTCTACGAACGCTCTCCACCCCAGCGGTATATCGTTGTTAATATCACTAAAATGGTCTTCAGTTTTTCTCATTTTGTAAAAATAATGGAGTTGTGTTAACAGTGTTGATGAGAAACAAGAAACGACAACAACAGCTGCTCGCCGTTGGAATTTTGCTCGGAGGAGTTGCTGTTCGTTTTAGTTCGAATTAAAAATTAATTTTCGCACTAGTTAATGTATTGTTTCGTTGAAAGATTAAACTAGCAAGTGACAAAGTTTCACACTCTATCTTTGGCGACATTTAATTTACTTACGAGTGCTCTCTATAATATGGTGCATAGAACATTTAATAAAAAAGCGCTGTTCTTTATAATTTTTGAATGGCAACACTGAATAATATCGTGTCTGCTCAATAACATACCCCTAAATTTGTGCACAAGATACTGCTATTTAAATATTTAACGCGAAAATCAGTTTTAATTTTTTTTAAATTTATTCGTTCATTATATCGGAAAAACTTTACAAGTTAAGCCAATAAAACAAAAGTATTAATTGTGCTTGAAAAATGTAAATACATATTTGAAAAAAAACTCTACAGGCAAACAGTTAAATGTATTTATGATGCAAGATTTATTTTATTATTGTAACCATGCTTCTTTCTACGCACTGGCAAGAGTGCCCGCTGTGGCGTTCAGGAGAAATATTTAGTTGGCCAACAGACTCTCCCCCGGAGATGAAATATATTTCAAGCATTTCTGAGCTTATCCGAGTTTCGGATTTTCGGGTTAATTATAGATTCGCGGAAGAATTCCATTTCTAAGTCTTTAAATGTATTAAATATCGTATGTCTCTAATTGTATGTGTGTGGTGTTTGTGCGTGTGTTCATAAAGCTCCATGTTCTCCAACCTGTACCTCAAATATCTGGTTGCTCAACCTGCAGACTTCAATCTCGAATGTGTGACCAGTACCCACACCACTACAATGCACACTACTACATTATTCAAATTCTATCGCTAGTCATTGGGTGCCTGAATGCCCGAGTGGCTAGCGCTATGGCGCTCGGTACCACAGGTTTCGGGTTCGAATCCTGGCGGTGCCATGGATTTTTTAGTGGTTCGGAATCCACTTTAAGCCGTAGGTATCGGCCTCATATGACCGTAGAGCGCCTCAGAGCCTAATCAGACTGTTCACCCACACCATTCCCCAACTGTAAAGGGGCAACTCAGCTGTAGGCACAAAAATATAAAAATATTTTTTTTTCATTAAAAAATGGATTTAAATATTATTCATATAAATAAAATTAAATATCACGTAATGCAATTAATATAAATGTAAATGTGATTTTTTAAATAAAAATTATTAATATGTCAAGGTTTCGTAAGTCAAAACACAAGAGTAACTACGCTATCCTAGTTTTCGCTTTCCCCCCTCAGTTGACTCATGGGAGCTATCACGCGAGAGGAACAATTAAAGAAGAATAATTATGCAAATGAAGAAGCCCCCTATTATTTAATTAATCTTCACACATAATCACTCATCCTCACTAGCCTCGTTTAGAATTTCTCGCGACATAACGACCCTCCGAAGAATTAAAGCCCTTGTAGGCCAACATAACAGTTCAAAATGTACACAAGGATTAATGGAAAAATAAATAGTCGAGGATACAAATGTGCTTTAATAGAATAATTGTAAGTCGTCGTCAATTACTTTAAGAACATTTTTAAAAAGGCATTAGGTAACATAAAATATGAAGGGCAAAGATTATTTTAAACTAAAAATAGCAAAAATCGGAAAGATGCCACTTGTAGACAAAGATCGTTTTACGATTCGGGAACCGATGGTAATGTGCGGAATAGGATGTAGGAGGGCTTAGATTCGAATCCGTTGGTGATATTCGTTGCAGTCATTGATTTTCGAAAAGAGGTGACTCGAAGGTGATTGTGACAACATATGCTTCACATCGTATTCAGGTTGCATTTAGAGTTTTCTCGAATAATTTTCTCTCAAACGACACATAAATGCGACCCCTAAAAGTTTTTCCCTCATCGCCAGTCGGTTAGCTATATTTGGCATATAAGAGGTACACTAATATTTGTATACTTATATAAATTATGAAGCACATAAGAATTTCTTCACAGAGAATGCTGTTATGACTTCACTATGCAAACTGATTGGGTTTCTAAAAAAATCATGTCTATTCTCTATTTCTTTCTTGTGTTTTTTTCTCATTTCCAAATAATATAACGTGAAATAAGGTTCATTTTGATAAAAAAAGAGATAAGCTAAATAAGAATACTAGTTAATAGATACGTTACATAAGAGAATCGCAAAAGCTTTTATCCTTCAATGCGGTAAAGGAATAAAATCTAAACTTTTCAATAATTTGCCTAGATTTTTTTTTTCTAAACGATTCACATAGTACAATGCGCAGAAGTAACGTGAGATTAGCCAATGAACTAATGAGTAAATCTTTTGTAATAAATTAATACGGGATATTCCTAACATTTTTTAATATGAACCTTTCAACTTTTAAGTAGTTACCTACGGCTTTATTAGAACTCAATCTATACACATTTGACCACTTATTGTAGAAAAAAAAAAAAAATACAAATCAAAATTACAAAGGGAAAAGACAAGAGATTCTTAACAAATACTGACCAAAAGGTCAGTTAAAAATATGTTAAATGTTCTAAGGATAAAAAATTAAAAAGGCTAGAAGCTCTATAATAAGAATTCGTGTGATCAGGACATGTTTTCTCTGGCCCTACAGTTAAGAGTACACATAATAGAGAGTTTTTGCATACGGTACGTTAGTTACCGTAGGACGTCCGTTAGCTTTTTCTCCCTAGCGTGCATGCTCAGTTTCCTATGAGCATGCGCGCTAGGGAGAAAAAGCTAACGGACGTCCTACGGTAACTAACGTACGGTATGCAAAAACTCTCTATTAGCATTCTATTGTAACTTAGAGTCTAGTGCCGAGCCAATAATAGATAGGCCTTGTTCACTTTCTCTGTCTCACATAAAACACATATATCACAGCTCACAATCCCTATTTTGGCCAGATGTTCGCCCAGGCAGTCATGCCCAGTTCTTAATCTAAAAATGGCAACATCCACTTTGTCAGTTTTTCCATTTTCCAGTCATCCAGATTTTTTCCTTTGGTGTTAGATAACAATTCACTAATATACGACAACTTAATTTTGTCCGGTGTAGTTCTAAAAGAATCAAGAGGGACGAAGCACCGTACAGGAACTTCTACTTTTTTTTTTTTTTTTTTTTTTTTTTTGCCAGAAGATCTGCTATTTCGTTTCCATCAATTCCAACATGTGATGGAATCCACTAAAAAATGATGTATTTACCATTTTCATTAAGGAACTTGAGAGCGTGTTTATATCATGCCTTTCAACTTACATATTTTTTTACATAATGTCTTGTGGATTTATTATGGGATAATATAACAAATTTGGAAATGATATTGTTGAATACAGGTGTGGTAAGTCATATATTTATTGACTACAAAATTTCCAAAGCATAATAATCTGTTGGTGATACATCTACACCTCATTATTTTGAAAAAGTTAATTTAAATTGAATTGTCTTAATTCTTAAAATCTTTAAGTATCAAATAAGCATTGACAATCTGAATAAATATATCTATAATTCCATAAAATTGATCCAAAAATAATTAAAAATATAATGTAAAAAAAAATTTAGAAATTAAAAAATCAATACAATTAAATAATTAATTTGTACACTACATGTTTATTTTGTTATTTTGCATAATGTAATATAATACTTCTTTTTCACTGGCGCAACAGCGTCATGGTGAACAAGGCCATCTGCCTATTTGCAAATTTCGAGACAGAGATGTTTTCTAATTACGGGGTAGGGTTGTCAGCCCTACGTACAAAGCTCTACAGACATATTAGACAATGATCTAAGTTTAAAGTGGATTTCAAACCACTACAAATGTCCACGACACAGCCAGAACTCGAATTTGAAACCAGTGGATCCTAGCGACAGAGAGCTAGTCACTCGGCCATCAGGCCCCTAGGATGATGCTATTTATATTTTATTTTAACCATTAAATTATTTTAAGAACACTGTAAGGAAATTTGTGAAAATCACTCTTTATTTTTCTTTTCAAACCAAACTGAATTGTTAACACTACAATAAACTTAATATTATTATTTTACGATCAGTTTGTTTTCCGCTGTGAAGTGATTTTCAAAACTTACGGACTAAAACGAACTTATTTTAAAATTTACATAAAAATGCTATAACGGAAACAATGAAACAAGTTATGACGTAATAACTTTTTTACTATTGCCAAAAATCTTTTACTATAGCTATAAAATACTCATAAAATATAATTGCTATAGCCTTTAGAGTGTTCAACGTATACGTCCTCAATAAGTTTGGACTGTTTTCTAAGCTACATTTTGTAACATTAAATTTTAAGAATTTTTTTTTATAATGCAACTTTTTTTCTAATGCAAATATTTAGACCGGGATCTTTTATATGCCACAAGCAAGGCCTGCACCGACGTTACTCCCTTAGCACTACCCAGGGGGGCGCTTGTAAGTAAGATAAACTACGAACACGGAGTAACAATGCCGCAACGCTCTACGATCCTATTAGATCGGGACCTACGGTTTAAAGTGGATTCCGAACCACTACAAACATCCATGGCACCGCCGGGACTCGAACTCGAAACCCGTACCTCATACCGAGCTCCAGAGCACTTGCTACTCGGCCATCAGGCCACTATTTTCAGAATTAAAAATGTAGGAGATTGAAATCATGCCATTCAAATTTTTAGAAGAAAAATGTAATTTTTTTTCTAAAGAAAGATGCGCATCCATTTTTAAGTTAGAAATGCACAATAAAAGAATAGAATATTATTCACTATTCTTTTTTATACTCTTCAAAAACCCATTGTTCTCATATTCCACAATACAGTGATGATCAATCACATTAGTAGAAAAATCAATTTAATTTTATTTATAATAAAATAAGGAGATTTGCAGAAATATTCGAACGCTTTTGTGTGGGAAACAGGACAAAACTATTCGATGTTTTCTTTCAATTTAAAGAATAAATGGATTAAAAAATAAATCGATTAAATTGAAAAGAGCACAGAGAGAAAAAGTATTTTAAGAAAAAATTTGAACTAGCAACAATTCTAGTTTTTTTTATTTACGGTACAAAAATTCTTCTTCTTATTTGTCCTTGGATGATAATATTTATGTATTGGAACTGATAAAATTTGTTTTAGAAATTTTCATTAGCTAATTCTTATTAATTAAATAGTTCTTATATTTTATATGAAACACAAATAATTTATCAATAAATAAAAATTAAAGATAAATTATTTTTATATTCACGATTTATCTTGTCTTTAATTGAGGCTTATGCCAGAAATTTTATTACAATTATTAATTTATACAATTGGTATATCTAATGCGGAAACTACAACACATCTTATAAACATAAGGTGAGTTTTTCCGATTGTAAATGAAATTAATTACGATACATTAATTTAATTTATAATCAGAAAGACTATAATAAAAATATTTTAATTTAATTTACATTAATTAATAATAATATATTAATTTAATTTACATTAATTAATAATAATATATTAATTTAATTTACAATAATTGATACAAATATATTAATTTAATTTACAATAATTGATACAAATATATTAATTATATTTACAATAATTAATAATAATATATTAATTTAATTTACAATAATTAATAACAATATATTAATTTAATTTACAATGAGATAAGCTCACTATATGTTTGTAAGATGTGTCGCAGCTTTAGCATTAGATCTACAAATTGCATATAATTAATAATTGTAATAAAAAGTTTGGCACTTAGTGAGAAAATAAATCGTGTTAACTTCAATTTTCATTTATTGATAATTGATTTATGTTGGATATAAACTATATTTCTTTCTGAAAAACAAATAAAAATACATTATACTTTGTCAAAAGGTTAAGATATTTCCTGTTTAGGGGAAAAAAGGAGATTTTAAAGATTAAAAAAATGGTAATGACGATGTACGGGTCCTGATGGTCGCTCGTTGCCAGAGGTTTCGGGTTCCAATCCGGACGGTGACATAGATGTTTGGAGTGGTTCGGAATCCACTTAAAACCGTAGGTCCCGGTCTAACGTGCCTGTGGAGAGTTGGCCGTAGGGCTGGTAACCCTACTCCGTAAAAAGAAAGCACCTCTTGTCTCGAAATCAGTTAGTAGGCGGACGGCCTTGGTCCACCATAGAACTATAGCGCCATTGAAGACAAAGAATGACGATATATATGTGCACATAATGCTTTTAAAACATAACTTCTTTCATTGGTGCAACAACCTCATGATGGCCAAGACCGTCTGCCTACCAGTTGGCAGATTTTGAGACGGGAGGCATTTTCTTGGGGTAGGGTTGTCGACCCAACGCTATACAGTCATATTAGACAGGACCTATGGTTTAAACTACTTAAACGTCTGAACTACTTCAAACGTCCATGGCACTACCAGGATTCGAACCTGAAACTTCTGTCATCCCTCTAATGTCACCTTTCGGAGTTATGGTTTGGTTTGTCGCTCTACTGTCATTTTGTGCACACTTTTGCCTAATTAAACCAGGATCTATAGTTTAAGGTGGATTCCGAACCACTCACAAACATCCATGCCTCCCCCGGATTTGAAACCTGAAGCCTATGGTACCAGACGCCAGAGCGCTGGCCAATTGACCATCAGACCGCTTTTGGAGTTATGGAGAATGATGAATCTGATATTGGGTCGATCATTTAAGACGCTTAGCTACAGATTGTTGCAGAGAATGTTGCATTTCCTTTTCGATAGTTTCTTTTGTACTGTTTCATGTATTTTATGTAATGTCCTATGAAATATCGAAATCATTCAGATGAACAGTTATTTTATTATGCTGAACCACACTAAATTGATATTTAATATCAAAACTTCGTAGTCTTAATATACAAAATTTGTGACCATATAAAAAAAATGTTAATAAAAATTATCATTTCACGTAATTTAATAATATAAAAAGATAGAGGTTCGAGACAATATATCTCTCGTTAAAAAAAAAAATGAATAAATAAAAAGGTAAAAAGTTTGAGAACCAGAATGATTTATAAAAGAATATTTTCGTTTAACATTCTTAAATGCAATTTCAATTTCTGAACTCAATAACAATATATGTATCAAAAGAATGATTTTAAAAACTTTCGTCAGAAATTCCATTAAAAATCAGATATATCTATTAACTGGTAGTTAATCTTATTTTGTGGAATGAAGTAGATAAATTTTTAATTCTTAAGATCATGTTGAAAAAAAATTTATAATGTAGTTTTCGGATCTCATCACGAATTGCAAAAGAAGCCAGACAGTTACGGTTGAAAGTAAAATGTCGTTTGTTGGCTCAGAAATTAAGTTTTAAGCTTAAAGGAGAAAAAGTGAAGTGAAGAGAGCGGAGCCGACAAATCCCACTTTTGGCATTCAAGCGTGGAGAAAAGAGTTTTAATTTGTTTTCTTGAAAGATGGAAAGCAATTTCTTTCTCACAAAAGAATTTAGACTGCCCAGAAAGTTTTGCTTGGTTCTTATTAAAGAATTTTTTTTTTAGTTCCGATACAAATGCTAGAAATTTCGAAGTTGATTCCCAGAAATCTTTCTCATACTAATTGCTATTACGCCAGTTTGATATATAATTAGATAAAAAAAATCTATACATTAGTTTTGAGAAGTTTTCGCAGTTTTGTTTTTTCCAATTTAAAAGATTACGAACAAATTTGGAAGTAAAGGTGAATTTTGAAAACACGTTTCTATAAGAAATGCTTTAGTTTATGTTAGATGTTCTTTATCCAAAATTAGTTGCAAACATTGATGTCTAATAAATTTTTGCAAATATAATTCCAATAAAAAATAAATTTTTTTCCAATAACTTCTTAATTGACGCAACATCTCCATGGTGGGCCAAGGCCATCTGCCTACTGGCATATTTCAAGACGGGAGTTTTTTTTTTATGGGACAGGTTTGTTAGCCCTACGACCAACACTCTATTATCATATTAGACCTGGACCTGCGTTTAATATTTATATTAATAATTCGAAAAGTTTCTATATAATATCGTAGTCCATTCAAATTTTTAAAAATTTATTATGTGATTTTATTTTTAAAAAAAAAACTTTAATTTAATGAAAATGCCAAAATGGTCATATTAGTTAGTTAAAGTGAATTCCGAACCACTACAAACATCCATGGCACCACCCGTGATCTGTGGCACTTTGCGCTAGAGAGCTCTAGTCACTCGGTCATCAGGTTCCTCTGTTTTCCTTATATAAAAGTGAAAATTGAAATATATTAAAGTAAATAATTAAATGATATGAATTAAATAATATTTAAATAAAATAGTATTAAATAATTAATACAAATGTATCAAAGATACGGTTTTTTTTTTTTAAAAATCTCTTAGAAAATAAGCAATAAAAGAGATTCTAAGAGATTAAAAGAGATTCTCAATTAATTATTTACTTTAATATATTTCAATTAAACGAAATTTCTTGAGATGTAAGAGAACTCTTACTCAGAAAATATTAAGCAGTGTTCCTAAATTATATTTCGTAATTAATGTAAAAATTAAGAGATAATTTTTCGATAAAATTAAATTAATTCAACATTCATTGACAAGCTTAGTAAATAAGTTTTGTTTTTGCTAAAAAAGTACAGTATGAATCGTTGATGGGATTAGGTTTTAAATTACCTAAAAAAAACTAAAATGGCTACCTTAAAAAACTAAACGGTTTTAAATTACCTAAATTGTTCTTAAAAAAGTGAAAATATTTTACAGTACGAGTTCTTGTTCTAGTTCCAAAACCAACATTTACATTTTCAGCAAACAAAGGTAGTCAAAGGGGGCGATTTAAATAGAAATGTGTCAGCATCTGGCAACGGATCACAATATCAGCAAACTGTGAACACCTTTGAACATCTAAAGTTAAACATCATTTCCTGAGCAATGTATCAATTGCATATAGGATAAACACAAAATGCCTAAAGATTGTATATTGGCATAGTACTAGCAGATATCAGAAGGGCGCTGTTCTGATTTGAGTAGGTATATTCAACTTTGATTGAAAATTAATTGAAAATAAATAATTAAAGTGTTAAAAAAATAATTGAAAACGAATAATTAAAATATTAAAAAATTATTTGAAAATGAATAATTAAAATATTAAAAAAATAATTGAAAATGAGTAATTAAAATGTTAAATTAATTGAAAGTGAATAATTAAAATGCTACAAAAAATATTTGAAAATGAATAATTAAAATGTCAAAAAATTAATTGAAAATGAATTAAAATATTAAAAATTTATTTGAAAATGAATAATTAAAATATTAAAAATTTATTTGAAAATGAATAATTAAAATGTTAAAAAATTAATTGAAAATGAATAATTAAAATGTTAACAAATTAATTGAAAATGAATAGTTAAAATGTTAATTAAATAATTGAAAATGAATAATTAAAATGTTAAAAAAATAAATTTAAAATTTTAATATTTTTTATGACAAAATAAAAATTAAATTATTATTTTGTCATTCTTTGTAGTAAATTATTATTATTTATAAATGTTTTAGTACCAAGTATAATATATAATTAATATTTACTATTATTATATAATTCATCATCAATGAGCAACCCACTTGTCTTTTCTACTTCAATGAGAAAATACATTTTCTACATGTCCCTTAATAGTTGCCAGTAGGCAGACGACCTTGGCCAGCGATTGGGCTGCTGTGCCAGCGATCGGTTTGGTTTGGTTTGTCGCTGCTCTATGGTCATTTTGTGCACACTTTAAGCTAACTAGACCGAGACCTACAGCTTAACATGGATTCCGAAACACTAACAAACATCCATGCCACAGCCAGGATTCGAACCTGAAGCTTGTGGTACCAAAGGCCAGAGCGCTAGGCAATCGGGCACCAGGCCGCTTTGCACCAATGAAGAAGAATGTCCTTAATATTTTAACAAATAATCTGTTAAAGAACATATGAAGTTTAAAAAAAACATATGCATAAAAATAATATTAATTTTTTTATCAATGTTAAACAAAGCAAAGGATAAAATTTTGTTTATAACAATTATACTTTGTTATCAAAACACGTTCTAAAACATTGATATTACAATTAACTTCGTTAATGCAAGAGACTACTTTAAATTACTAACATTAAAATTTCGATTCTATTTAATTGAAAAAATAATCAATTAGAGTTTTGTTTGGCTAAGCATCAAATAAAATAGCATTAAAAAAACAGCATTTGTGAAAAAAAAAATAGATTAATAAGAGTTTTTCATTGCACAAAAAAGTTGGGGGATATTATGATTCTGAATGAAAAACAGCAGGGTGAAGAAAAAATTTGTTGGCCAATAAATAAAAGTGAAGTCAAACAAAGAATTAATGAATTTCTTTTATTATATTTGCCGCTAAACAAAAAAAACATAATTCCTGCATATAATATAAATGAATAATCTATAATAAGTGAATAGTATATAGTTCTGAAAATTATTTTCACTTATAGAAAACCTTAAAGCGGCCATAAGAATAATAATTCTTATCAAGTGTGGAAATGATGCCTCAGTATGAGGTCTATGACGTCACAAAACACGTGAGAACTAATTAATAAAACATAATTTTGTAAAGCGTGCATAAAGAAGACCGTGTTTCAGAATTTATGAAAATGACGTAATCATGGATTTAAAATGCTACTATGGAGATGATTTCTAATTGATAGGTGAATTAATTACTGAATACTGTACAGGAGAGATAAATTAATAAAAAAAACTCATGACTATTTTACAATTTTGTTGGCACTTCTGATATTCCTGTGGCTACTTAATTGTTTTGCAATATATTGATCAGTTTCTGCTTCATCTTCCTTTTCTGTTTCATTGAACAGTGGCGTATTCCTGTGTCTATAGAACTTGTTAACGTTGGTTAAAGTTTTTGCAATATCGCAAGTATCTTCTCCTTCACGAGTGGCACATTCCTGTGATAATTGAACTTAATTTATATTTTTCCCACATCGCAATTAGGGATTGCAATACCGGTATACCGCGATACCGGTATTTTGAGCCATTTGTACAATTTTGTAATACCGGTATTCACAAGTTTAAATACCGGTTTTTGGGTATTTACTAGAAATTTAGAATTCTTATCTGGGAATTCCTTATTCTTATCTGTGAATTCTTATTCAGAATTCTTATCTGTGAAAACAAGGTTGTAGTTGTGAAGAAAGTGTGTAATATTTCGATATTTTTTAAATTGGTGAGTTTGTCATTCCCATTGTATTTGCATATCATACTTTAGAGTTCAAAATATTTTTCAGATTTATTATATATATACTCATAAATAATACCCCGTAATAATAAATAAGAATAACTTTAAAGAACATAAAAAAATCAGTTGATAATACTTCGGTTTGCTTTCATTATTTATATAATGAAAAGAATAGGGTGGCACAATGTAAAAAAATGTTCAAGAGTTATTAAAGTGAATGGAGGAAGTATAAGTGGACTCCATACGCATTTAAAAACGAAACATCATACAAATTTGTTAAAGAGGGAAGAATCTAATTGCGATGACAAACTTAAGCACAGTTTCTAAGCCCAAGCCATCAGGGATTTTAGATTATTTTGAAAAAAAAAAAAAATAAAAAAATAAAAAAAAAAAAAAAAAAAAAAAGAAGATAATTTGGATGAAATTGTAAGTAAAATGACAGCATTAGATGGTTTGCCATTTCGAGTGTTTTGCACTTGTATTGAATTAAGAAAATCGCCATCCGCCAGAGGTTTTAAAAATCTACCAACATCGATTAACACTATAAGAAGAACTGTTATAAACTGCAGTGACGGTGTTCGCAATTCTTAGAAATATGAGCTAATACAATTAAAAGCAAATGACGAAAAATTTTGTCTTACATTTAATGAATGGACTAGTGTAAGAAATAGATACTATTTAAATATAAATATTCAAGTTAGAATTTTTTTTTTTTTTTGTGATATTTACATTCTCTAATAAAACTGGCAAATAAAACAAAAAAACACCTGTGTTTTCTTTCTTTTTCTAAAATTTCTACTACCGGTATTAAAGCCGGTATCCTTGTATTAAGATCTAAAAAATATCGAATACCGGTATTGAACTTTTGGTCCGATATTGCAATCCCACATCGCAATCAACTTCTGATTATAGTTAATGAACAGTAGCGTAGTCCTTGGTTTAATTTTCTTGCACTATCAGAATTAGTTTATGCTTCAAATAGATAATGAGTGGTGGCATCTGGAATTTAATTAATGTTCTTGCAATGTAAGTGTCTTATGCTTCATGTGATTACAGAGCGGTGGCCAATTCATGTGTTTGGAAAATAATTACAAAATTACTGTTACAGAGTTACAAGTCGAATCATTATTGATTTCTATAGGTTTATTAATAATTTGTAAAATATTAATAAACATATTAGCGTTTATTACTCTACAGTGAAAAAAGCATTATAACATTTTTATACATGATAAATTGAGATTCATCAATAAATTTCAGTTCTTTCAATTAAAAATTGAAATTATTTTTAAAGATTAAAAAAAAAAAATGCCTCAAATTTGGCTTTTTCAATGTATAGCAACCAGTTAGAAATTGTGTGTAATTTAAATCCGCGAATATTTTCATTTCTTTGAAATTCTAAAAATACAGGTTACCATTGTCCACATTTAAGATTTGCTCATTTAACACAAATCTTAAAGTTAGACAATGGTAATAGTTTCTTTTACTTTGACTTGATAAAAATGAAAGTTTCAACTTTCATATGCTTTGAGATGAATATAGTTTAAAATTTCAATGGAGGTAAAAACTTTTTTTATAACAGACAAAAGTAAACGAATAATTTTCCTATTTGATAATAATATAAACAACATTTAACGTTAAAAATATCCAAATTATTGGATAGTTTCTAAAACATTCGGTGAATATTATTATGAACCTTATCTTATTTCTGTATTATATGAATAAATCTTTAAATACATGTAAAATTAAACAGGGATAAGAAAAAAGTAATTTTTATATTCTTATTAAATAGAAAATATTACTTAATAAAATATTCTAAAGCAGACATGTTATGAACTTAACAGGCTTCAAAAACCTTTTTACATGTATCTGGAATAAAGGAAATTTCTTACATTCAATTTCTTTTCATAAATAAATTGTCTATGTTCTTATCAACATCATTTATTAATATGAATAATGATATTTGGTAGCCCTATTTCTTATATTGACAGGCAAATCAATCAAAAAAAGATTTATTTATTTCTGTTTCTTTTTTTAATGCACGGAGGGTGCCATTTCTGTTTGGATTATTTTATTATTCATGAATATATTATTAAAATATTAGGTAAAAGTTATTATCAATTTAAATTAATGTGATATAATATAATTTTTGATAAATTGATAAGTGCTATGCATTCGAATTGGGCCCTGATGGCTGAGTGACTAGATCTCTGGCGCTCGGTGACACAGGTATCGGGTTAGAATCCCGGTGGTGCCATGGATGTATGCAGTGGTTCAGAATCCACTTTAAACCGTAGGTCTCGGTCTAATATAACTGCAGAAAGTTGGGTTGACATCCCTACTCCTTAAAAATAAAACATCTCCTGTCCCGAAATCTGCCAGTAGGCAGTAGGCTTCGGCCACTATGGAGTGTTGCGCCAAAGATGATGATGCATTCAAATTACGTCCAAAATGAACAATAAAAATTACAAATTGTTCTATTATTAAAAATAACCCGGGTTTGTAATCTAATAATAAATAATAGATTTACATAACACATATTACAAAAAGTTGAGACTACTATCGAAATTCATATATGAATGCGTTTTTCAAAATATGTTTACAGTTTTAATATATACATATAGGTGTGTTCGGCACTGTCACGCCCCAGAAAGGATTTCTCCGTTCCCTTAGGGCGGACTGACCCATGTTCTACTACTACTACACCACATCATTGTGCCTAGAGCTGAGTTGCCCCTGTACAGTTTGGGAATGATGTGGGTGAGAAGAAGTCTGATTCGGTTCTGTGACGCTCTACGGTCATATGAGACCGCGACCTACGGTTTAAGGTTGATTCCGAACCACTACAAACAACCATGGCACCGCAGAGATTCGAACCCGAAACTTGTGGTACCGAACTCTAGAGCTCTAGTCACTCGACCATCAGGACCCAACCCCATGTTAGGACTACCTGGTGAGTTTTTTCAGAGTTTTCTCACATGCAAAGAGCGGGGTAGTTCCCCTTAAAAGTCATCCAGGAAGGCACTGCCCTCTTTCTTCATCACGGAGCAGAAGTCAGATTTTTACCTACAGGTGCTCCATCACAACAGAAGCTGCCCCCTCTTCCCTCCTTCTATGAGGGATATGACAACAACATATATGTGTGTGTACTCGTGTGTGTTTATAGTTTTATATTTCAAAACCAAATTGAATTTCTAAAATAACTTTCATTAAAGTCAAAATGTTGGAATAAAAAAGTTCTGCATCCTAAAAGCAATATAGAAGCGGAATTTTCAACTTTTAAATGAAGTTTTTGCACTGTGACACCTGTAACTGAATTTTTCACTAAAATGGAATGAGATGACATTACAAAGTTTCCCCTTAGTATTTAGAAATTTGAAAATAGGTTCCTGCCAATTTAGAAACAGGAAATGAAATTATAGAAAACTTTGACAGAACAGGAGACAGCGGAAATTGCTGTATTTTTGAGTAAGAAATAATATGAAGCCAAAACTCAATGCAGTTAAGAGTAATTATTTCGTTCCTCCTGTAGGCAGCTATTCTGACAGAAAAATAACGATTTTCATATTAAGTACCTGAATAAAACGCGAGGACTTCTATTAACTATTTACAAAATTATCCCTTAACTATTTAATGCCATATTTATATAAATAGTTTAATTACAGCGAGCTGCTGATTGAATTTATAAATATTATATTTCCAGTGATAGGAAAAATCGAATAAAATTAAGGTTACGTTAAAGATGAAATTTGGTCTATGTCTTTAAGATCTTCCTAGACAAAATAACAATATGAAGGTATTCCTAAAGTATTTTAAATGTTTTGGAAAATAAAACGTGATACGCTTTTGAAATAGTATTGCTTATCAAAACCAAGTTACACTTGTAAAAAGTTTCTGATGGACAGGATAAACCTGTAGGCCAGAAAAAGGTTTGAGAATGAGGGCGCGAATACCTTCAGCTGACGATTCTGGTGGTGTTCAAAGAAAAATGTAGAAGCAAAACATGAGTGCGCCAACTCGTGATCCAGCAGTGCGCAGCTAGTGTGCAGGAGATCTTGGGTGGTGTCCGTTGCAGTCAATATTTTCAGAAACGACGAGACTCAATAGCGATTGTGAGTAAAGTGCGTTGCATCGATTACTTGGTTGCCTCGTGGGAGTTTTCCAGTTTTCATGCCCCAACAAATATGGGCCAGTTTCCCCTATTGTTTTCTTGGGAGGCATTGTTCTTCTTTCAAAAGCTGCCGGTCGGTTGTTCCTTGCTTGCGTAAATAGAACACAAGACCTACCAATGCCCAACTAAAAAAATTGTTCGTATAGCTTAGTAACTTATGGATAATGCTGAATTTATTATATTTCTGCCTTTGAAATAGCGACTGACCACAAGTCAAAACATCTGGCATTAAGAAAAAACAAGAGTAATCTTAAAATTCACATAGTAAGTGTCTATAATAGCTACAAGGGAAGGACAATTAAAACCACCCTTTAAAAGTTCATGGTCAAAGAGGTTTGAGACCCGTGTTAAATCTAAAGTGTGTTAACACCAGTCAAGAAATTTTAGCCATTTTTTTAAAACTTGTTGGTCCCATAAAGTGAAAAACAAGTTTAGCTTGTGGTCATTTACACCGCTGGTGAACAATAGGGCTGAGGTTCCATACACTAGCGGCATTGCTGTAGGACACTGTTTGAAAATACGAGGAGGCTCGATAGCGTTTAGGATGTTCAGCCTCTTGCATCGTAAGTCGGATTACCTACTGGGAGTTTCCAAGTTTTCTCCCATAAGATACATAAATGCGAAATAGTTCCCTCCTAAAAGTCCTCCCGAAAGGCACTTCCCTCCTTCTTCAACCAAATCAGACTTCTACCTACGGGTGCTCCATCACAATAGAAGCTGCCCCCCTTTCCCTCCTTCCATGAGAACACACAGGTTCATGAACTAGGTCTAGATGTTGCCGTCGACCAAGTGGGGTAAGAAACAACACTTAACAGAAAAAATAGTGTTGTACTTTTATATTTTGGGAGTAGATCTAATTAAGTTTATAACGAACATAAAAACCAGCAGTAAATTATACCATAAGAAGTAGACACTGTAAAATGGACTTTTACATGGATTTTTTTTTGTTTTTTTTTTTGTTTATCTCACTTGGTAGACAGAAATATCTAGACCCCTGTGGTCTCATAGAAGGAGAGAAAGGGAGGAGGCAGCATCTGTCGCTGAAAAAGGCTGGTAATGCCATCCGGGAGGACTTATAGGAGGAATTATTCCACATTTGTGTATCATAGGGGAGGAAAACAGGAAAGCACCCACTAGGTAGTCCGACTCACGAGACACGAGGCTGAACATCCCAAACGCCATCGAGTCTCCTGGTGTTTTGAAACAGTGTCTTCAATAATGCCGCCATCGGATGGAACCTCAGCCCTAATGTTCACCAGCAATGCATGTTTGAAACTGAGCCACGAATCGGGTGGACTTGTTCTAGATGTTACTGTCGATCAAGTGGGATAAGAAACAACAACAAAAAGTTTAGCAAGTTTACAAGTTTAGTTATTTTACATGGAAAAATGTGAAGAAGTATTTTTTGTACACTGAATGACGTACTAAAAAAATAAACACAAATATTTCTTTTTTAAATACTCTGTAAACTTTTAAAATACAGTTTAAAATACGTGCAGAAAAATCATGAAGCCTAGTTTATTTGACCTTTTCCGATTGAAATTCATGTCACTTGAACGAGTACAAGAAGAATCGTTCAGATTCTAAAAAAGAAATCTGAAAAAAGAATGACTTTTTAATCAGTTACTTCAAAGATGTCTCCAAACAAATTTTTTTTCCCATTACAATAGCAAGAATTTTCAACTTGGGAACAAACATTGCCCTGCCTAATCTATGAAGTCTGCAAGAACAGAAACTCTCTTCTTGTGTGTTCATTTATCTTTGTTTTGGGATTTGTTATTGAAAAAGCAATTTCCAGTCCTTGCTAATTTCGCTAATTATTCCGAAGAGACATCTGACCCGGCTAATTTAAAGAGATCGCTTTTTTATTTTAATTCTTTAGAAGCTCTTATTCCAGGAAACGTTCTTTGTTTTTATAATTCTCGAAAACATGGTTTCGAACTTAAGTCCTTTTAAAGGAATCAATGGATTTGCTAATGAGAAGGAGTTGGATTTTTTTTTATCGAATAAGGATTTAGGAAACTGTAATTTGATACTTTTAAGAAATTGATAATGATTTTTAGTTACTAACGAAGAAATATTGGTTTTTGCTTAAGGTGATGTTGATGTAATTATTAATTCAAAAGTCATTATCAACATTAAATAAATTTTTTGAGGTATCAATAATGGAAAATACTGAATTTGAAGTTTTGCTAATAAAAAGTAATTTTAAATTTAATACGTTAAAAAATTAAAAGAATTCTTTCAAGTATAGTTTTGATTCAAAACAATTTTTGTTTACTAAAATTAAAATTATGTATTGCTAAAATTATGACAGGTGCCTGATGGCCGAGTGACTAGCGCTCTGGCTCTGGGTGCCACGGATTTAATGCATTTTACATAATGTACCAAATAACACATTAATACATTATACGTAATGTATTTTTTACTACATTAGTTTTCACTACTTTGGCCATTATAATATAAATAAATTTTGTAGAAGTATCATAAATCTCACGGTCCAAAAAAATATTCAATTCGGCCAGCGGGTTAGCCGTTCCTGGTTTTGTTGCTGTCGATTAAGTGGGATAAGAAAACAACAAATTTAGCATATATACTAGTACAAAGAAATATGAAGAAGCATTTCCAGCGCATTGAGTGATGTATTAAAAAAATAAACACAAATATTTTCTTTAAATAAATCGCAAACTTTTAAAATGCAGTTTAAAATACGTACAGAAAAATCCTGAAACCTTGTTTATTTGACCTTTTCCGATTAAAATTCTTGTCACTTGAACGAGTACAAGAAGAATCGTTCAGATTCTAAAAAAGAAATCTGGAAAAAAAAATGGCTTTTTAATCAGTTACTTCAAAGCAACTATGTCTTCAAACATTTTTTTCTTTTCATTACAATAGCAAGAATTTTCAACTTGGGAACAAACATTGCCCTGCCTAATCTATGAAGTCAACAAGAATAGAAACTCTCTTCTTGTGTGTTCATTTGTCTTTGTTTTGGGATTTGTTATTGAAAAAGCAATTTTCAGTCTTTGCTAATTTCGCTAATTATTCCGAAGAGACATCTGACCCTGCACAGCAGCTAATTTAAAGACATTGTTTTTTATTTTAATTCTTTCGAAGCTCTTATTCCAGAGAGCGTTCTGTTTTTATAATTCTCGAAAACATGGTTTCGAACTTAAGTCCCTTTTAAAGGAATCGATGGATTTGCTAATTAGAAGAAGTTAATTGTTTTTTTTCAAATGCGGATTTAGGAGATTGCAATTTGATACATTTAAGAAAGAAATGATAATGATAAGATATTGATAATGATTTTCAGTTACAAACGAAGAAATATCGCTCTCTGCTTAAGCAGACGATAGCGCAATTATTAATTTAAAAGGCATTACTGGCATTAAATAAATTTTTAATGGAAAATGCTGAATTTGAAGTTTTGCTAATAAAAAGTAATTTTATATTTAATCCGTTAAAAAAAAAATAAAAGAATTTTTTAAAATATAGTTTTGATTCAAAACATTTTTTTTACTAAAATTAAAATTATGCATTGATAGAATTATGATAAAATTTTTTTAACCCCATCTACTACACTACACCCCACCACAGTACCTAGAGGAGAAGCCCCTTTATAGTTTGCGAATGAGAAGAAGGGGGAGAGAAGTCTAACTGGGCTCTGCGACGCTCTTACTGTCATATGAGATTGGTACTGTTTAATGTGGATTCCTAACCACTACAAACATCCATGGCACCACTGGGATTCAAACCCGAAACCTCTGACACCGAGCGCCAAAGCTCTAGTCACTGGGCCATCAGACGCCTTATTTTTTAAAAAATTTGTTTAATTAAAATAATTTTTTAGCTTAGATACAATGTATCCGATTTGCAACATATACAATTGCATAAATTGAATGCAAATTTAGTGTAAAACTAAAATAAAGTTGTAAACAATCCTGTACAAATAAAGGAACCATTTTTTATAGTGCTCAAAAATAAATCAATAAAAATAAAGAACTAAAAGTGGAAGAATTAAAAATTACTTTTCTTCTTCATTGGTGCAACAGCCCCATGGTGAGCCAAGGCCGTCTGTCTAATGGCAGATTTCGAGACAGGAGATATTTTCTTTTTACGGGGTAGGGTTGTCATCCCTACGCCCAACAGTCATATTAGACCGCAACCTACGGTTTAAAGTGAATTCCGGACTACTACAAACATGAATGGTACCGCCGGGATTCGAACCCGAAACCTGTGGTACCGAGCGCTAATCACTCGGCCGTCAGGCCTCTTATTTATTTCTACGTATAACAATTCAAGTACACCCAACGATACATCGCTGCTATCATCAAGTGGGCCATCTGTCGGATTTTTTTTTAATTTGCATGCTACTTTGACAGCCAGCTGTTGTTTTCCTTTTCAGTTACATTTTTGAATTGATCTTTATTCATAATATACATTTGAAGGAATTTTACTTTATATACTGCACAAAAATATCGCACAAAAAACAGGTTTGTCTGCACATAAGATTACTTTTTTTGGGGATTTTATTAATTATTTTCATTAATATTTATGGACGTCAACAAGAATATGTCATGAATTTTGTTTTGGCGATTATCCATTTTACATATATTTGCTACATATTTTATGCTGTTTTGCGACTTATTATTAAATTTCGATACTTATAAAAGTATTTTAGGTCTTCTGAAACATTATTAATATTTATTTTTCACGTATAATTACTTTAATGTTACATATTTGAACCTTTTCACATTAAATGTTTTCCTTATACATTGGAAAATTTAAATATCTAATAGCAGTTTTCCCTAACTTCCAAAATACTACGAAACCGCCCTCAAGAGTGTACTTTCAGAAAATATTCCCCAAAAGATTGAAAAATAAATTACAAAAACCTCGTTAAATAACGCGATCTTTTTCTTAAAATCGCTTCAAATAATTGTAAATCATGACTTTAGTTGATAATTTTGTCAGCAAAATGTAGAATTCTAATCATAAAGAAAACCATTTTCACAAAATATTATGGTAAATATCGATAAAGGTTAAGAAAAGTGCTATTTTAGCAATTTTTATAGAACATTTTGATGTCTTTTTTTCTGAAAATTAATACAAAAATTTATCCTTTTTTATAATAATAAAGAAAATTAGATGCTTCATATGAGCCGGTAAAGTTCAAGCCAAAATTAATTTGATATGTCTTGAAAACGATGCACCCTTTAATAAGAATAATAATGAAATAGAATAAGAATGTAACTTATCTTTTGAAAATAAACATTTTAAAACGGTGTTTATTTATTTGGTTTAAAAATAAGAATATAATATTTTTTTTTCATTGGTAATATAATCACAATTTTTGAAAACTGCCATTTTTATATTTATTTCACTAAATACTTAGATGTTTTTTTTTAATTCAGTGAATAACTTAGATACATACTTTTTATAATATCAATAGATATTTTTCGTTAATGAACTAAGTATCTATATTTAACAAATAATAACTATTAGTTTTTTAAATAGCACATTTTAAAATTTGTCTTCCCAAATATTTTTGTTAAACATTCTTTATAGTCAAGTACAATAAAAAAAAAAAGTTAAATTTAAATCAATTAATAAAATAACACACTCCTAGACTACATATACATTTTTAAAAAAAATATACACTATTCTATTTACTAAAAAGTTTTCCTTTTTTGCATATAAACATAACAAATTACATTTTATATATTTCAACATATTCATAATGAAAGATTTTAAACTATTGTTAATATTCCTAGAAAAGCATTTATGCGATATTGATAAAATCAATTTATACAACATTACTCCACTTTTATGTTAATATATATTATGTCAAAAATTACCTTGCCATTTATACAGAAGAAAAAGGAAAAAAAATGTAACAGACGATTCCGATATAAAAAATTAGATTGATGCCATTCAGAAAATAACTATTTAACAATTATGAATAGAAAGACAAATATATGGAGGAATACAAATTGAATTAAGAATGATTGTTTTAAATACAAAGAAAATAATCATTTCAAAACATTTTAAGCATATTTTCATAAAACGATACATTTATTCTCATATTAATCACTAAACATAACAGAACAGACATGCTTAATGGGAGTTTATCTATATATTATATCTATTTATCAGTATAATTAATCTGGAAATGTAACTTTTTTTTCTGTATTGCGAAATAAAATCCACCAACCGTAGTCGCCAACATTTTCTTTTTATCATCATCATCATTGACGCAACAGCCCCATGGTGGGTCAAGGCCGCCTGCCTAATGGCAGATTTCGAGACAAGATATTTTTTTCTTTTTATGGTGTAGGGTTGTCAGCTCTACATCCAATTTTTTTACCATCATAATCATCATGAGGAATTTTTTCTCCATCATCATCATTGGTGCAACAGCCCTATCGTGGGCCAAGGCCGCCTGCCAAATGGCAGATTTCGAGACAACAGATGTTTTCTTTTCACGGGTTTGGGTTGCTATACTCAACATAGTCATATTAGACTGGGACCTACGACATAAAGTGAATTACAAGCCACTACAAATATCCATGGCATGGCCAGAACTCGAACCCGAAACTTGTGGTAACCGTCGCTAGTCACTCGACCATCAGACCCCTTATTTTTTTTTAATTTATTAACTTAAATTCTTTTTTAGCTTTGATACAATGTATCTAATTGCAACATATATAATAGCATAAAATTTAAAGCAAAATAACAGTGAAAACTAAAACAATTCTGCATAAAATCATGTACAGATAAAAGAAACAATTTTTTTTATAGAATTCAAAAATAAATCAACAGAAACAAAGAACTAAAAGTGGAAGAATTAAAAACTAAACAAATAAAAAAAAAAAGAAACACAAAAGCTAAATTCTTTCGATGTTGTACAAATTAGATTAAAAGAATCGAATCTTGTTTTGTTCTCATGTTGCTGAAGCAATTCGAGGCATCCAAAAATGTATTTTTTTTTTCTGCCAAAGTAACATCTTTTCTGGATATTTCTTTTCGCTCCCAAAGTAACTTCTTCCGAAAAAGATGTCGGAACGAAATGAAGAACTGTTCTGAATTCACTAAGGAGCAATTTATAGAGCTAATGGGGAAAAATACAAAAGGGAAAAAGATTTTCGCTTTCAAAAAAAAGAAAATTCGGTTTCAATTTTTACTTTTCTTCAATATCTTCAGTGCATTGTTAGAAAGCTTTTCAACTTTATTTCTTGTTTCTATTTCTGTGTTTATTATTGTCGATGTAGGTTGTAACTGATGAGGTGTAACGCATTGTCCCATGCCCCAATTTATGCTTAATTAGAGCACATGTTGTTTTTTTGGAAGTCGATATCTTTTGTTTTCAATTCCTTCCCAAATTCCGTACGAGATAGCATGAAAAAAGATGTAACCAGTTCCAATCCATGGATATTTGAAAAAACAATGGATTATTTGTTTTCTGTTCTTAAAACGATAAGTCTTATATTTATTGTGAAAATAATTTTGCATCCAAATAAACCCTTAATGCATTACATAAAATAAATATTGCCCAATAAAATAGACCCAAAATGACAATGCTTGGGTAAAAGTTCTAGAAATAAGTTTTTAATTTTTTTCCTGATTCTATATAAGTTTTCTTCGCAGATTGTGACTTGGAGGCCAAATGGCTAGTACTCTAGCCTTTGTTATCATAGACTCTAGGTTCGAATCCTAGAGGTGCCATGGGCGCTTGTGAGTGGTTCGGAATCCACAGTAAACTGTAACCCCCGCTCTAATTAGCCGAAAGTGTGTGCAAAATGACCTTAGAGCGACAAACTAAATCATAATAAAACTTTGCAGATTTTATATAAAAACCTTGATTGATATATGAAGAATTTTAGACATAATTTTTATAAAATTCTTAAAACTGATTTGAATCTTCATTTACAGTACTTAGTTATGTGGAGTCCTCACCATCATCAGCGGCACAACAGCCCATGGTCTGCCTACTGGAGACGAGAGATGATTTTTTTTTTTTTACGGAGTGAAGTTGTCAGCCCTACGTTCAACACATAACAATCATATTAGACCGGAAAAAGTGGCTTCTGAACCACTACAAGCTTCCATGGCACCGCTAGGACACGAAACTTGTGACATCGAGCGCCAGGTTTGGTTTGGTTTGTCGCTCTACGGTCATTTTGGGCACACATTAGGCTACTTAGATCGGGACCTACAGTTTAATGTGGATTACAACCATCAACCAACACCCATGCCAACATCCATGAAAAGATAAAACAAACTTGTATCCAATCCTGTACAAACAAAGAAACAATTTTCTTTACAGAGCTCAAAAATAAATCAATAGAAACAAAGAACTGAAAGTGGAAGAATTAAAAACTAAACAAAAATAAAAAAAAAAAAAAAAGAAACACAAAAGTTAAATTCTTTCGATGTCGTACAAATTAGATTAAAAGAAAATCGAAACTTGTGTTGTTCTCATGTTGCTGAAGCAATTCAAGGCATCCAAAAATGTATTTTTTTTCTGTCAAAGTAACATCTTTTCTGTATATTTGTTTTCGCTACCAATGCAACTTCTTTCGAAAAAGATGTCGGAACGAAATGAAGAACTGTTTGAATTCACTAAAGAGCAATTTATAGAGCTAATAGGGAAAAATACAAAAGGGAAAAAGTTTTTTCTTTAAAAAACAAACGCCGTTTCATTTCTACTTTTCTTAGAGGACGATCTCTCCAGCGCATTGTTGGGAAACTTTTCAGCTTTATTTCTTGTTTCTATTTCTGCGGTTATTAATGTCAATGTAGGTTGCAACTGATGAGGTGTAAAGCATTGTCCCCATGTCCCAGTTTATGCTTAATTAGAGCACATGTTATTCCCCTTTTGGAAGCCGATGTCTTTTATTTTCTATCCTTTCCCGAATAATACGGGATAGCATAAAAAAATGTGATCATTTCCAGTTCTTGGATGTTCAAAGAACAATGGACTATTTTTTTGTTCTTAAAACGATAAATATTGTGAAAATAATTATGTATCCAAATAAACCCTTAATGCATTACATAAAGTAAATATTGCCCAATGCTAAAAGACCCAAAATGGCGATGTTTGGTTGACAATTCTAGAAAAAGTTTTAGTTTTTTTCTTGATTCTATGCAATTCTTCTTTGCAGATTGCGGCCTAATGGCCAATTGGCTAGCGCTCTGGCCTTTGGTACCAGAGGCTACAGCTTCAAATCCTGGCGATGGCATGGATATGTCTTAGTGGTTCGGAATTCATGTTAAACTGTAGGTCCCGGTCTAATTAGTCTAATGTGTGCACGAAGTGACTATTGCGATAAACCAAATTTAATCATTATAAATTTTTGCAGATTTTATATCAAGTCTGCCATTTATATAGGAAGAATTTTACACAGAATATTTTATAAAATTTTTAAAACTTATTTAAATCTTTATTTACAGTACTTATTTATGTGGAGTCATCATCATCAGCGGTCCAACAGCCCATGGTGGGCCAAAGCTGTCTACCTACTGGCAGATTACTAGACGGGAGATGTTTTTTTACAGGGTAGTCATAAACAGTCATATTAAACCAAGACATACAGTTTAAAGTACATTTCGAACCACCACTAACATCCATGGCCCCGCGGGGATTCCAACCCGAAACCTGCGACACTGAACGCCAATGCGCTAGTCACTCGGCCATCAGGCCCCTTATCTTTTAAAATTTGTTTAATTTAAAAAAAATTTCAGCTTAGATAGAATGTATCTAAATAGCAGTATATATACTTGCATAAAATGGAAAGGAAAAAAAAGTAAAACTAAGGCAAACAACTTGCATCCAATCCTGTACAAATAAAAGGAACAATTTTTTTATAGAACTCAAAAATAAATCAACAGAAACAAAGAACTAAAAGTGGAAGAATTAAAAACTAAAACAAATAAAAAAAAAAAGAAACAACACAAAAGCTAAATTCTTTCGATGTCGTACAAATTAAATTAAAAGAAAATCGAATCTTGTGTTGTTCTCATGTGTTGAAGCAATTCGAGGCATCTAAAAATGTATTTTTTTTTTGTCAAAGTAACATCTTTTCTGTATATTTGCTTTAGCTACCAATGTAACTTCTTTCGAAACGAAATGAAGAACCGTTCTGAATTCACTAAAGAACAATTTATAAAGCTAATGGGGAAAAATACGAAAGGGAAAAATTTTTTCTTTAAAAGGAAAATTTTTTCTTACTTTTCTCCGAGAACCATCTCTTCAGTGCATTGTTAGAAAACTTTTCAGCTTTATTCTTTGCTCGCTATTTTCTTGTTTCTATTTCTGCGTTTATTATCGTCAATGTAGGTTGCAACTGATGGGGTGTAACGCATCGTCCCATGTCCGAGTTTATGCTTAATTAGAGCACATGCTAGTTCTTTTTTGGAAGCCGATATCTTTTATTTTCTATCCTTTCCCGAATTCTATACGAGATAGCATACAAAAAGATGTGAACCACTACCACTTTTGGTATATTCGAAGAACAATGGACTATTTCTTTTTTGTTCTTAAAATAAATAAGTCTTATACAAGTATTTATTAGGAAAATGATTTTGTATTCTAATGAAACCTTAATGCCCTTAATATTGCTCAGTGCTAAAATTGACTCAAAATGGCGATGTTTGGGTGAAGATATTTTTCTTTAGTGTAAAAGGATTCGAATTTATGTATACTTTAGCAAATATCTAATAAGGAATATTTTGAGTTGTTAAGCATGTACATTATAAAATGATTCATTTAATATTTTAAAATTCATTTTTATAAAGTTAATTATTATGTCATTATTAAAATTTAAATATCGCCGTACATAATAAAAAGCTATCAAAAACTTAATTTAAAAAATTATTCTCTTCTCAATTTTTAGCAGTTTAACTAATTAATTTTTTATATTAATTGCATAATTGAACTTTTTTTCTCTAAATATAAGATTAAATAATCAGCACAACAATAACCCTATTGACATGAAAAGTTAAGAGGCCTTTCTCTTATAAAACTAAAATAATTTATTCTAACCTTTAATAATAATTAAAACATTTTTTTAATGCATCTCCAAACTGTCACTATGCAAAATAACACCATTAATTACTCAGGGCACAATATATTTTAAAAGAACTAACAAAACACTTTAGGTAACACGAAAAATAAAAAAAATGTTGTTCAGTTAGTTTTAAGCTCGAAGATTTGAATTTATTCTTTGGAACGTTTCAACCCCGCTCGGGGCTGGTTAATCCTTGTTCACACTTTCCTTCTTTTTAAAATGCGAATTTTCTACACCTTAGCCCTAAATTAAGACGTGAAAAAAAAATGTGCTTATTAACTGTTGGAGTGACATGCAAATTTATTTTTTTTTCCTTCCTCCTTTAATTCAATCGAATTCATCCGCAAACTGCAACCGTATTTCCATTGTATTGACAAGCCATTTTCTCCCTTGCTTGTTCTGGAGACAATCCCCCTGGTGTTCAGAAACGCAACTTCTTTCATTAGTTCTTCGTCCTGGGTAAGTGAAGTCTTTGTGATGAATGCTAATAGCCTTCGTAAAGCGTTTCGTGCTTTTAAACTATTCGCTGTGTGTATGTGTGAAGTTTAGTAAATTGCATTTCTTTCTGAAACTGTGTTTTGTGGTATCGATCGGTCTTTACCCTCAATCAAAACAAGTGAAAACTGTTTGATTTCAAAAATTACTGAGCATTTTTGAGCGATACCATTTCCATGTATGTAGCCATGTCCACTATACATTTGCAGACACTATCTCAGATGTCTTTAACTTTTAATAGTAGCACACTTTAAAGGTACATCCTTCAAATATAAACTCTACAAAATTAAGCATATTCAACGATGCAAAAATATACAAGATTGCAAGACATTACATATACAAGATTTCTGTATGCAAATACATTTCGATCCAAAATGCAAATGAGTAAACTTTTGAGGACTATGCTTTAACAGCTGGAACTCTAGAACATTGCATTTGAGCATCTGGATGTAAAAGAAGGAAAATTTCGAGGGTACAAGCTGCATCCGGATTCCGTTTACACACTGTGATTCTGCCAATGTCTCGCATATGATTTTACGCGCACAATGAGCATATGTCAACACTTTATTGCAATTGGTTTGGTTTGTCGCTTTAAGGTCATTTTGTACATACTTTGAAACAATTAGATCGGGATCTACAGTTTAACGTGAATTCCGAACCACTAACAAATATCCATGCCACCGCCAGAATTCAAACCTGAAGCACCAAAAACCAGAGCTTTGGTCCATTGGCTATCAGACCGATTAATGTAATTCAGGTAAAGAAATGAAGGGTATCGAACAAATGACCACTCGCCATCTCAGTTCAAGAGATGCTGCTATTCGACGATGTTAAAAGGAATGTTTGAACTATATTATTAAGTTGGCTGCGGTCGACCTGGAGAGAGGACAAGAATGGCCTTCAGAACATTTGTTCAGCGTTATAAGCCCTGTGTAATTTTGATAATAATAGACATTGATAGAGAACGAGGTTCTGAACTAGGATCATTGACAGAGAAGGGTGTTGTGAGCTAGTAGCATTGACAGAGAATGAGGTTCTGAATTAGTAGCATTTTACAGAGAAGGGGGTTCTGAATTAGTAGCATTTGACAGAGAACGAGGTTCTGAGTTAGTAGCATTTGACAGAGAAGGGGGTTCTGAGCTAGCAGCATTGACAGAGAGTGGGTTCTGAACTTGGATCATTGATAAAGAAAGGGTTCTGAACTAGGATTATCGGTCATTGAATATTTCAATTTTAAATTAGGACTTTTTTTGGGAAGGAGAAATAAAACATGGCAAAATAATTTTCACATTTTATTTGAAGAATGGTGCATTTTTTAATTGTAAATTTACTTCAAACGGATAGGTAAAATAAATTTTTTTTTATGCGTTTGTTGTTCTCCATTTTATTTTTTATCAAATTAAGAAATGGCAAATTAATAGAATAGTGCTTAGACGCTGAATTAACGGGGAATTTTCAAACGTTCTCTACATATCTATTTTAAATACTCTCTAAAATAGATAGAATATTCATCTTACACCTCTTTAGATTTTTTTTATAAATAAGATAAATATATGAAAAATTATTTTGATTTCGTGTTAAGAAATACGGTGAAATTAAATTATTGAATAACAAAAATTTATCAACAATAATTCCTTTATTGTTATTAATATTTTAAGAGATTTTTAACTTTTAAGCATTTTACGAAGTAAGAACTAAAACAGTTCTCTCGAATTTTTAATTAATATTAAAAAGCTATTTTTCGTGAAAAAGGATTCGCATTTATGTATACTTTAGCAGGTATCCCATATGGAATAATTTGTTTTATTAAAAGCGTGCAATTTATAGAGTGATTCATTTAATAGCTTAAAATTCGTTTTTATAAAGTTAATTATTATGCTAGTACTAAAATTTAAAGTATATTGATGTATATAATAAAGAACTATGAATATCCTACTTTGAAAAGTTATTCTCTTCTCACCTTCAATTAATTTTTTATATTAAATGCATAATTGAAATTTTTTCTACAAGTATAGATTAAATAATTAGTACAACAATAGCCCTATTGACATGAAAAGTTAAAGAGGCCTTTCTCTTATATAACTAAAATAATTTATTCTAATTTTTAATAATAATTAAAACCTTTTTTAAAAGACATCTCCAAACTGACACTATGCAAAATAACGCCATTAATTACTCAGGACACAATATATTTTAAAAGAACTAACAAAACACTTTAGGTAACACGAAAAATAAAAAAAATGTTGTTCAGTTAGTTTTAAGCTCGAAGATTTGAATTTATTCTTTGGAACGTTTCAACCCCGCTCGGGGCTGGTTAATCCTTGTTCACACTTTCCTTCTTTTTAAAATGCGAATTTTCTACACCTTAGCCCTAAATTAAGACGTGAAAAAAAAATGTGCTTATTAACTGTTGGAGTGACATGCAAATTTATTTTTTTTTTCCTTCCTCCTTTAATTCAATCGAATTCATCCGCAAACTGCAACCGTATTTCCATTGTATTGACAAGCCATTTTCTCCCTTGCTTGTTCTGGAGACAATCCCCCTGGTGTTCAGAAACGCAACTTCTTTCATTAGTTCTTCGTCCTGGGTAAGTGAAGTCTTTGTGATGAATGCTAATAGCCTTCGTAAAGCGTTTCGTGCTTTTAAACTATTCGCTGTGTGTATGTGTGAAGTTTAGTAAATTGCATTTCTTTCTGAAACTGTGTTTTGTGGTATCGATCGGTCTTTACCCTCAATCAAAACAAGTGAAAACTGTTTGATTTCAAAAATTACTGAGCATTTTTGAGCGATACCATTTCCATGTATGTAGCCATGTCCACTATACATTTGCAGACACTATCTCAGATGTCTTTAACTTTTAATAGTAGCACACTTTAAAGGTACATCCTTCAAATATAAACTCTACAAAATTAAGCATATTCAACGATGCAAAAATATACAAGATTGCAAGACATTACATATACAAGATTTCTGTATGCAAATACATTTCGATCCAAAATGCAAATGAGTAAACTTTTGAGGACTATGCTTTAACAGCTGGAACTCTAGAACATTGCATTTGAGCATCTGGATGTAAAAGAAGGAAAATTTCGAGGGTACAAGCTGCATCCGGATTCCGTTTACACACTGTGATTCTGCCAATGTCTCGCATATGATTTTACGCGCACAATGAGCATATGTCAACACTTTATTGCAATTGGTTTGGTTTGTCGCTTTAAGGTCATTTTGTACATACTTTGAAACAATTAGATCGGGATCTACAGTTTAACGTGAATTCCGAACCACTAACAAATATCCATGCCACCGCCAGAATTCAAACCTGAAGCACCAAAAACCAGAGCTTTGGTCCATTGGCTATCAGACCGATTAATGTAATTCAGGTAAAGAAATGAAGGGTATCGAACAAATGACCACTCGCCATCTCAGTTCAAGAGATGCTGCTATTCGACGATGTTAAAAGGAATGTTTGAACTATATTATTAAGTTGGCTGCGGTCGACCTGGAGAGAGGACAAGAATGGCCTTCAGAACATTTGTTCAGCGTTATAAGCCCTGTGTAATTTTGATAATAATAGACATTGATAGAGAACGAGGTTCTGAACTAGGATCATTGACAGAGAAGGGTGTTGTGAGCTAGTAGCATTGACAGAGAATGAGGTTCTGAATTAGTAGCATTTTACAGAGAAGGGGGTTCTGAATTAGTAGCATTTGACAGAGAACGAGGTTCTGAGTTAGTAGCATTTGACAGAGAAGGGGGTTCTGAGCTAGCAGCATTGACAGAGAGTGGGTTCTGAACTTGGATCATTGATAAAGAAAGGGTTCTGAACTAGGATCATTGGTCATTGAATATTTCAATTTTAAATTAGGACTTTTTTTGGGAAGGAGAAATAAAACATGGCAAAATAATTTTCACATTTTATTTGAAGAATGGTGCATTTTTTAATTGTAAATTTACTTCAAACGGATAGGTAAAATAAATTTTTTTTTATGCGTTTGTTGTTCTCCATTTTATTTTTTATCAAATTAAGAAATGGCGAATTAATAGAATAGTGCTTAGACGCTGAATTAACGGGGAATTTTCAAACGTTCTCTACATATCTATTTTAAATACTCTCTAAAATAGATAGAATATTCATCTTACACCTCTTTAGATTTTTTTTATAAATAAGATAAATATATGAAAAATTATTTTGATTTCGTGTTAAGAAATACGGTGAAATTAAATTATTGAATAACAAAAATTTATCAACAATAATTCCTTTATTGTTATTAATATTTTAAGAGATTTTTAACTTTTAAGCATTTTACGAAGTAAGAACTAAAACAGTTCTCTCGAATTTTTAATTAATATTAAAAAGCTATTTTTCGTGAAAAAGGATTCGCATTTATGTATACTTTAGCAGGTATCCCATATGGAATAATTTGTTTTATTAAAAGCGTGCAATTTATAGAGTGATTCATTTAATAGCTTAAAATTCGTTTTTATAAAGTTAATTATTATGCTAGTACTAAAATTTAAAGTATATTGATGTATATAATAAAGAACTATGAATATCCTACTTTGAAAAGTTATTCTCTTCTCACCTTCAATTAATTTTTTATATTAAATGCATAATTGAAATTTTTTCTACAAGTATAGATTAAATAATTAGTACAACAATAGCCCTATTGACATGAAAAGTTAAAGAGGCCTTTCTCTTATATAACTAAAATAATTTATTCTAATTTTTAATAATAATTAAAACCTTTTTTAAAAGACATCTCCAAACTGACACTATGCAAAATAACGCCATTAATTACTCAGGACACAATATTTTAAAGAACTAACAAAACACTTCAGGTAACAAGTAAAAAAAAATTGTTGTTTAGTTAGTTTAAAGCTCGAAGATTTTAATTTATTCTTCGGGAACGTTTCAACCCGCTCGGGGCTGGTTAATCCTTGTTCACACTTTCCTTCTTTTTAAAATGCTAATTTTCTACACCTTAGCCCTAAATTAAGACGCGGAAAAAAATGTGCTTATAACCTGTTGGAGTGACATGTACATTTATTTTCTTTTTTCGTTCCTCCTTCATTCAATCGAATTCATCCGCAAACTGCAACCGTATTTCCATCCATCCAGGTACTTGACAAGCCATTTTCTCCCTAGCTTGATCTGAAGGCATTCCCCCTGGTGTTCAGAGATGCAACTTCTTTCATTAGTTCTTCGTTCTGGGTAAGTGAAGTCTTTGTGATGAATGCTAATAGCTTTCGTAAGCGTTTCGTGCTTTTAAACTATTCGCTGTGTGTGTGTGTGAAGTTTGGTAAATTGCATTTCTTTCTGGAACTGTGTTCTGTGATATCGACCAGTCTTTACCCGAAATCAAAACAAGTGAAAACAGTCGGATTTCAAAAATTATCGAATATATTTGAGCGATACCATTTAAATGTATGTAGCCATATTCATTTTAAAGGGATATGGTTACGCACATCCTCTATTTAAAAGCGGCCTGGTGGTCAAATGGCCAGAGCTCTCGCAACCCAGGCTACAGGTTTGAATTCTGGAGATGGCATGGAAGTTCGTTAGGGGTTCGAAGTCCACTTTAAACTGTAAGTCCCTGTCTCGTGTGTGCACAAGATGACCGCAGAGAGACAAACCAACCATATATTTAAAATGATATTTTTGATTTTTAAAATATTACACTTTGAATGTACATCCTTAACTATAAACTCTACAAAATAAAACATATACAATGATGCAAAAAATATTTCTAGACGTTTCTTCTGTGGGCAAATACCTTTCCATCAAAAATGTAAATGAATAAACTTTGGCGGACAATGCTCGACTATCTGGAAATCTAGAACTTCGCATTTGAGCATCTGGACGGCATGTAAAAGAAAGAAAATTTCGAGGGTTCAAGCCGCACTCGAATTTGATTGACTAATTACATCAATAATGCAAGAAAGCAGCCAGCCAAATGTAAAAGTGGGGAGAACCTCAACATAACGAAGGACCTCCCTAGGAAAGGTTGACAACTTCCGAGTGGCTATGGGGCACGACTACCTACAAGAGCATCTTAGCCGCATCGGGGTGGCAGACTTGCCAATCTGCTCACTCCCATCTTGACGATGTCGACCACGACAGAGAAGATAGCAAATCTTTACTGGACGGCACAGAGTTGAATGGACAAGAGGCCACGGACGGGCGTTGGCTGAAATGTAGTGAAGTGAACATTCAAATTCCGTTTACTCACTGTGGCTCTACCAATTCCTCGCGTAAGGTTTTACGCTCAGCTCTAGGCACAATGATGTGATGTAGTACTAGTAGTAGTAATATGGTTTTGCGCGCACAATGAATGTCACTACTTGGTTTGGTTTGTCGCTCTACGGTCATTTTTTGCACACTTTAGGCCACCCAGACCGGGACATACAGTTTAATGTGGATTCCGAATCACTAACAAATATCCATGCCACCGTCAGAGTTCAAATTTGAAGCCAGTGGTACCACTAGTTTGAGTGCTAGCCAGATGGCCATCAGACCGCTAAATGATTCAATGAGAAGATTATATCAACACTAATTCCTTTATTAATATTAATGTAAATAATTAAAAATATTTAAAATAAAGTATTGTTTAAAATGAATTTATATGGTTTATGAATTATTGTTTTTCGAATTATTAATGAATTATTATTTTATTGTTTTATGAATTTATGCTCTTGAATTTATATTTAAAATTACAGAAATTTTCAGTGTAAAATGATTCGCGTTTGTATATGCTTTAGTAGATATTCAAAAAAGGAATAATCATAGTTATTAAGCATGCAAATCATAGAAGGATTCATTTAATAACTTAAAATTCCTTTTTATAAAGTTAATTATTATGTCAGTATCAAAATTTAAAGATCGCCGTACATAATAAAAAGGCTTTCAAAAACTTAATTAATAAAGTTATTCTCTTCTCACCTTTTAGCAATTTAGTGAATTTTTTTATATTAAATGCATAATTGAACTTTTTTTCTATAAATATAAGATTAAATAATCAGCACAACAATAACCCTATTGACATGAAAAGTTAAGAGGCCTTTCTCTTATACAACTAAAATAATTTATTCTAATTTTTAATAATAATTAAAATATTTTTTTTTAAAAGCATCTCCAAACTGACACTATGCAAAACAACGCCATTAATTACTCAAGACACAATATATTTTAAAAGAACTAACAAAACACCTTTAGGTAACAAGAAAAATAAAAAATAAAAAATGTTGCTCAGTTAGTTTTAAGCTCGATGATTTTAATTTATTCTTTGGAACATTTCACAACCCGCTCGGGGCTGGTTAATCCTTGTTCACACATTCCTTCTTTTAAAATGCTAATTTTCTACACCTTAGCCCTAAATTAAGACATGGGAAAAAAGCTGCTTTTCAACTGCTAGAGTGACACGCACATTTATTTTCTTTTTCGTTCCTCCTTAATTCAATCGAATTCATCCGCAAACTGCAACCGTATTTCCATCCATCCAGTTACTTGACAAGACATTTTCTCCCTCGCTTGCTCTGGAGGCATTCCCCCTGGTGTTCAGAGACGCAACTTCTTTCATTAGTTCTTCGTTCTGGGTAAGTGAAGTCTTTGTGATGAATGCTAATAGCTTTCGTAAGCGTTTCGTACTTTTCAACTATTCGCTGTGTGTGTGTGTGTGTGTGTGTGAAGTTTGGTAAATTGCATTTCTTTCTGGAACTGTGTTCTGTGATATCGACCAGTCTTTACCCGAAATCAAAACAAGTGAAAACAGTCGCATTTGAAAAATTATCGAATATTTTAAAACGATACCCTTCACATGTGCGTAGCCATATCCGTTTTAAATGGATATGGCTACGCACATCCTCTATTTAAAATGATGTCTTTGACTTTTAATAGTATTAAACTTTGAATGTACTACTGTGCCCAAAAAGTAAAACCAATTTTTTTTTTCAAAAACTCTTTATTTATTCTTCCAAATTTATTTCATCGCCTTAAAATAACCCCCGCCGGACACAATGCACTTATGCCAACTTTTTTTTCCAATCCTCAATGCATGTTAAAAAGTCATCGTCAGGGATGCCCTTCTAAGCGAGCGGCGATTGAAGTTGAATCTCTTCAATTGACTGAAAACGGTGAAAATTGAAATTCCATGAGGCCCGGAAATTGTAAATTGGTCTTACTGTTTGGGCATAGTAGTACAAAATAAACGTATAACAAACAAAAATAACGTACAAAATAAATAAACTACAAAATAAAACGTATACAATGACAAAAAAATGTTTTTAAACGTTTCTTCTGCAGCCAAATACGTTTCGTTCCAAAACGGAAATGAGTAAACTTTGGTAGACAATGTTTGTATAGCTGGAACTAGAACATTGCCTCTGAGCATCTTAATGGCATGTAAAAGAAGGAAAATTTCGAGGGAACAAGCCACTTTCGAATATGATTGACCAATTACGTCAATAATGCAAGAAAGGATGCCGCAAAGGGAAAAAATGTGAGAAAACCTCAACATACTGAAGGACCTCCCTGGGAGAGTCGCGGTTGACACCTTCGAAAGGGTACGGAGCACTACTACCTATAAGAGCATCTTAGCAGTATCGACATGGCAAACTCGCCAACCTGCCCACTTTGTTCCTACACTAACAGCACTGCAGACCACCTGCCATCTTGCAGTGCACTTGACGATGTCGACCACGACAGAAGCTACGAGGGAATGGTAAATCTCTACTAGACAGCACGACGTCGAATGACCGAGGTAACGGACGGGCATCGGCTTCGAAATGAAATGTGAACATTCGAATTTGATTCCGTTTATTCACTGTGACTCTACCAATGCTTATCATAAGGTTTTGCGCTCAGCTCTAGGCACAATGGTGTGTGGTGGTAGTAGTAGTAATATGGCTTTGCGCGCACAAAGAGCATATGTCACCACATTATTGTAATTCGTTTGATTTGGTTTGTCGCTCTACAGTCATTTTTTTTGCATACTTTAGGCTAGCTAAACCAGGACCGACAATTTACGCGAATTCCGAATCACTAAGAAATATCCATGCCACCACCAGAATTCGAATTTGAAGCCTGTGGTACCACTAGCTAGAGTGCTAGCCAGATGGCCATTAGGTCACCAAATGATTCAATGGGCAGATTATATCAATACTAATTATGTTATTATTAATGTAAATATTTGAAAAGATTTTAAACAAAGTAATGTTTAAAATGAATTTATATTGCGTATGAATTATTAATGAATTATTGTTTTATGAATTTATATTCAAAATTCAAGAGATTTTTAGTGTAAAAGGATTCGCATTTTTATATACTTTAGCGGATATCCAATAAATGAATAATTTGAGTTAATAAATGCATGCAATTTATTAAATGATTTCTTTAATAATTTAAAATTCATTTTTATAAAGTTAATTATTATGTCAGTATTAAAATTTAAAGATCGACATGCATAATAAAAAGCTACAAAAAACTTAATTAAAAAAATTATTCTCTTCCCAACTTTTAGCAATTTAATTAATTAACTTCTTTTATATTAAATGCATAATTGAAATTTTTTTTCCTATAAATAAAAATTTAAATAATTAGCACAACAATAACCCTATTGACATTAAAAGTTAAGAGGCCTTTCTCTTATATAACTAAAATAATTTATTCTAATTTTTAATAATAATTAAAACATTTTTTTAAAAGCATCTCCAAAGTGACACTATGCAAAATTACACCATTAATTACTCAGGACACAATATTTAAAAAGAACCAACAAAACACTTTAGGTAACAAAAATAAAAAATAAAAAATGTTGCTCAGTTAGTTTTAAGCTCGATGATTTTAATTTATTCTTTGGAACATTTCACAACCCGCTCGGGGCTGGTTAATCCTTGTTCACACTTTCCTTCTTTTAAAATGCTAATTTTCTACACCTTAGTCCTAAATTAAGACATGGAAAAAAAGTTGCTTATTAACCGTTGGAGTGACACGCACATTTATTTTCTTTTTTCCTTCCTCCTTAATTCAATCGAATTCATCCGCAAACTGCAACCGTATTTCCATCCATCCAGTTACTTGACAAGCCATTTTCTCCCTCGCTTGCTCTGGAGGCATTCCCCCTGGTGTTCAGAGACGCAACTTCTTTCATTAGTTCTTTGTTCTGGGTAAGTGCAGTCTTTGTGATGAATGCTAATAGCCTTCGTAAGCGTTTCGTGCTTTTAAACTATTCGCTGTGTGTGTGTGTGTGTGTGTGTGTGTGCGTGCGTGCGTGCGTGCGTGCGTGTGTGAAGTTTGGTAAATTGCATTTCTTTCTGGAACTGTGCTCTGTGATATCGGTCGGTCTTTACCCGAAATCAAAACTATTGAAAACAGCCTCATTTAAAATTATCGAATATTTAAATGTATGTAGCCATATTCAAAACAATGTCTTTCTAAAACAATGTCTTTGACTTTGAATAGTAGTACACTTTAAATATACATACATCCTTCAAATATAAAATCTACAAAATAAAACATATTCAACGATGCAAAAATATACAAGATTGCAAGACATTTGCCTACAGAAATTTTGTACATGTATGCTGTAGGCAAATACGGCTTTCGATCCCAAATGCAAATGAGTAAACATTGGCGGACAATGCTTGAACATCCGAAACTGTGTAATATTGCATCTGAGCATCTTCCTCATTACACATGATACCGAATGTCTGCTATCAGATTTCAGTGACAGGTTGTTCTCGTTAGCACAACACAAATTGCATGTAATATAACTGCCCACAATACTGCTTGTCTGCTGTCAAATTTGAGGTATGGGTTGTTATTGCATGCTTGTCAAATAACATACAATCCTCTCTCCTGGGAATGAAATGCTAAAACTCTTCCAGTGACAAAAAAATGCTACATTACCAATGCTTCGCATATGGTTTTGTGGGCACTATGATCATATGCCTCTACTTGATTGCAATTGTGATAAAAGAAATCAAGGTTATCAAATGAAGGACCAATTAAGTTGAAGAGATTACCCCACAATTAAGAACACCGAAAACCACTTTTTTAGTGTCTTGTGGCTTATTACTTGCCCTCCTTGGCATCATTACAGCCAGACGTAAATTAATGCGTTGTCAAATCTGGAAATAATTTCTACTGATTTTTTAAATGCTTGTCAAACACATCTCTGACCAGCTAGATCACTACATCTCTTTCTCACTGTAATAATTACTGGTGGCAGATAATTATTACAGTGAGAAATTATTACACTTTAACCACCATAGACAGAATTTGGAAAGAAATCTCACAAAGGTATAAGCGCCAATTCCAGGAATCAATGAAAGGCAGGATTATAGTCTGCAGCATATACATTTTAGAATCAGAAGAAAAGATGTTATAATATGTAAAAATATGTTAATAAAGATGTTAAAATATGTAGTGAAACTGATCGGAAGGTGGAATTTTCCTAAAAAATCAGTAAATGTAAATATGATTTTGTAAAACAAACCAAAGTTCAATTCAATTAAAAAGTGGATTCACAATCTTTTTCCATGTATTTTTAAGTGATAAAATGCGAAAAATTGACGAAAAATGTAAAAAAATTGAACGGGCAGAGCATTTTAAATTCTTTTAAAAATTAATTTAAAATAAACTATTTCTTTTAATATATAAACGATGAAAATTATAAAATAGTTTTGAACAAAATTTCCAATTTGTATAATAAGTTTTAAAAAAAGGGTTTAAAATCTAACTTATCTTTTCTTTAAAACTCAAGTTATTATGTTTATATATGCTTATTTTTTTCTACATTGAAGATAAATTTAAATTTTTATTTATTTTTAATCTATCTTCTTATAAATGAAATGAAAAAAAGCTACCTACTTGTTTCTTTGGCATTTTAAATGAAATATTTTTATCAATAAAATTAGCAAAATCATTACATTTATACATAAACTTTAATTAACCGCCTATATTAAAGTGAATAATATTCATTAAATCAAATAATAATTATTTAAATTAATTTATTATTAGTATTATTAACTGCCTAATATTAATTAAATTTAAAATTAATTGATGTTAAAATTAATTTATTATTTACTAAATTTAATTAATCCGGTAGCTGCATTCTACTTGGCGAGTATTTAGACGTTTAATTCAAAATATTTTACGCCAAATCAATCCCCATCTTCCCATGGAAATACCCATACCCGAACCTGTGGTATCTCAATCAATTTCCTGCAGTAATTTAGTTCGGTCAACATTTGCATAACATGCTGCCTAGTGTTGAATATGTATGAAATCAAGTAGATTTGGGTAGTTAGGTATTGATGAAGTCACGCATTATAGAGGGGTGTTAATTGTCAAACACACTCAGTTATGCAGGGGGTTATTTGTATGTGAACTTTTCACACTTTTTTTAACTGTCTCATTTTATGAGCAAATTCATATTAAGAATTCAATGCATTTTTTAAGTTAGTTTTTATCATTTATACAGTATTTAGCTCTTATGGTTTAATTTACTGCTGGTTTTCATATTAGTTATGAACTTAAAGATAGTTTTTATATCATACCTTGTTAAGGTTGAAATTTATAATATATTTATATTATAACCTATTAAACTATGAACTGTAATTATTTGCGAGAAATGAATCTTCATCAATATTTTTTTTTCTTTCTATATTTTAACATGCGAACTGTAGAACTCGGAAAATATAAAAGTACAAAATTATTTTTCTGTTAAGTTTATCATACTATTGCCTGCTTAAATATATATTCTTTAATAACTTTATTTCTTAATATAGATGGTTTCATCTAGAGAAGATATTTATTACAATACGTCTTATAATTTTAATATATTATCCATCACAGAAGTATAAGCTTTTTATTTTATAAATAATTCCTATAATTTATATATGAAGTTCAAATGCTTTCTATAAATGCATAGACAACCATATATCCCTTCTTCTTAGGCAGTCTACCTACTGGCAGATTCTAAAACATAAGATGTTTCCTTTTTACAACGCTTTACAATCATATTAGACCGGCGACATACGTTTTAAAGTGGATTCCGAACCACTACAAACATCCATGTCACCTCCGGGACTCGAATCCGAAAGCTGTGGCACCGAGAGCCAGAGCGCTAGTCACTCGGCTACCAGACACCTTCCATATAATTACATTGTTTTTTTTAAACTAAATTTTTATAAAATATTTTGTGCCCGTGGTTCTACCTACGCAACCATGTTTCCTCCTACGCACTGCAAGAGCGCCCCTTGCGGCGTTCAGAAGAAATCGTCAGTAGGCTTCGAGACTCTCGCCAGAGAGCACGTACAGCAAAACAGGCACTGCCGTTAGTTACGAGCTCTAATTAGAGAGCTAGAAGTGAAATCCTTCCACAAAAGTATAATTAGATGTTTTAAATGAGTTATATATTGTGTATTAATTGCAGGTGAATGTGGGATTTGTGCCCGTATAAATAAAAGTGGTATGCCATTAAAGTTGTGAGTTCTTATCAGACCATACACAGTTCCAGTTGCACAAACAAACCGACAATCGACTACAAACTGGCGCCCAATGTGGGGATCCCGTACTTTGTACACTACATCTTCAAATATTATTACACGAATTTAAATTTGAAGATAATATTATATAACGATTATTTTTATAATCTTCTCAGTAAAAAGTGCTTCACTATTAATAAAATTGTGGTAACATATTTATAATTTATTATCCATAAATTTATAAAATTTAAAAATATATATTTAGTTTCAAAATTTTAATAAAAAATGGAAAATTTGTTTTCAAATTCTTTAATTTTTTATGTTAAAATTACCATTTAAAATTATTACCTATCAACAAAAAACTTTTTTTTAAATATAAAAAACAGTTCGTATTTTCCGTATTTCAAATTATTTTTTCGAGTTCAAAGCTTCTATAATATGCTGTTAAGTCTATTTCAATAGGAATATACACTATGTGGAAGAAAGTGACAGGACACGACACTATAACGGCATAAACCCATATTTATTAAAATTAATAGGAGGTAGGGCCTCCTTTGGCTGCGATCACAGCTGCAACCCTTCTGTGTATGCTTTCCACTAAATTAGTCATAGTGTCAAGAGGAATTTCCTTCCAAATGTTTAGCAGGAAGTTCCATTGTTCAGGCTTGCTTTTGGGGAGTGGGGTGCAGGCCCTCAACCGACGGTCCAATTCGTCCCAGAGATGTTCAATTGGGTTAAGATCAGGGCTCTGCACCGGCCACTCCATGCGTTTAATGTTGTTGTTCACATACCAATCAAGAGTCCTCCTTGCAACATGGCATGTTGCGTTGTCGTCTTGATACCAGCAATCATCCATACCGTACGTTGCCCACAAGGTAGGAAGGACATGATTGGCGAGAATATCACAGTATCTATCGGCATTCATCGCACCATCAACCTTCACCAATGGGCCAGCCCCATACCAGGAGAAACAGGCCCATACCATCAATCCTCCTCCACCAAACTTTACAGTTGGGACGACACACTCGGGCAAAAGGCATTCTCCTGATAAACGCCATACCCAAACACGTCCATCGGAACGGAAAAGGGTAAATCGTGACTCGTCACTCCAAAGGACGCGTTTCCAGTCATCCAGAGTCCAAGTACGGTGGTCTTTGGCCCATCGAAGGCGCGCTTTCTTGTTGGTTTTCGTAATCAAAGGCTTATGGGCCGCCGAACGTCCAGTGTAACCTAACTTATGGGCCTCGATACGAAGAGTCTTGGTCGAAACGGCCACACCTGTGGCTTATCTCACCTCATTAGCGATGTTATCCATGGATGTTTGTCGGTTACTTCGAATCTCCCTGCCGAGCACCCGCCGGTCCCTGCTGGTGAGAACTGTAGGTCGTCCACTTCGGGGTTTGTTCTGACAGTGTCCCTCAGTCTTATAGCGACACACAACAAGCGCTACAGTTGATTTTGAGCAGTTACGGAGACGGGACATCTCCCTAATTGACACCTTGGCAAGATGCAATCCAACCAACACACCTTTCTCGAACTCAGACAACTCTTCCCGTGGCGGCATCTTGACAAAAAGCAACTCTAGTCGACTCCACAGAGTATTTATAGGGTATGGCTGACATGTGATACCTATTATTGCGCATGTGTCAGCTGTATTGTCGACTTTTCTACTTTTCGAAGGGTGTCCCGTCACTTTCTTCCAGATAGTGTATCTTTCATAGGGGAGAGAGAGAGAAGAGAGAGAAGTGCGTGTTTTTTCACGGCGTTCTTCCCTTCTGTCGCGTCGTTAGTTCGCATTGGAAAAGCCTGTTTTTCATATCTATCCTGTTCTTTTCCGTAAAAAAGGAAAGTCACAGGAGAATGCGAAATCTTCTTATGTCTCTCTCTCTCGGGAGTTCGTAAAGTTTATGATGCAAAAGAGACGGATAAGAATGCACATGGAAAATTTATTTAAAACCAAAAAAATATACATATGTGTGTTTGTGCTTTTATCATTCTATAAACGAAAACATCGAAATTGAATTACGAGTAAGTAGATATAAGTAAATTTCGAGCCAATAATGTTTTATAAAAATTATTTTTAGTCAAAATATGTTGAGATATAGAGCAGGAGAAACTTGTGGCTACTGGAAGATTCCGAACAGAGTAGGGTCGATAGCCCTTCGCTCAACAATCATAATATACCGAGACCTACGGTTTAAAGTGAATTCCAAACCACTACGATCATCCATGGCACAATGGAACTCAAATCCGAAACCTGTGGCACCGAGCGCCAAGTTTGCTTTGTCACTCTGCGGTCATCTCGTGCACACGAGGGCTTAACACACTGGGAACTACAGTTTAATGTGGATTCTTAACCACTCACAAACATCCGTGCCACCGCCAGGATTCGAACCTGAAGTCTATGGTACCACAGGCCAGAGCGCTAGCCACACCAACTGCCATAGAACTAGTTACTTGGCTATCAGACCCCCTTCCATGCAATTGCATTGTTTTTTATTAAACTAAATATACAAAACTACTTTCTATGTTCAAATTACTATTTCAAATTATCACCTAGTATCAGAAACTTTTTTATTTTCAAACTATCATTTTACATTAGAAAACAATAGCATTTATGAAATAAACATAAAATTTAAAAGAATTTTGTACAAACTCAATATTTTTACGTATGCTTCAGAAGCTACTTTTAGAAGAAAAAAACAAAACAAATAAATACATTTCAAATTTTAAAACTGACCTCCAGATCCAAAAATACAAATACAAAAACTGTTCGTATTTTCCGTATATTCCAAAAATTTTTCGAGTTCAAAGCTTCTATAAAATGCTGTTAAGTCTATTTCAATAGGAATATATCTTTCATAGGGGATATGGAAAAGAAAGTCTATTTTCCATTGGGAAAGTTTCTCAGAGAGAAAGTGCGTGTTTCTTCATGACGCTCTCCATGCTGTTGGTCGTCGTTCGTTTGAATTGGAAAAGCCTGTTTTTCATATCTATCCTGTTCTTTTCGGGAAAAAAGAAAAACACACGAGAATGGTGAAATCTTCTTATGTCTCTCTCTCGGGAGTTCGCGAAGTTTATGATATAAAAGTGACAGATAAGAATACTAAACATTGAAAATTTATTTAAAACTAAAAAATATATATGTGTGTTTGTTATTTTATCATTTTATATAAAGAAAACATTGAAATTGAATTACGAGTAAGTAGATATAAGTATAAGTAAATTTTGAGACAATAATGTTTTATAAAATTTTTTCAATTCCTTCTATTAGGTCACACTCTTCTTATATATATGCTGTTCAAATTTTCAATCGTTACTAAAATACTTTTTATTCATCCACTTAAGTCAAATACATTTTTTCGAACTTGTAGTGGATGACACTGGATGTTAATACAGTTTTCTAAAATATTAATTCAGTAATTTAATTTAAATTAATTAATTAATTTTCCTTTTTTAGATTTAAGTTGCATGTATCTACCAATAGATGGCTCCAGATAAACTTAAAAAAATGAATGAAAATTATTTATAAAAGACTTTCTGCAATATAGTGGAAAAAAGTAGGAATTGACGTTAAAAATTTTTTTTTTGTATTACTTGTTTATCATTCTATATACGAAAACATTGAAATTGAAGTATAAGTAAATTTCGAGACAATAATGTTTTTAAAAATTATTTTTAGTCAAAATATGTTGACAAATAGAACTGGAGAAGCTTCTGGCTACTGGTAGATTCCGAAACCTAAGATTTTTTTTAACGGAGTAGGGTCGTCAGCCCTTCGCCCAACAATCATATTAGACCGAGACCTACGGTTTAAAGTCGATTCCGAACCACTACGAACATCCATGGCACCGTGGGACTTAAATCCGAAACCTGTGGCACCGAGCGTCATGTTTGCTTTGTCACTCTACGGTCATCTTGTGCACATGAGGGCTTAACAGACCGGCAACTACAGTTTAACGTGGGTTCTTAACCACTATCAAACAGCCATGTCCCGGTCAGGATTCGAACCTGACATCTGTGGTACCAAAGGCCAGAGCGCTAGCCACACCCAGCGCGATAGAGCTAGTTACTCGGCTATCAGACCCCTTCCATGCAATTACATTGGTTTGCTTTTTTTTAAACTAAATTTACAAAACTACTTTTTATGTTCAAATTACTATTTAAAATTATTACCTATTATAAAAAACTTTTTTTTATTTTCAAACTATAGTTTTACATTAGAAAACAATAGCATTTATGAAATAAACACAGAATTTAAAAGAATTTCGTGCAAAGTCAATGTTTTTAAGTACCCATAAGAAGCTACTTTTGAAAAAAAAAAAGTAAATATTTTTCAAATTTTAAACTGACCTCCAAATCCAAAAAAAATACAAAAACTGTTCGTATTTTCCGTATATTCCAAATTTTTTCGAGTTCAAAGCTTCTATAATATGCTGTTAAGTCTATTTCAATAGGAATATATATTTCATAGGGGATATAGGAAATAAAGTCTATTTTCCATTGGGAAAGTTTCTGAGAGAAAAGTGCATGTTTTCACGGGGTTCTCTCCCTTCTGTCGCGTCGTTAGTTTGCATTGGAAAAGTCTGTTTTTCATATCTATCCTGTTCTTTTCCGGAAAAAACAGAAAGGCAGAAGAGTGACGATAAGTGACGATATAAAAGTATGTATAAATAATATAATATTGACGATATAAAAGTAGTATAAGTGATGATATAAAAGTGACGGATAGGTATACACATAGAAAATTTATTTAAAACTAAAATATATATGTGTGTGTGTGTGTTATTTTATCATCCTATAGTATATACGAAAACATTGAAATTGAATTATAAGTAAATTGTGAGACGAAAATGTTTTTACAAAAATTATTTTCAGTCAAAATATGTTGAGAAATAGAACTGGAGAAGCTGATGGATTACAGCGTCCAGTTTTGGAAATGAGAGAGTTCAGTTCGTAATCCTATGAAATTAAACCGAGCAAGAACCGGAAATGAGTACGATAAATCTATAGGCTAAACAGGTCCCTCTGTTGGGTAAGAAGAATGGTAATATTCATTGCTTTTCCTACAAAGGTAGTTACAAAAATTGTGGTGTCACAATGTAATACATAATACTTTGCAGTCCGTTGAGTAGTCTGGGTGACACTTAATCTGTTAAATATGTACCGTTATAATAGTGAATGCAAACTTTAAGATGTTCTTTTAAAATTGTGGTGACATAGCTCTAATACATGATGGTGTGCCCTCCGTAGGTAACACTGAATGTAATGTAGACTGTTCTTATTGAGAATGCGAATCTTTATTACCTTCTTTCAAATAGTAAAGCAAAATTTTGGTGTCACAATGCTAATACATAATACTTAGCAGTGCGTGGAGTAGTAAACATTGAATCTGTTAAGCATGCACCAATTTAGTAGTGAATGCAAACTCTGAAGTGTTCCTTCAAAATTGTGGCGCCATAGTTCTAATGCGCAATAGTGTGCCCTCCGTGGGTAACACTGAATGTTAATGCAGGCCATTGTTATTGTGAATGCGAATCTTCATCGCCTTCACTCAAGTTGTATTTCAAAAAATGTGGAGGAACAATGCTAATACATAATACTTTGCAGTCCGTGAAGTAGTCTGGGTAACATTGAATCTGTTACACATGTATCAATCTAGTAGTGAATGCAAACTCTGAGATGTTCTTTCAAAATTGTGATGTCATAGATATAATAAGTAATAGTGTGTAACACTGGATATTAATACTGGCCATTCAGCCCTAAGTGCACAAAAAATGACCGTAGAGCGACAAACAGTTCATTCTTATTGTGGAGCTTCAAAATTGTGGAGCTATGCAGTAATAGAGTAATACTAATACTTTGGAGTCTTTAGAGTAGTCTGGGTAATACTGAATCTGCTACATATATAGAGATCTAGTAGTGGTTAATTGTGTGGTCCTTTAAAAATGTGGTGGCATAATTCTAATACATAATCGTGTGTTCTCCTTAATGCAATCTGGGTACACTGAACTTGTTACATATCTATTGTTCTAGTTGTAAATGATTTCAAATTAAAGTGGCGGGCAACTGAAAGCAGCCTAGATTTGTTATTAAAATTACTTTCCTTACTTAGAAAAATGGGACGTCTTGCCCAAAACTGAACAGCAATAGTGAAATAAGTACTTTAAAAAATAAATGATTTATTTACCGATTATTTTACCCAAATTTATTAAAATGGCTACTTTATCCAAAATTAAATGATTATGCTTAATCAATGAAAAATTAGGTTTAAGGATTTTGAATGCCTATAATTTTTATTAAGAATTTTCTTAAGTAAAAACATATTTTATATTGTCAATCATTTTTAAATTTCCACATCTACAGAACCATGTCCTGTTTTGCAAACATGTCTCATTTTTATTTGCATGTGATTGCTTTAGTCCTGATCTCATGAAGTCGGATATTAATTTTTGAATCTGATTGAGATGTATATATTCCACAGTTTGCTTAATCTTTGGGGAAAAAAAACTCTATGATCAACTCTCAGATTGGACGCGATATGTTCAGTGAAAGCGATAAGATCGAAGAATATTATGAAGTAGCCAAAGTAGGAATCGGCTATCCTACGAACGGTTACCTCAATGAAGTTGAGTAACTGAACAGTGTGCAGTTGGCAGAGGATTTCCATTTCCCACAAACGATGGTCATGCATATTGAATCAGCCATTTAGGCAAAATTGGGTTTCCGTCAATAAACAGTAAATTCATATATGTTTATAAAAGTTAAAACAGACCATAGCTGGATTTCCTTTTATGTAAAGAGTCGTTTTCATGGAAATATCAATATTTTTCATTTTATGAAACCAACGTCACCAATTTCTACTGAGTATCGATTGCTCAAATTTTGTTTCATCGCTAAGGTCAATAACTGTAAATCTCTGATTTGATTTAGTATATATTATTAACTCTTTTATGTGAAATATTATTTAACAAATCAGAATAACTAAATTAAAAATCTACTTCTTACTAAAATCTACTCTACTACTTAAGTGTTCAGAATAACTAAATTAAAAATCTGATTTTAACTGCTCTTTCTATCTGATAATAAAGTTAATTCCTTTTTGTAATTAAATATACGTCACTATTCTTTTGTTATAGGAATAAAAAGACAAAATAAATACTTGAAAATATGCATTTTAAATTAAAGCCATAGTGCTATATTTTTAAGATGTGTAAAACTAAATAATAATTAAATCAGCAACACAAATCAAAGCTATTAAATAAGTACAAACCCCATTTTCTTAATTTAACAATGCGATTATACAAATTTACTTTAATTTTATAGATAAATATGATTTACAGATACTTTTCAAATACTTTAAGTATAATTTCTATTATTATTTTAAAATTTTTTAATGATAAATTTTTTTATTTGTTTACTTATTTCAAGACAAGCATTTTGAAATTTTATTTATTCAAATTACTTTGCTGATGAACAACATAATAAATTTTTAACAACTGTTTAGAAACCAATTAATTCTAATATATATATATATATATATTTTTGCTTGTCTTGTATATATATATATATGTATATATTTTCTAATCAGAGTGATTTTTATCCCTATATGAATACGTTACATCTATCACAACAACACGATTTTGAAAATCTTCAAAACAGAGTTAACCGCGTCAACCCCTCAAACAAAGAAGAAGGCACAAATTGCTTCAAGGCTGTAATAGAGTACTTTTCCCAAGAGACTATAAATCATGTTGGAATGATACTTGACTACGGAGCCAAATAGCTTTTCAGTTCTTCCTAACAGCTGCGGAAATTTATAGGATAAAAGCTAAATAAAGTCCCAGGGCGTTATTCAGTTTATGGCTTAACATAAATTATTGTTTAAGAAACTCACAACTTTTAAATCCTTCCCCCCCCCCAAAAAAAAAAAAAAAAAAAAAGTAGATAGAGACGCTATAAAAATTTAAAGAGATTTCAATACAATATTATTTTAGTCATTAATATAAAATAAAAGGTTTAAAATAATTGATTTTTTGCAGGTTCAATTCATTTTATAATTAAGTTCAAGTATCTGTATCGGTTTATTTGAAAACGGAGAATTGTATTTATTCTCATAATGAGATATTTGAGGGTTAAAGATTTTTTTATTAACTTTGGAACATTTTTATCAAACCTAATAAAATCTGTGAGAATATTGAGAATATTTTTCTATACTATCTTCTATACTATATGAAGAAGAAGATATGTCTATATGTATTTCCTAAAATTTAAAGAGAATTTTAACAAATTTAAAGAGATAATGTTTTTTAAATTTAAGAGGACCATCTTTTACCTATACAATTTATTTTATATGTAAGCCCAAAATCACCAAAACATTAATATTAAAATTTTTATGAGTTAATTAACTATAACAACTTTATTTTTTACTATTTACACCGATAGATGGCGCCAATCATTTTTAATGTATTTTGTTTACAAATGTTCTATTTATGGATAAGATATGACATCATAGATCTTAATATTTTCTTATTCATACTGTGATTCATTCTTTTATGAACACGAAACCTTTCCAGGCTGATATTTAAAACGCACGTTGATTATATTTGGTTTTAATTGTTATCAAATGTTTTGCATTCCTGGCTGCGACTGATTTTGAATGTATGGTTTTCATAGTCATCAAGAATACTACCAGATCATTAATGCATAAAGCTAGCTGGAAGTTCATTATTACATAAAGAAGTTTGCTGGCAGTTTATTGTTGCATAGATCAGTTTATTGCATACAGAAGTTAGTTAGCAGTTCATTATTGCCTAAAGAAGTTTGCTAGCAGTTTATTATTGCATGAAAAATTAACTAGCAATTTATTATTGCATAAAGAAGTTAATTAGCATTTTATTATTGCATAGGTAGCAGTTTATTGCATACAGAAGTTAGTTAGCAATTCATTATTACATAAAGAAGTTTGCTAGCAGTTTATTATTGCATGAAGAAGTTAGCAGTTTAATATGAAGAAGTTAGTTAGCAATTCATTGTTACATAAAACGAAGTTAACTAGCTGTTCATTATTATACAAATAAATTTACTAGCAGTTCATTAATGCATGCAAAAGTTAGTTAGCAGTTCATTATTGTATATATAAGTTAGCTAGCAGTTCATTATTGCATATAGAAGTCAGCTAGCAGTTCATTATTGCATATAGAAGTCAGCTAGCAGTTCATTATTGCATATAGAAGTTAGCTAGCAGTTCATTATTGCATATAGAAGTTAGCTAGCAGTTCATTATTGCACACAAAAGTTTGCCAACAATTATTGCCTATAGAAGTATGCTAGCAGATCATTTAAATTTATATAATTATTTTTTTGATACAAAAGAGTTAATATTTAAAAATAAATTCTAATTTTATTTTTTCATGTTTAAAATTATATTTTGAAGTTACAAGCATGTTTAATTAACACTATCTTTAACTTATAAAATTGAACTTATGCGACTTTCAAATAAAAGATTCAAATGATTGCTAATTATCGATGCTCAGGGTAACGAATTTTCATAAAATCATATCTAAAGCATTTAGTAGACTGCATTACCAACATTTACCCTGTTGATATTAAAAATATTTAGTGAGGTAAAATATTCATAGATCATATGAAATAGAAGAATGTTTTTACTTCTTAATTCAGAACCAAAACTTTTTTTAAATTCATTGATTAGAAACAAGAACAGAAATCAAAAAATGGAAAACATAATGATCTCAAAAAAAAAAAAAATTAAAGTTTCTAAATTTTTTGAGAACAGAAAAAAATTTATCTTACTAAATGGAAAAACACGCGTGTTCAAATACCATTTACAAACATTCAGATTTAAAGGTACGCGGTTAATTACACAGAAAGGTGCTATCATGTAAGTATTTTTTAAAATGTAAACTAATAAAGGACCAACCATACTAACAGAACGGATGTTTTATTTAGTTATACTGTCTTATTAAATGCGTACATTAATGGAATTTATCATATTTTGGCGAGAAACTTTCTTATCCTAAGAATTGTAGTTTATTCTCGCGAAGTAGGAAGAAAAATTTTTGAAAAATAATGAGCAAGAAAGTTTCCACCTTAATGTCGGGAAACTGCTTTTAAAACTTTTTTTTCCTGAATAAATTTCCTTAAAGTTACGGCTTTAAATGGATAAGAGCTAAAAGTAATATTCCGGAGCTTTTATAGTTTTTTTTTTTTTTTTTTAGCATAAAAACACTTTTTAAAAAAATAGAAATACTTTTTTTCTTCAGTGCAAAGCATAAAAAAAATTTCAACAAAATTATTTATTTTTTTATTCTGTAGAATTTACGATAAACTGCTTGAATTAGTGTAGAGCTTTGATCATAAGAAATTTTTGTCTTTCTCCACATTTGCGCAATGTGAATTTACTGAAAATCATAAAATATTTTGTTTTACAGTATCACAAAAACTTGTAAAATATTGGAAATATATCATAACAAAAATATTCTCGGCAAGGCAAATGGAGTAAAAATTTGTTACGAAATCTTATCTAAGCAACCAAAAAACGACTACATGGGTCTAAATCTAATAAAAGGATATATAGTTTTATATGCCACCCGCGGAGTTATGATGCATTTCCAAAGTATCCAGCAAGATCATTTGGGTTAGCCACCACTGATGTAAATATTTAAATAATTTAAAATTATCAATCATCAATTATCATTTAAAATTATTTATTCATTTAAAATTATCAATTATCATTTAAAATTATTTATTTATTTAAAATCATCAATTATTTAAAATTATCAATTACCATTTAAAATTATTTATTTATTTAAAATTATCATTTAAAATTATTTAAAATTATCATTTTTAATCACTAGCAACTTAAAGTCTATGATAATTAGAGCACATATTAGATATTTACTGGTGCTAGAGTAGGAGAAAGACAGCTTTTATCAATCGTCTATAGGTGTCAGGGTACGAGAAAGTACTTATATCAATAGTCTGTTGGTGCTAAGGTAGAAGAAATTTTAATATCTTATTCAATTTAATATCTTATCTACGTGCTCTAACCCAGGGGTCTCCAAACTTTCCAGCCTTAGGGCCATACTGTTTACTCCAGTAATTACCAAGGGCCAAAACCGTTTTAATTTTTCTGCCATTATCTATAATTTTTAGACCAGTCGCCAAGTACGAGCTCTGAGTGCTAACTACAAACTATTGTCAGTGAAAAATAATTACATAAATCTCATTAGTATTTTTTTACAAGTGGATACCCCGCGGTTTCATTCACGTTAATTTAGCTTTTCCGTTCCTGAGAGATTTTCAGGATAAAAATCATATGTTTGATTCAGGATATATACATTCCAAACATCGACTTGCATACATATGGGATACCCTTTACCCCAACATAACTACCGAGGGTAACCGCGGGAAGTTCACTACTTTATAATGTCAGTGGGATTCATTTCAATTACTTGTTTGTTGTTATGGTTAAGTTAAATTTTCCGCGTATTATACTTGTCATTAAGCTTTACCTAGCAAGTCAATAAAACCGAGTTATTATCATTCAGTGTCCTTTTATGCAACTTATTACAGCAACAATAAGCTATTCGCTGTCGCGGGCCGGATTTGGTCCACGGGCCGTAGTTTGGAGACCCTACTCTAACTAACATGTCTTCTCCAAATGACTTCTATTGGGTTTAAATCCGTCAACCGAGATAGTGTTTTCAGAAATTGCGGACAATTATAGTCTCCAGGGTAGAGCCGTGTGCTTAGGACCTTTAGCTGAATAATAAAACAAAACTGCTTCCAATATCGAAATTTAGAGATGATAATTTTAAATGTTTAAATATTTACATAAAGAGCATTGATTCATTATGTCATCAGTAAATACCAATTTACTTAGTCCTAATGCTTAGTCCTCCTTAGTCCTAATCCACCCCCACACAAGGACACCTCCATTATCTATGTTTTACTGATCTAATTAAGTTCTTGGGATCAAATTTCACATTTTTCTTCTTCTCTAAAACATTATACGCTCAAAATAATCAAAATTTACTTTCATACATAAATGATTCTATTCCAATACGTTTCGGACTTATTTATCATTGATTTTACTAGAAAGGCCTAGCATTCCATTTTTTTTTCATTTACAAAAATTTTTCTTCGGGCCGAATGATTAACCCAGAGTGTGCACAAAATGACCGTGGAGCGACAAACCAAACGGGACAGAATTCCCATGTAATCCTGCTGATATAAGCCCTCATCGAGCAGTTACTGATGAAATTGAAGTAGAAAACTTTTCAATAAATTCTGTAGAAATTTATGCACCACTCAAACGTGGATTTTTTTTTTTTTACAAATAAAAAAAATATAACTTATGATTACCCTAAAACATATAAATCTACGATTACCCTAAAGCATATAAACCTATGATTACTTTTCCGGACGACCTTTTCTTCACTTGTTTTCGATCTTATTTTATTTATTTATTTATTTTGTTTAAAGTATTTTTTCACATACTGCACCGTAGAATGAGACAAATTAAATAAATTGGCCATATTCCAAACTGATTTACCTCTAAGATAAAAAATAAAAGAATTTAAACCCTGTTCGTTGTCTCCTCATGACTACCAGCCATCATTTGATAATAATGGCTCGAAGTGATCAAGTAAAGATAAGAGCCAAATTACTTTCCAAGTGTCACCAAAATTCAAAAATACTTTTATTTATGAATTTATTCGAAAACGTTTCAAAGTACGTTGCCTTTTGTGGCGTGTTTTTCTTACTAGCTTTCTGTATTTCAGTTTTTATAAAAATCAAATGAAACATTATTTAAAAAAAAAAATGTTTTTTCAGAATCACATGGAGAAAATATGATAAAATTGAACTTTACATTCAAATTCAATTGCAGGCTGAAAAGGTTTTTCCACAAAGTTTTAAAGTATACAAAGACTTTTGACATCTTTGGGAGTATTTCTTTTTTAAACAATACGAATTTAGAATAAAATAGTATTTGTAATGCATTCAAAATTGGAGGCTCTTCGGAGAGACTCTTACCTGATCGAAAAACTATATACAGTATAAAATTCTTATATATATTATATTGAGTATTTTTATATTACTGAAATTATTATGAGTATAGATGCATTTAATATTTTGTCCCATTAACAAACATATTCGTGATTCATCAATAAAAAAAAATTATTTTAAATCATCAGAATAGCAAATGAAAGTAAAATTATTTTGTGAGAATACTTTTGCAGCAATCTTTTTACACAACGAACAAATGTCTTTAAATTGTAGAATCAGGAGAATTATATCATAAAATTGAAATCATTGAAACAAAAATTGAATTTTATCTTACAAAAAAAAGAAACCCCATCAAAATTAAAAGTCATATGCATAGGTTGTTTTCCGTACATTTCTTTTTCACTTTTTAATTTTTTTAATATTTATTTTGTCTAAAATTATGTTATAAGAAAATCTTATGAAGTTTTCCTAGATTAAATAATTTCTTTATTTTATCCTTATAAATTAAGTCAGTAAAAAAATATATATATATTTTTTCTTCCCTCTTATATCGCCGAATATGTACAGATGAACGTTTATTAATATTTTTAGTGATTATCTTAGTTTATTTTTTGTATACTATTATATTGCGGCAAGGCCGTTTTCGTAATATATTAATATACATATTTTCTTAATCCAATATGTTTGAATTGATCATCTTTGCTGTAGTTTAGTTGTATTGTATCTGGAAGGGAGTTAGATTGGGTGGTATACTTCTGAGCATACTAAGACTAAGTGGATTTCTTCAATTCTTTCTTTATGCCATAACCTTTAGCTTACTTTTCGAATAATAAAAGTTTCAAAACAAATCATTTTAATACATCGAAAATGTGATTACCTTTCTGTTCATTAATATTTCCACCTCGAAATCGCATAACTTACAGGTTTTTATGAATATCTTTGTATATAAAATTTTTCTATTTTTGTATTCAAACCCTTCAAAAATTAAATAATATTCCAAATTTTCTGCTTAACTTCCGAAAGTTTCCTTTCCCGTATCGGGAAAAAACTTAAAATCAAATTTTTTGTTAATTTTTATGCAAAAAAAAAAATTTTTTTCACTGTTTAGCTTTTTAATATTTTTGCATAAAAATCATAATATCTATAGATTTTTATGAAACATCTTAAACTATAAAGTTTTATTTTCATGTATTAAATCGTTATTTCAAAATTTTTTTAAAGCCTCCAAAGTGCTTGAATTCGTCATCTCAGCAAAATGCAACACTTTTTTTTTTTTTTTTGGTAGGGGTTGGGGGGGGAAGGGGATAAAAAAAGATACACACAATCCTAAAAAAATAATTTATGAAAAAAAAAATGTAGCATTACGTTGTTTATTTATAACTGGAACGTATACTGGAGTATTTAGTATACTGGAATACAAGATTACATACTATTTTGGTATATCTGGACGGTTTCGGTGTTACGTTTTCAAATAAGAAAAATTTGAGTATGAAAAATATTTAAAAAAACAAGAATAATATATCATAAACTATTAAAAATTATAGCAGTATTATTTTAATTTGAAAAGAATGAATTTATAAAAACAAAAGCGAATTGAATAAGGAGCGTGTAGTATTTAAAAATCAGTACAAATGAAACAATTTGTAATCACTTACCTATGAAAGAATTTTCACTGATATTAAAAAGTTTTAAACAGAAAATATTCCGATAGATATTTTACTTTGATAAAACTTTTAGAAGCTCCTTTCTGCGATAACACGCAGATGCTGCTCTCTGAATTAATGAATTAAACAAAGCAACTTTCAAAGCCAACAAAGCTATGCATATAAAAAAAGTTTTAATGTTATTCAATAAAACTTTATCAAATATGCGATTAGATTTAAATAAAAGGGTGCAGTGGGATGGGGGATAAAGGGTTATTGTCTGAATTAATTATTTATTTAACCTTGAACGGAAAATATATTTTTCAGATACTTCATAAAAGGAAAACAGAATATATAATCGATGCAACGAACCCAGATATATCGAAAAGGAAAACGAAATTCAATACTGAGTTTCTTGTCTTCTTATCTCTGTGGTATGCTAATTGTATTGGAATATTTTCCTCCTGATTGCGAAGTTCAAACAAAAGCCTCCGAAACTATTGCTAAGTTCTCATCACAACGGAAAGATTTTAGCCATAAAAAGAAATTTGGCAAGTTATCCGAAAGGTGGATGCACCACATATTGAAATGGAAAATCATATCTTCAGAATTCATTTAGTATTAGAAATATGAGATGGTTTATTGAGAAAGAAATGTTATTAAAGAAAAAAAAATTATATCTAAAGTGAATTTTTTCGATTTCATTACAGACAAGACAGAGATATGATTTGAAATCGAAATCTTAAGTGAACATTTAATCTGTATTCGAATATCTAACCTTAATTGAAAACAAGAACAGATAACTTGAAAAATCTTTAACTGAACTTTTGGAAGATATATATTTTGCAATAAAGTTAATCAATGAAATTTTACTTAGATCAAGTGTACAAGTATTAAATCATACCATAATGTTGTACTTTTTTTACATCCGTTCGAAATAAATAATTTTAAAAAATAACTTCTTAAAGTCTTTTTTATTAATGAATTAATAATTTAAAAAATATCGATGTATGTTTGGTATATTTGTCTTAACTATTATTAGTATTATATTTGAATATCTGAATTATAACAGTATTATATTTGAATTTGAAAAAAAATTTTTAAGAACAAAAGCGAATTTATCAGAAGCATGTATCATCAAAAAAATCAGTTCAGATGAAACGATTTGTAATCATTTACCTTTGAAAGATTCTAAATATTTATCACTGATATTAAAAAGTGATAAAAAATATTTTACTTCGACAAAACTTTCATAAAATTTCTTTCTGCGATAACACGAAGCTGCAAAAAAACACATATGCCCTTTTCTCTGATTTAATGAATTAAACAAAACAACTTTTAAAGCAAACAAATCAGCCATGCATATGAAAAAAAGTTTGATGTTATTCAATAAAACTTTATCAAAATATGCGATTATATTTAAATAAAAGGGTACAGTGTCATTGTCTGAATTAATTATTTATTTAACCTTGAACGGAAAATATATTTTTCATTTTTCAAATACTTCATAAAAGGAAAACAGAATATATAATCGATGCAACGAACCCAGATCTATCGAAAAGGAAGACGAAATTCAATACTTAGTTTCTTGTCCTTATCTCTGTGGTATACTAATTGTATTGGAATATTTTCCTTCTGATTGCGAAGTTTGCTCAAAGAGGAAGAGGTTCAAACAAAAGCTTCCAGAACTATTGCTAACTTCTCACAATGGAATGATTTTAGCCATAAAAAGAAATTTGGCGAGTTATCCAAAAGTTGGCTGTAGCATATTGGAATGGAAGTCGTATCTTCGGAATTCATTTAGTATTAGAAATATGAGATGATGTATTGAAGAAGAAGAAATGCTATTAAAGAAAAAATATATATATCTAAAATGAATTTCTTCAATTTCATTGCAGACCAGATAGAAACATGATTCGAAATCGAAGTCTTGAGTGAAAGTTTAATCTAATCTGTATTCGAATTTCTAACCTTAATTGAAGACAAGAAGAGATTACTTTGAATCAAATGTGAAAAATTTTTAACTGAACTTCTGGAAGACATATATTTTGTAATAAAGATAATCGATGGAATTTTACTTAGATTACCAAACGTACAAGTATTAAATCATATCATAAAGTTGTACATTTTTGCATCCGCTTGAAATAAATATTTTTAAAAAATAAATGTTTGAATTCCTTTTTTTATTAATTAATTAATTAATAACTTACAAATTTTCCTATGTACTTTTGATATACTTTGTCTTAACAAAAGAAAGTAGTTACATCTGAGAATAATTTTAGCGTTTGATTCAAAGTTAACTGAACTTTTGGAAGATAATATATGTGCACATATATATATATTTATTTATAAAAAAATATACAACGGAATTTTGCTTGGATTATCAATCGAGCAAATGTTAAATCATATCATAAAGTTGTTATAAAAGTTATTTTTTAAAAAATAAATTTTTAAATTCTTTTTTTAATAATTAATTAATAACTTACAAATGTTTCAATGTTTATTTAATATACATTGACTTAAAAAAAAAAAAAAAAAAAAATTGTGCTTAATTTTCACAAAATATTTTTGGGATACCTCTTAATATTTTGTACAGGCAGAATTTAAAAAATAAATTAAACTCATTGTTACATCGCGGCCAGAAAAATCTTCAGTAAATGAAAACTTGCAATCTGAGTAATATTTCAATAATATTTTAATCAAAACTTAAATCTTTTCAAATCTGTTTTTCTTTGAAATAATATAGAGAGAATCGCACTTTGATTAAGACATAATTTAAAAAATGATTATAAAGTAGTAACGTTTTTATATAGAATAGGAAGAATTGTATTTATTTATTAAACATTTAACGTACGATAACTGTAATTCGGATCAATTTTTTTTTATGTTTATTATTACTTTTATTTCATTATTTGCACAAACAATCTTGCAGAATTCGTGTGATTTCGTAGAACTGTAACTGGACAAAACAATAGATTCCTTTAACATTGGATGATACTGGTTGGTTTGGTTTGTCGCTCTACAGTCATTTTGTGCACACTTTGGACTGATTAGATCGGGACCTACAGTTTAACGTGGGTTCCGAACCACTAACTGACATCCATGCTACCGCCAGAATTCGAACCTGCAGCCTATAGTACCAAACGCCAGAGCGCTAGCCAATTGGCCATCAGGCCGCCTGTATGATATTGAAGACTCGCTACTATTCCTTCATTTGATTAACATTAACAGATTATTTCAGCTCTTTTATATCAAGAACAAATTTCATTTTATTGGATTTTTTTTTCTTTTGTGTGTGTATAGCAAAAGGTTTCGGCGAGACACAAAATTAATTAATTTTTTAAAATAATTCCAACATTTCGGATTTAGTAATTCGATACAAGTTTCAAAATTAAAAGGAACTTCACACGCACGAACAAACTTCACAATCTGAAGCTGAAAAACAAGTAATATAAAAAAAAAATTAAGTCAATTCCTGCTTTTCTCACTATATTGCAGAAAAGTCCTTTACAAATAAAGTTGAAATTTAACTCTTACATCTGGTGCCATCTATTATTAGATACATGCAACTTAAATCTAGAAAACTAATATTAATGAATTAAATTTAATTACTGAATTAATATTTGAAAAAAAAACTGTATTAACCTCCAGTGTCATCTACTACAAGTTGAAAAAAAATGTATTCGAACTTGAGTGGATGAATAAAAAGTATTTTATGAACGATTGAAAATTTGAACAAGATATATATAGGGAGAGTGTGAGCTAATAGAAGGAACTGAAAAAATAATAATGAATTGTTGAGTCATCATTTCCGCTATCATTGAATGTTTTGTGTTTTTGCTGTCATTTCAAGCCTACAAGTTGGATAGTTTGTTAGCAGGAGTGTTCCCTCGTACGACACACAAATGCAATGCAATTACTATCAAAAGTCCATTTGGAAGGCAATGCAATCTCTTTATTGCCCGCCGGTGGGCTGTTAGGAATATACAGAAACAAAAGACAAAGGGCCCGTCTGTGGGGTAAAAATATAAAAGAAACATTTATTGTTGAAATCCATTTGCTTTTAGGCGATATTTCTTCGAATTCAGAAAAAATATGATTTTATGAGAGTTCCAAAAATTTATTCGTTCGAAAGATTTAAAGTGTGAATTTTGTTTTCATCAGTAAAAATAAAAATAAAAGTAAAAAAAGTGCGTCTTTAATGTCTCCTATCAAGAAAAAGGCACACGTGCGTTATTTTTTTCTTCCATGAAATACATCTCGGAGGACGCAAAAAGGCGAAAATTGATTTCCTCCAACTGTGAATTCCACACGAATGGTCAAGACGGCATTGAAAATCTTTCTGTCATGGCTCCTGTAACAAATGACTTTTGCAAAGGAAAGTGAAAGAGGTGGCTCCGCGAAGATGCTTTCTTACCAATAATGGGGGATGGAGGGGGGGAATCTCGGTTAAAAAATATTTTCAAAAATAAATAATGAGCCTGGAAAAAGCGGAATGACATACATTTATCTCAAGGACTTAATTCCCTCCCTTATAAATTCCTAGTTTTTATTTCTCTCGCTCTCGATTAGTCTACAGGACACTAAGTTATAGTGACAATTTTACATTGTAAACATTTTTCATTTATGAAATGCTATCTTTATATCTTGGCATTTTTTGTTTGAGTTCTTATGATTAAATTGTATTTTATTACGCTCTACTTTTTCTTTAATGGCGCAACAGCCCCATGATGAAGTAAAGCCGTCTGCCTACTGGCAGATTCCGAAACATTAGATGAATTCTTTTTACAAGGTAGGGTTATCAATACTACGCCCAACACTCTATAGTCTAAATAAACTGTTCTCAGCGGGAGCGCATGATTGCGCTGTAATTCCTCTCGGGTGAGAGTCTCGAAGCCGATTGACCATTTCTCCTGAACGTCACAGGGGGCACTCCTGCCAGTCCATTTCAGTTTTGTTCATTAAACTAAGGAGAATACTAATTTTAGAGGGAAAAAATTTAATAAAATATAAAAATAATTCAATTTGTTAAAATTATATTCATATTATAACAACGATGTAAAACAGCTTATATTTTAAAATTGTGTCATGATCATTGGCAAATTTCCAGAAAGATCGCGATATTGATATAGTATCATTTCTAACTATGCAATCGAAAATAATTATATACTGAAATTTAATTTAGAGAACATATTAAATACACATAAAAGTGATATCCATTGTATTATTAATACAATGTATGTTAGTATTGTTATATTATATTTTTGATACAATTTGTTTAACTTAAATTTTTAGAAATTGTAACTAAATTTCTAAAATGTTAGTATTTTGTAGAGCTTTCGGTTTCATTTTAAATATTTAGTGAACTTATTTAACTACATATGTTTAATAAAATACCGAATAATTTTTTAATTCGTTATAAACATTATTCTATCTAATATTAAAATTTAAAAAAAATATTCAAAAACATCAAGGGAAATAAAAATGAATCATCAAATACTCTTGTTTTGCAAGTTTCAATCAGCAAGTGAAAAAAAAACCAAGCAAACTGAAGCTAGTTAACACTGAATGACATGAGCTTTTCCCCTCCAGTAGTGGGAAAAAAGCCAACCGCATTCTCTTGTTAAATGATTTGACTCCAAGGTATGTGGTATAAAAAAGGTTCCTGGTTTCAAGAGACACCGGCTATGAGGATAAGAAAGAGTTTGCAATCAGAGGAATATTTGAAATTCCTCAATTCTCTCTTACAGTATCTTTTCCTTTTTTTTATTTCGGAAATACATTCCTCTTCCGTTCTGTTAGGAACAGGAAACTTTTTCTACTGTCGTTTTTCGTACACTCTTTCAAATGCAAAACTGGACACTTCAGCAAAAACCTGTAAGTTTCCTTTAATTTCCTTTGCATGTAATCTTTCTTTATTTTTTATGCATACAGTGCATATATTTGAGGACAATTAGCCGATACGTTAACATTTATTTCCTGCTTGTAAATATATTAAATCATTTATACAGTTATATTTTTATAAGATATTTAAAAATAGGATTTTTATTTAAGAAAATTAGATATTAAATACATAGGCTTGATGGCCGAGTGACTGGCGCTCGGTGCCACAGTTTTCGGGTTCGAGTCCCAGTGGTGCCATGGATGTTTGTAGTGGTTCGCAATCCACTTTAGTAGGTCCTGGTAAATTATGACTGTTGGGAGTAGGGCGAACATCCCTAACCCCTAAAAAGAAAACATCCCCTGTCTTGAAATCTGCCAGTAGGCATTTCAAGACAGGAAATGGTCATTGGTCCACAATGGGGCTGTGGCACCAATGAAGAAGATATTGAATACATACTGGTACTGTTTTACATATTTTGACAGCATTTTTGATTTAATGAACATAAATAATTTATTGTGCAAACATTCGACATACAGCAACAATTTATGTTTCTTCAATGCTGAAGTTTTTGCTTCCTTTGCACGTGGTCTATCAAAATTATTTCATTGCAACTTTATTATGGGAACGTAACTTCGATGTTTCAGAATCATTTAGTCTCTAGTATTATTTCCCTATATTATGAGAAGGATTTTAATTTTTGCTGATTCGCATTTGAATATCGCATAGGAAAAAAATTCTACCCCTACTTGCAAACTTTCTAATCGATACTGTATTTTCAAATTTGCTACTTTTTCACAAAATCATGGTCTCTATTTATCAAAGTAAAGTCTGTAACGCTTGCCATCAATGGTATTCAAATTCTTGTCCACTTGCAAGTTAGCTACTTGTAATAACAGTGGACCATATGCGTGCCATGCATTAAAAATAACTATTCCAGAGGTTAAGCGCTTTGGCTAGAGTTGGGGGAAAATTATAATGCTTGCAATTATAGTTATTGTAATATTAATCATTATAATCAATCATAATTATTATCAATCCTTATTCTACAAGGCCACCAGAGGATTGAATCTCTGCCCTACTGCTCACCAGTGACGCGCATTGCCACTGAGCCATGAGTCGGACGTTTCTTTTGGTATTTTGTACTATATATGATGCCATTTTAGGTGAATATAATTTTTTTTAAATAGAATTGTTTTTAATACATAAAGATATATTGTAATAATCGATAATAAAAAGATGAAATAATCGATTGCGGTAAAAGTTTGTAATTTTAATTTTGGATAATATTGTACGTAGGGATTGCCATATCGGACCAAAAGTTCAATACCGGTATTCGGTATTTTTTAGATCTTAATATCGGGATACCGGTTTTAATACTGGTAGTAGAAATTTTAGAAAAAGAAAACACAGGTGTTTCTTTGTTTTATGTACCAGTTTTATTAGAGAATGTCAATATCACAAACAAATTTATAATTTATAAGCTATGGCAGTACATAAGGATTCCAAAAAAAGTAAAGGAACATCTTATTTATTTAAATCACAAAAATATGAAAATATCACTATTCAGTCTGTGGTACTATTACAAAGTTTTGAAATGTGATCTTAAAAAACATAATGCATCAATTGTACTATCATCAAGCCTGCAACGTAATTTTGCGCAAAAATCACCAGCTGTCGAAAACGCTCTTTCAGCATCTACGCTAGTTTGTGGAACTGTTAGCAATGCGCGATATACTTTTTCCCAGTATTTACCTCTAAATCCCTCATCTTCAAATAAATCTATTTCTCGTCGGATTGTTTTGGATATAGCTGATTTCTGTATTGTATTTTGGTTTGCTGAAACTTTTTTTTTTACCGCCAATTCTAATTTATTTATGTGTATATATATAATAAATCTGAAAAACATTTTGAACTCTAAAGTATGATATGCAAATACTATGTGAATAACAAACTTACCAATTTAAAAACTATCGAAATATTACACACTTTCTTCACAACTACAACCTTGTTTTCACAGATAAGAATTTCTAGTTTTCAGATAAGAATTCTAAATTTCTAGTAAATACCGAAAAAACGGTATTTAAACTTGTGAATACCGGTATTACAAAATTGTACAAATGGCTCAAAATACCGGTATTCGGTATCCCAGTATACCGGTATTGCAATCCTTAATTGTACATTTACCACTTTTCAGATTTTCATTCAAGTTTTGCGTATTATTAAAACAAAGCATATTCAAGACTTGTGTGGTAACCATTATCTCAACACACAAATTCAGGACACACCAATAGAACAGTTTAATTTAAAATTTTATTGTTTGCTACTTTTGTGATAAGATATTTATTTGACAACTGCAAGAAATACTTGCATAAATTTTTTTTTCTCATATAAAATAATTATCAGCTAAAGAGGTTTTTTTTTTTTTTTTTTAGTTTTTTTTTTAAAAGTTTTTCGTAAAATCATCTTTCAATAAAATACGTTATCCGAAGAAAAAATGAAATCCCGATTCCTTTGATTTTTTTTTTTTTTATAATTTGAAACTAGCATAAATAAAACATGAAAAGTAAACAATAATTGAAATCTTAAAAAAAAAAAGTTTTGAAACTGATGTTTTTTTTTAATGTGATTTATTTTTGTAACGCTTTTGAGACAGTTATTTCAAAGTTATTAAGACTAAAGTTTCCTCCTTTTCCCAGTAGTAAATATTTTGACATCAGAATTTTTTTTAAAATTGTTATTCAGTTTTTACTGACGATTGCATATCTTTTTTTATGATTTATTAGAATTTATTTAAATTTCTTTTTGTCAGATTCATAATTTATTTAATTTTTTATTGATTTTTTTGGTAGCGCTACAGAATTTAACAGTATCTTCAATACTGATTGATAAAAAGGAAAAGATGAAATTAAAAGAAAACATAAAATAAATAATAAACTTAGAAATGTGTTATCATGCCTTAGGTTCTCTTCTCTTACAAAACTTTTTATGAATATTTTTATCAGCTCACATTTTAAATGGTTTAATCTTTTTGGTTTTGATAAATAAATAAAATTATATATATATATATATATATATATATATTATTTGTAATAAATATTTTATTACTATTATAGTGTATTGCTGTTATTCATGTTTCATTTTATAATGTAATTTTTATGAATAAGTATTTTATTCGCGCCTTGAACGTGTGTTAAATATTTTGGTTCTAAGATGAAACAAAAATAAATATGATTATAATTTAAAATTCTTTACGACAGATAATAGCAACTACACACTTTTAATTATCTTTTTAATTAGATTTACTAAGTCTGAGTAAAATATTAAAATGTGTTCATTTGAAATATGTCATTATAATTATAAATACTTTAATAGAAAATTACTTATTTAGTCATCTACAAAATGTTTATAACTATTATAAAAATTTAGTTGCTTTACTAAAAAGAAATAGCATCACGACAAAGTAGATGTGAAATTCTAATTAACGTCATATTCCATGCTAGTTCATTATAAATAAGCAAAGAAGGAAAAAAATGAAAATAAGTTACAATACGTTAATTAATAAATTCACATACTTTAAAAAAAGTTAAAAAGTAGGAATTATCAAGATTTACAGGAGCAGAGAAATAATTTTTAAAAAATCAATAAAAATATTAAACAAATTAGAGTTATCTTATTATAAAAAGAAAGGAAAACCAATTTTAAATATTTTTCTGAAAATATCCTGTTTTAATTTCTCAACTAGCTCTAGAATTTATAATGTAACTTTTTAAAGTTTAGGTCATCAATGGAACCAAATTCTGCGAGAACGCAATAGAAGTTATCTTTTTTTTTCAAACTTAACGATATTAATATTTCGAATATACTTAATTAATTTTTTAACGGATTATCCCCAATATACTTGTATCGAACGTTTTTTTTTTCGAATACTACGAAACACCTCGGGCGAAATTTTTTTTTTTTTTTGTGTGTGTGTGTGTGTCTAAAACGAGTAATTTTGGGCTACCTTATATTATTCTAAGTCAAACACAAGTTCCCTCGACGATATCTGGCAATAGTAATTTTATCGCGATTTCATGTTGTATTACTATACACTGAAGTGACAAATGTCATGGGATACCTCTTAATATCGTGTCAGCCCTCCTTTCGCCCGGCGAAGTGCAGCAACTCGACGTGGCATGGACTCAACAAGTCGTTGGAAGTCTTCTGCAAGAATATTGAGCCATGCTGTCTCGATAGACGTCCATAATTGTGAAAGCGTTGATGGTGCATGATTTTGGGCACGAACAGACCTCTCGATGATGTCCCATAAATGCTCGATGGGATTCATGTCGGGCGATCTAGATGGCCAGATCATTCGTTGGAATTGTCCAGAATGTTCTTCAAACCAATCGCGAACAGTTGTGGCCCGGTGACATGGCGCATTGTCATCCATAAAAATCCCATCGTTGTTTGAGTACATGAAGTCCATGAATGGTTGCAAGTGATCTCCAAGTAGCTGAACATAAGCATTTCCAATCAATGTTCGGTCCAGTCGCACCAGAGGACCAAGTCCATGCCATGAAAAAACAGCCCACACCATTACGGAGCCACCACCAGCTTGAACAGTGCCTTGCTGACAGTTTGGGTCCATGGCTTCGTGGGGTCTGCGCCACACTCGAACCCTACCAACAGCTCTTACCAACTGAAATCGTGACTCATCGGACCAGGCCACGGTTTTCCATTCATCTAGGGACCAACCGATATGCTCACGTGCCCACGAGAGTCGCTGCAAGCGATGTCGTTCTGTCAGTAAAGGCACTCGAGTCGGTCTTCTGCTGGAATAGCCCTAGAAAGCCAAATTTCTCCGCACAGTTCTAACAGACAAGTCCCTTGTACGTCCCACATTGATTTCTGCGGTTATTTGACGCAGTGTTGCTTGTCTGTTAGAATTTACAACTCTTTGCAGACGTCGCCGGTCTCGGTCGTTAAGTGCAGGCGGTCGACCACTGCGCTGTCCATGGTGGGATGTTATGCCTGAAATTTCATACTCTCGGCACACTCTTGACACAGTGGATCTGGGAATGTTGAATTCCCTAACGATTTCCGAAATGGCATGACCCATGCGTCTAGCTCCAACTAACATTCCGCGTTCAAAGTCTGTTAATTCCCGTCGTGCGGTCATCATCACGTCAAAACCTCTTCACATGAATAACTTGAACAGAAATGAAAGCACTGCGCATTTATACCTGTTCTACGCGATGCTACTGCCATCTGAAAATTTGCATATTGCTATCCCATGACTTTTGTCACTTCAGTGTAGAGTAGTAATACAATAGACCAAGCATTGGGGATACCTGTTCACCTTGCAATCCTTACGTGATCATACACATCATGTGACTTTTACTTTGTAGTTTAACATATACGATGATAGATCGGTGATTTTTGGCAACAATCTTTCCTGTTGGCTGTTCCTATTCTGTACTATTGGCATGAAGGAAGAAAATACTTTATCTAGAACGATTTTCAAATGAAATGGTTCATTTTTTTAGCTGTAAATAAATGCGAATTTAATTAAAAAAAAAATATTTTGACATTTATATTTTATTAAAAAATTTCATTGAGCATTATTTTCCCTTCAAAATGATTAAAAAAATAAAATATTCATTTATATGAACTTTTTTGATGTTTTATTATATTTTGTACAAAATGATCAGAGTTATAAATAAAACACTTTTTGTATCTACCAGGTGGGCTGAAAAGTTCGTAGGCTCGTATAGAAATGGTTTTTTTTAATATTTTTTTTTATAGAATTTGATTTTATTATTCAATATAGTTGCCTTACAGTTGTTATTCATTATAGTTGGGCGATATAACGATTATAGCGGTCATACAATTTTTTGATACCATTTTTATAGTACGATTTGTCTTTAGCCTCAAAATAAACTTCAGTTTCGGCGATTACCTCTTCATCAGCGAGAAATTTCTGTCCAGCGAGCATCCTCTTGAGGTCTGAGAACAGGAAAAAGTCGCTGGGGGCCAGATCTAGAGAATGCAGTGGATGCGGAAGCAATTCGAAGCCCAATTCATGCAATTTTGCCGTCGTTTTCATTGATTTGTGATTCTGTGCAACAGCACCGTGTCACAAATCATGATGAAACAGCTTCTTCAAATGAGGCCGTTTTTTTGCGATTTCGTCTTTCAAACGCCCCAATAACGCTACGTAATAGTCGCTGTTTATGGTTTTTCCCTTTTTAAGATCGTCACTGAATATTATACCATGCGTAGCCCAAAATACTGATGCCATAACCTTGCAGCCGACTTTTGCGTCTTTGCACGCTTTGGAGTGTGTTCATCACGTGCATTCGGATGCCTGTCGATTGGACTCCGGTGTGAAATGATGGAGCCATGTTTCCTCCATTGCCACATATCGACGCAAAAAATTCGGCTTTATTACGATTGAACAGCTCCAAACACTGCTCAGAATCATCAATTCGTTGTTGTTTTTGGTCGATTGTGAGCTCGCGCGGCACCCACTTTGAACAGAGCTTTCGCATATCCAAATATTCATTCACGATATGTCCAACAAGCTCCTTTGATATCTTTAGGGTCTCAACTATCTCAATCAACTTCACTGTACGGTTATCAGAAATTATTTTGTGGACTTTTTTGATGTTTTCGTCTTTGGGGCGTCCACTGCGTGCATCGTTCTCGGTGCTCATTTTGCCTCGTTTAAATTTAGCAAACCACTTCTCTACGGTTGATTTTCCTTCTGCAAAGTCCGAATAATGTTTATCAAGCCACGCCTTGGCTTCAATAGTATTTTTTTTCGTCAAAAAGCAATGCTTTATTAACACATGAAATTTTTTTATCCATTTTTTCAAACTAACAAAAGTTGCTTCACTTAAAATGCTACAACTCACATACTAATAGTGCAACAGCTGTTAAATGTATACACGTGTCTTTTGAAGGTTAGGGCTAACTAAAAATCATATGGATTTAATACTAGTAGCGCCATCTATGTGTCAGCCTACGAACCTTTCAGCCCACCATCACCACTTTTCAGTCCTGTTATTTATTTTCAATAATCACAATAGTTAAATAACAATATGACTTCAAATGAAGAATTTACTAGCATTTCTCGGTATTTTCAGAATCGCTTCGTAACGTGTTTACAGTTTCTAAATAAATGCGCACAGGGTAAAAGAACCAAGAGGCGATACAACGTCAACTCTAGTATGAAAAGGAGGAGAGATGTCTGCTTCAAGTTTCTGTTCTTTTAGAACGGAAGGGCGCACCGTATTTTAATACTACTCTGTGGTTGTAGTCATTGCTTTCAAAAATGAGGAGAATGAAAGACGATTGTAGCAGTGTGTGCAAAGATCTCGCATCGTTCGTGATGCGAAACTCGAGGCACCAGCAAAAGATGAATGAAAGTAAGAGTAATGCTTCCCACAAATTTCCGTTTCTTTAAGTAATAGGGCGAGGCACTTTATTTTATTAATAATCTATGTTGAAGACGGCATGAAACATCAACAGTAAATGAAAGTAAGCCGAATAGAGATAGTTTCAGCTTTGCCAGATTAATATTTTTATGTTGTTGTTGTTTCTTATCCCACTTGGCTGGACAAGCCCACGAGCCCATACGTACTCATGATTGAAGGGGAAGGAAGCAGCTTCTGTTGTGATGGAGCACCCGTAGGTAGAAGTCTGACTTTGGCTCCGTGACGCTCTTACAGTCATAGGACACCGGGACCTACGGCTTAAAGTGGATTCCGAACCACTACAAACATCCACGGCACCGCCGGGATTCGAACCCGAAACCTGTGGCACCGAGCGCTAGACACTCGGCCATTCAGGTCCCAAATTTGCCACTGGCACGCGGTGTCCCCAGGTGGTCACCCACCCAGGTACTGACCGCGCCCAATGATGCTTGACTTCGGTGATCTAACGAGAACCGGTCTATTCAGCATGGTATGGCCGTTGGCTAATATTTTTATTGAAAGCAGAAATCATGCTGCATAATACGCAAAAGAGACTTCGGATAATGTTTAGTCAAAATATTAAGACTCAAAAATTAAAACCGAAACTTCAATTAAAAACTCGAGATCTTGAGAGAAAACCCAAGCAACGTCAGTCCTGATCACTGGTTAGGACAATCAAATAAAATCGTTTTCATCCAAACAAAGAACAAAATTGAAGGCCATGTTCGATGAATTCCACATTCGATTCCATTATGACTCGGATTTAACTTGGATAATTTGGAACTATTTTCATATTCCTTTATTTTACATGTTAGACTTCATGATAGAAAGGTAAAACTAAATATATATAAGTAAGATAGTATCTTCTTTATTGTTGATTTTAATCATGTTTATCTTGTTTATTGTTGACCTGGTTTCCTAATAAAATGTTATTTGGAATGTAATTATTTATAGATAATAGTAAATTATATTCATAAATGCGAGTTTATTCTTTAAATCAAATAGGTAATATAAGGAAAACACGTGTATGAATTCTACTTTACCAGTCACCACAATATAGAAATCAAACATTAATTATCTAATGATTTAAAAAACTAAACGAAAACGAACTGTAATGCTAATATTCTTAGAAATTGTACATCAGCAAATGTACATTTCATTAAAATATTATGCAATTCTAGGAAGCACAATTATTTCTACAGAAACAAAGATTGTGAATCACTCTTTCAACCAGACTTGTTACAAACACGTAGAAAGAAAGAAATGTTAAAAAGTTCATTTTTTATTATGCTTAGCCAAAAATATATTTTGAGTGTGTCATATCAAGGTAATCAAAACACGTTTTCATCTTAATTCATCTTATTGCAAAAGTTAAAAAAATATTTGTTTTTTGAGGCAAAGATAACTATTTTGAAAAAATAATAATCATAAAAATAAACGAAGCTAAGTAATAATTTTCGTTGCTATCTCCTATTCCCTTCTGCCCGAGATACACAAAAGCAAAAAAATAATTTTTACTTCTTATTTTATTAAATAAAAGTCTTACAAAACTTTTCTTCTTTTTGATAAATATGTAAAAAAAAACTAAATAATTACATTATACTTCAAAATAAAAAAAAATAAAAAAATAATTATTTTCAAAATACTTCTTTTTCATTCAGTGTTATGCCAAATTTTTTATTATTATTACTAGGACAGATAAACAAATAAAACGAAATTTCTTTTTAATTGGTATAGTTTTAATAATTACAGCCGAATAAATTTTTCTCTCAAATTCCATAATTATTGATGATTAATAGAGAGTTTTTTGCATAACGTTTTTTTATCGTCCGATATTTTCTTCCTAGCGCGCATGCTCATAGGAAAAGCTCAGTAGTGCAGTTTTACAGATATGCATGCGCAATAGGTACAATGTTTCCTATGCATGCGCGCTAGGAAGAAAAAAATATCGGACGATATAAAAACGTTACGCAAAAAACTTTCTAATATTTCTTCCTTTATGAAATTAATTCATTTCAACTAAATAGTTTATATTTTTTTTCCATTTCAACCTAAAGTAATAAGTTTTTGTAGCATTTTAATAAATGATAATCACATAGTATAATTCAAATCTACAAAAAAAAATCAGAACTAAAGTTTATGAATTATCTTTTTTTTTTTGAGACATTTTTGGAACAATTATAATACTTTGATAGATGTACGATAGGAGTTAAAAATAATTCATTATTCTAATCTGTCGAAGTAATTCATTGCATAGTGCATTCAAATAAGATTATTTTGAGTGTTGAGTAGGATAAGACGTTATCATTATTCATCATCATTATCATTGGTCCAACAGCCCCATGGTGGGCCCAGGCGATTTCAAGACAGGATATTGTTTTTTGTTTTTTTTTACGGGGTAGAGTTGTCAGCCTTAAGCTCAACGCTCTTATAATCATAGTAGATCGGGATTTGCGGTTTAAAGTGGATTCCAAACCACTACAAACATCCATAAGACAGAATAATAAAATGTTCCTAGTTGGGTGTTAGATGGCATTCAAACACTAACAGATGAAAAGCCGAGATACTTAAAAGCATACTGAAAGAAACACATCTTGGAGGATACAAGGAGGGCAATGCCAAATTATTATACTGAACTGTGACTCAAAATCTCGGTACTTACGTATTAACGCTACCTTGGCTACAGTTGCGCCAATAAAGAGCAATCTTGTTGTTCGCACGCGCACGCATTTATCTTTTGAACTCCAACCGCAGCTACAGATTTGGCGGTTTTTAAAATTCTGCTTCCCTCAAACCAGTTGTCTTTTCTAAGTCCCACATGATAAGCACACTGACTGAAATTGCATTTCCAAAACTTACGTTTACCAAAATAAAGTTTCATGTCATGGGAATTGGGACGTTTTTTTGGTAAAATATTTCGCTCCTGAAAAAATAAAATTGCATCTTGTTCTGTTTCTGGCAAATCTCAAATACGCATTTTCGTAGCACTAAAAAATGGCGTCAAAAATCAGCAAATCTGTAGCTGTTAGATTGGCGCCACTTAAAAACCTCCAAATCTGTAGCTGTTAGATTGGCGACACTTAAAAACCGCCAAATCTGTAGCCAAGGTAGTGTTAATACGTAAGTACCAAAATCTCCTAAAAGTATTCGGCTGGAAATTATGCTTCACCCACAAAGTTTTTCCAATCTTAACATAATACCAGCTTTTTAGACAATATATAATCATTTTACAGGACTGCAAAAGAATAAATTTAAATACAACTAGATTTTTTTTTTCAAAGCAAAACCTGATGAATTTTGAAACCTGAAGCATAGAAAAGCATTAATATGTATCGGGTTTAAGTTAAAGGTTTTGAAAGTTTATTAAATCTGTTTTTTTTTTAAAAATAATTATTAAACCTATTCAGCTACTAAATATCGTGATAAATTAGTGAATCTTTTGTGATAATGTAAAGCCTACAAAACAATGACTTAGCCGTCACTCAATGAATGTCCAGCAGCAGACTTTGGATTCAGAAATGGTCTGAATCCAAAGAAAATTCTCTTGTGTTTAGGGTAAAACATGAAGGGGATTGTTCATTATGATATGTTAAATGACAATCAAATAATGACAAAATCTCAGAATAGGGGCAAATGAGATTGAGGGTCAAAAATTGTTTTCGCCAAAGTGTGCCAAGAAAAGGGTTGCGATTGTAAGTGAAGTGAATTGCAAACAGCAGAAGAAATCTGGGTTACCACATTTGGCGCCTTGTCGTTCAGCTGCCACACTAAAGTCACCAAATCCCAACGGCCTTTATTTTGAGCTTTGGCTCAAATAATAACTGCTGAAGTTTATTGTCATTAGTTAAGACTCTTAAAAATATATTATCAGGAAAAGCAGATTTCGTTGATAAAGAATAAAGGAGTAATCATTATAGAGTTAGGCCAACATAAATGCCTCACTCTTAAATGATTAAGAGTCTCCAAGAACGATTTTGCTCGGAAATTATGCTTCCTCCACCCCATTCTCTCGATCTTGCTCCAACAGATTACCTTCTTTTTAAATGCTTACTGCAGAATCCTTCTGCAGGATTTAGGATAACTTTAAGAGAAGAGGTTTAAAAAAAAACTAGATTTTACTTTCAAGGCAAAAGGCAAAAGAATTTTATAATAATACATTGAAAAATACTGATGGGAAGATATCATTGAAAAGAATGGTGACTTTTTTATTTTATAAATACAATATAAACATATTTTTAGTTAATGTTTTAATTTTATTTCAATCAGTGAAGTGTGCAGAACTTACATTTTGACCTGACTGAATGGAATTATTTACATACTGATTGATGGAACTAACAAAACATTAAAAAAATCTTTGACATTTTTTTTTTAAAAACAAGTTACTATTTTTGTTATTTATGTAACAAAATTATATCAACTTAAAACAACAAAAATGGGCGTTTACTTCGAAATAAAATATGATTTCCTTAATCTTCTTAAATATGAGGCATCATTTCTTGATTTTAACAATTTATTCTTGGAAAAGATGACATTCTAGATTTTTTTAAATTTAATTATTTGTTGCAGATGTAATGAATTAGATAAAGTGCCTTTTTCCAAAAATAAATAAATAAAAATTACAGGTACATATGCACTAAAGAGGAAATTATGCATGATTATGACAAATCATCAAACAAATGAAAATCTTCCAAAATTAATTTTTCGATTTATATGCAGTTTTCATCAGTAAATAATGAAATCAGATAAGTAAATTTTTTTTTCTCATTTATTGGACTACTTCAAATTGCGATTGTGTTTGACTCAGATTTGTTTTAAGTTATAATTTTAGATAAGCATTATAATGCCCGATTGAAATCAAATTAGCATATTTTTTTTAAAGTTCAGATAGAAGTAATCTGCTAGATTATCACTCATAAATTTGGTTATATTAATATTTTAATCTAAAATTCTATCATAATGCAAATCTTAAGTATCAAGAAGAAAATAAATTGTAGTAATTTAATTTTAACATTGTCGCTAAAATCAATATTTTTTTTCCTTTGTTTGATTTATCCTTACATTAATTTGTTAAACATTTATAATCCTAGAACATGATGGTATAAATAAATAAGAATGACTTATTACTTATGGAATTGTTTTTGTAATATGCAATATAAGCTTTTAGAGAAATATTGTTTGCCAATTAATTCTTTTTTTATAGAGGCGAAAGGATTTATTAACTTGTCTACGTACTAAAAAACGAATGTTGCCGAAACGGAAAGGATGTATAGTAATGTTCGAGTACATGTTTCCAATTTCCTACCACATACTGAATAAATTAAATCTACCTGATATTGTATGTTGAATTATTATTAATTAGTAAATACCAATACTTATATAATATAAATAAAATATCCTTGATATCATATATAAAATAAATGTCAATGTAAATATCCAATTAGTACATATCAATAATTTACGTACCCATTTCTAAACGATGATTTTTTTTTATTGAAACCAGACACCGCTCAACTTCGATTCTAACTATCCAGTCCTTAATATTATCACATGATCATTGGATATTTTTCTGTTCAATTATGTTGTGACAAATATCGACATTACAATATCAATAATAAAATAAACAATATGAAGTGAATACATAAATCGACTTAAAATATGAAGTGAACTCAAACTATTATGTATTAATTAAATAATGTTTTTATGTATTTTAATGTTATTCATGTAATGAAATTGACTATAGATGAGAAAATAATTCCGGTATGTTATTCCCATACTTTAAATTTATTATTTCTCTTGTCATACTTTCGTAAAGTTTGTAATAATAAAGATTGTAAGGTATTTCGAAATTTTACATAAAATAACATATTTTTAGCATAAAAATTTTTAAAAGTATTGCATACATGCACTATAAAATTTGTTGTTCATAAATTTTTATTTCTTTTTAATGAAGAGAATTATCAGAACATCACGCCAAAATTCGCATTGAAAGAGATCAGCTTTATACATTCTTATTATTAAATTGAACAAAAAAGGAATGGCACTTTTAAAATAGTGACAGAGAATGTGATTATTTAAAAAATTAACCAGAAAAGTGTTTATTACTATAATCTGTATACTTCGAAAATAGGACATAATTAGCAAAGTTCATCAACTGTTAAGAAATGAGCGATTTCTAGAACTAAAATTCACATTTCCTCTTTAAATATTTGCATAAAAGTCAATAAAATTGCTAATCTTACAGCAAAAATACAAAGTAAGCCAATATTTAAAAAAGGGAAAATAAATGGGCCTAACACTTAAAATATTTTCTTCGATCGTAAAAATTTGATGTTCAAGAAATATTTAATAACTAAAAACATAAAAATGTCATTTAACTGCAAAATGGTTATCGTTATTCCTTTATAAAAAATAACAATAGTATCAAAACTAATCAATAAAATTCTTTTCTTTTTGAAAAAAACCATAAATTATTAAAAATTACTGTATTGTACATGCCTATTTTCACATAATGTATGAAATTTATAGATAAAATATATCATGTTTAATAAGTCAATAAATTGTCTTTCATACGGTATAACAAATAGTATGGTAATAGTACATATATTACATGAGACGATAATAATTATCAATCCTCTTTTGATGCCTTAAGATAGAATTTTATAGTTCTTCATTTTAACTTACAATAAAAAAAAAAAAAGGCAAATCATAAAATAAATCATCAAGAATACAGGTTTTGAACTTACCTTATGTTTTTTTCCCTTTCAGTTGAAAATCTGAAGAAGGTTATCATCTGAAAGAAATAAAGTATGCGTAAAATGTTTGAATTACACTCCATGAAAGCAACAAAAAAATATATGCATTACAGAAAATACACTATTTTTAAATAAGTGTTAGTCTTTTATTTTCCTTTTTAAAGGTATCCCATTAAATTAACCCATTTGTATTATTTTTCTTCCCAAAATTAAGAAGAATTTTGATAACCATTTAAGAGATCTGGGAGTAATAATTACCGCATCTTACTTTCTGCCAAATGAGCACTTAATTTTTAGACTTTGAAAAAAATTCTTTCACATCAAACAATTTTTAGTGGAAACAAAGTATCGTAAAAGTAAGAGTCTTATTTTTAATTTTATATATTGTAGCAATTTTTTTTCTCACGGAAAGGTTTTGACATTTGATTTCCAGGAGAGAGGAATGTATGTTGTTTGATAAGTATAGAATAACAATCCATCACTCAAATTTGACAGCAGACAAGCAGTATTGTAGGCAATTATATTACATCCAATTAGTGTTTTTTACTAATGAGAACAACCTGCCACTCAAATCTGATAATAGATATTTGGCATCATGTATAATGAGACTCATAAAATTAGCAAATGTATATGTAACCTCCACAAGTCGAAATAATTACAGATTGAATATGGACTACATCATGAGTTGTTTTATCATGATTGTCAATAGACTACGAGCTGAGAAATGTCTACTCCAATAAAAAGTGAGAAAAGCTGACAAGAACAACAAAAGGACAAGGAGGACACCAAGGACAACAAAAAAAAAGTTCAAGAAGCACATCAAGGAGAAATGTAAAAAAAAAAAGTTCAATGTTAACTGCATAACAATATATTTTACAATAACACTGTCTAAAAATGAAATTTAAAGAAATTAGCATTTCATTTTTATTTGAAGCAAATCTTTCCTGTACTTGTGACAAATAATTGAACCCTATTGTTGATGGTATTTCTGAATGTTCAATATTTATTCTAAACGAAAAAGAATTTTTGAAATAAACCTTACAATAAATTAATACAACAATATATAATAAACTGCGTTATTATCCAAAATTTTTTTAAAGAAACTGGTTTCTTATACTTTCAGATTTAGATTTCAATTCAAATTTTAAATTGAAGTCGAATTATAAATATGGAACACTTTAGAAAAACTAACATTCCTTTTGTTAGAAAAGTAGATTCAAAAGACAACACCGAATTTAACACGAAATTGGTAGTATCCCAATCCTGAAAAACTTCAAACCTAGCAATTTTCAGTTAACGGATCGTAATTGAAAAAGCCATCTATAAACTGTAGTAATGGATAAGATTTTGCTAGAGGAAATAAGGAAAGTATCATTATCACACTCTTCTTAGGGTCTGAGATTGCTTGAAATGTTTTCTAGCGCCATTTGGGGACCTCAATGTTTCTAGAACTTTTTCTGAAAAGCAGAGTGAATGTAGATAAGATTATTACTGCACTATTTGAGCTACAGTTTATAAGTTTTTAGACTTACAAAAAGTTGGTGTTGAAATTTTATATATTATATATATTTAAGTTTGGGGCCTGATTGGCCGAGTGGCTAGAGCTCGGTACCACAGGTTTCGGGTTCGAGTCCCGGCTGTGCCATGGATGTTTGTAGTGGTTCGGAATCCACTTTAAACCGTAGGTCCAAGTTCCACGCGCCCGCCTGAGTAATGCGAAGTGAGTAACGTCTGTGCAGCGCTTGCCTTAAGGCATCCAAGACCAAGCTATCTAAGTGTTTGCCAGCTGCATTAGAAAGAAAAAAAAATATATTTTAGATTTTTAATAGTGGGAAGGCTTTTCTTTTTATTTCACAAACTTATATTCCAAACTTTCAAAAGATTTGAAAATCATAAAATCATTATGCCTAAAAGTTTAAAAAAAGTTTCTGTTAAGGGTTTTTTTTCCTTTTTTTTTTCAGAAAGTGCTTTCTACGTGATTAATCACCGAGCTTTCAAATATTCCTCTTTAGATGAATGCTTTTTCAAAATCCCACATTTGATTGATCACTGACTTAATTGACTTCATTAAGACTGTAACACAACATAAAAAACGGCTTTATTTTGATGTTAAAGTTTTAAAAATACATATTTTAAAAGCATTTATGATATGCTTATCAATCTATTTCTATAAAATTTTATTTTTGGCCAATTTTTGGGAAAACGGATATCTTGATTGACACATTTTAGTATTGATTGTATGTAATCATATGTAAACTAAATAACTAAAAGAATTATTTATCATTTTATTTACTAGACGATATGATAAGTAAAGAAATAAATTTAAATGAGAAGATGTAGTAAAATTTTATATCATAAGACTTTTTCATCATGCTTCTTTATTAATGACAATTACTTTGGCTGAATAATTTATTTTTTATTTAATAACAATTAGTGTTGTATAATTAATTATATTTTGTATTGATTTCTTATTTCTATCTAACACCATAATAAAAAAAAAATTCATGAGAATTTTTTTTTAAATTTTCAATTATTTTTCCTACGTTAGTTTTGATAAATTTTATTAGGAGGAAAAGTAAAAATGCAAAGAAAATGAAAAATAATAATGAGAAAGAATTGTAGCTCTAACAAATTGTAAAAAGAAAATTATTCTGACTAATTATTTATAATTAAAAAGATTAGAATAAATTATATAAATAAACCTAAATAATAGAATATTTTAATATATATATATTAAAAAAGATAACGATCGCATCAATTTCAAAAATTGAATATTTGAAACAATTAACCTTAATGTAATCCATTTTTTAGCAATTAACATTAAATTTCTCAATCAGGTCATACTGTGCCCGATTGCACAAGACCGAAAAGGCATTTTGTTTAATTAAAAAAGATATAATTATAAGTTATTTACTAAACTCAAGATCATGGAAGAATAAAGAAAATATCAGAATTATAGAAAATAAAATTAGAACGCTAAGTTTTATAGTGTTTTTTTCACATTGGAATACTGTACACCCAAATATATAATTTTATATAAATATCTAGGAAGTTCCAGACCACAATGCGACCTGATGGCCAATTGTTTAACGATCTGGCCTTTGATACTACAGGTTTCAGATTCGAATCCTGGCCTGTGGCATGGATATTTGTTGGTGGTTCGGAATCCACGCTAAACTGTAAGTTCCGGTCTAATTAGCCTAAAGTGTGCACAAAATAACCGTAGAACGACAAACAAAAAAATCTCCTACCCTAGAATTAGCACACTACTGATATAAGCTGTCTTTTTCCTACCCAGCACCAATTAGATTACTGATATAAGTTGTCTTTCTTTTACCTTAGCACCAACAGACGACTGATATGTGTGCACAAAATGACAGTAGAGCGACAAGGCAGACCGCGACTGACATTTTACGCATGAAGTTGTGTCCTAAAATTGTGTGGCGCTACAACAATATGCCCGACACGCAAAGAATGTAAAGTCGATAGTTTTGCTGTCATGACTTTATTAACAAAAAAGAAATTATGAAGAAAAAAATAATGATTCCATCATGGAAGATGTTAAAAATTCCTTCCAGCCACCACAATGAGTGCTTCATAATGTCGACGCATAAATGGAAGGATCCCGTTCAAATTGGCCCAAATATTTCACGGAGGTAGCTCCACTTCCTTGATTCTTGTGATTCTCAGCCAGTTCAAAGATGACAGGACCTCTCGAAATAGTCTCACAAATTGCTGAAACGATGTGCGAGTGCCCTGTCATGCTCATACTAAACGTATTGTCGTGAAGCTGCTGGAATGGCATTAAATTAGGCAACAGTGCTTCTAAAATATGCGAGATGTAACGCAGTCAAGACACTAATGCAAAGATCCAACTAAAAAGGCACATATAATGTCAGTTCATGTGTTTATGGTGAAACACAGTCGGCTTGCATATTTTTGTTGTCTTGCGATCATGCATGTTGAGTAAATTCAGGACATCATTTTAGGAAAACGACGCTTCATTGGTAAAGTCATTACAATGGAAATTTGAACTGCGCTACTCGTGCATTCAAATCTCAAACAAATGCAACATGGCCCTCTAGCGGTCACCGGCGAAGTTTCCACACACAACTTTGTATGTAAAACAATACCAATTTGTCAAAGTCTGGTAGGTTAACAATTGCAAATGACCTTTTGGGACTCCTTATACATTAAATATATATTTCATGAGTGATAACGAAATAAGTACAAAACAAGTCCAAGTTGCAATTGTCTGGTATGATACTGATTAACAGATTTTTTCTTCTTCACGAACAAGACGTATGATGATTTTTTTTACTATCTGAACATTTAATGTGATTTTCACAATAGTTTAAAAAAGGCATTTAAACAAGAAGAAATGATTGATTTATTGATTGATTGATTATCTTCTGTTGTTATATTCCTCGTTTTTTGCATCACTTTTTCACATGATAGTTCTATAAAACGACTACTAACTTAGAAGCTTCAAAACTTTTTCATTTATTTGTTACAGTTAAACAAGATTGATTTTCTTTTTAACTTCTGTTAAATCTGAGTGAACTTGAAAATAAGGCAAATCTGTGAAATTTAAAAAATAATAATTAATAATTAATCTGTAAAAAAATCAGTTGTTATTATTTAACACGTTGTACTTATTTTATGATCATAATAACGATTTGGAATATCTGTCATCTAAATCTATATTTATATAGGGCGTGCCTTTTGAAAACTGGATGGATTGAAAAGGTCATAACTTTTTTTATTTTCAATCTTTCTTGTTTTCTTTCTTTTTTGTAGTTTCTAGAACATCCTTTGAAGATTTAAATGGCTAATACTGATTTCCAATAAAACTCATTGCTTATTGAATATCATATCCAATAACTGGTTTCATTGGACATGATTACAGCCAATAAAGCTCGTTGTTTATTGGACATCATATCCCCAGCTATTTCAAACCATGGTATGTACACATCAAGCATTGTTACAGTTAGAAGCCTCTCTGATATTAAAATATAGCCTGTATTTTTTCTAAATTTTAATAATTGATATTTCACTGGAATATAAAATTAAATGAGTTTTATTCGTTACTGAACATTCCAACGTAAATAGTCATTTTAAATTCCAAAGTATAGTCTATAAAATACAAAAAAAAAAAAAAAAAAAAAAAACTTTATTATTTTGTTTTAAAACGAACAAATTATGATCTTTTTAAATTATTCAGTCTATCATAGCCAATTATTCAAGCTAATTAATTAACATGCCCTACGAAAATTTTCATACGAGCACAAATAAAAATTTAGCATTCGCACAAATTGAACACTTACAAAATTTATTCTTTAGTGTACAATAGCAAAATGTCATTTATATACGTTTTGAAGGAGAGTAATTATGGCTTATATAAAATTATTATTATAATATAATTATCGTATATATTATAATATAGTACATATAATTATTTAAATACAAATGTGCTCTCCTCTTTAGTCTTGTGATCAGATTTCTTACCCCATATAATCGAAATTCAATAATTGAATTAGTAAATAAACCTCAAACAAAATATTTTTACAAAAATATTTAATCAGGCATAATGTTAAATAAAATAAAACATTATTTCAATCTCCTAAAATAAAAATATGCAAAAATTACTGGACATATTTGCAAAAGTATGTAAAACAAAATCTGGAGGAATAAAGAAATACAATATTTTTCCTGCTGACAATGTAACAATGATAGTTTATTAATTCTTATGCGAGATCCCTTGATTGCATACTGTACATCCAAGAGATACTCGATTTCGTAAAGTATTGGCAAGGAATTGTAAGCAGCTGTAACATGCTGATTCCGTTCCTGAAAATCATGACATAGTCTTACATGAAATATTTCAAATGATTTAATCCGTATAGTAAATTTATACGAATTAAATCATTTGATACGTGTTATACGTATCATTCATTACGTATTCCATGAAACGAATACGAATTATACGTGTCATTCATTACGTATTTCACTATTCAGAAGAGTCATATATACTTTGTATGCTTTTTTTTATGTATACTTTGTCAGAAGAGATGGGGTGTTCAGAGTCAGAAATCAATCTTAAAATCCTACTCGTGTATGAAAAATAATTAATATTTTTTTCCAGAATTTTGTGACCTTTCCAATTGCAAGTTCCGGTCTTTAAGCACCGAATTTATGTGAGCTTGGCGATTGCCATCAGGAGATAAATAATTCAACATGGTAATCATTGAACTATATCGACGAAGGGCTATTTTTATTGAAGCCCTAGTGGCCCATCAAGATTTGGCAAAAAAATGGACATATGAGGGAAGTTTGGTTTGGTTTGTCGCTCTACGGTCAGTTTATAAATACTTTAGGTTAATTAGACTGGGGCATACAGTTTAATGTGGATTCCGAACTACTAACTAACATCCATGTCATCGCCAGGATTCCAACCTGTAACCCATGGTATCAACGGTTCGAGCTCTTTAACTGGTAATCAGGCAACTATATGGGGGAGGAGAGCAAGAGATTTATGTAAAAACTTTTGATTATGATTTAACAAGTGAAGTGGTATTTAACAACAAATACTAAGTGACTGAGATTATTCCAAAATCTCAGTGACTTAGTATTTTTTTAAACATTTTATAAGACCTTCAAAGTCCAAACTATTTAAAATATGTTGAATATTTTAAAGCATTCACGTTTTTAATTTATTGCTTAATAATCGATTTTCATTGTCTTCTAAACATCGCGTTTTATTAAAGTATATATATTAACCAACGAAGAAAATTAATCGGACGGCTAGAGATAATGGATTTCAGCTGCAACATAATGAAAATCATACAGAAAAACGATTCTCATTAAATTTTGAATTAAAAAATTCCTTTTAATCTCTGCCCATTTAATATAGAAAAAGGAAAAGAAAAAAAAGCATTTTGTTAAGAAAAGTTAAAAACATGTTTTGAATTAAAATTCTAAATCAAAAATGTTATTAAATGTATTGTAATTTCGTTGAAGAAGAAATATTCAAGAAATTCATTATTTTTTTTTATTCTTATATATTTTTTTTAATATTATTATTACTCATTATAATTTTATAATTAAAAAAAAAGATAAAAGTTTCAAAGAGTTGGCAATGAAGGATAATTTGGTTGCCAAAATATTTTTATACTTCCCGCTTAAGTGCTTTGTTATGAAAAAAGAACAGAAACAGAGTATAGATAATAATAAAAAAATTACAAACTTTTTGTTCATTCAGAATGTCATAGGTTTTTTTTTTTACTTGTAAAGTTCAAAAACGAAAAACTATAATTTCTCAAAACTATGGAAAAAATCCAATATTAGTGTTGAAAAGTATTTCAAATTATCTTTTTTTTTATAAAAATCGCTACTTAATATTTTAGTTTAATGTCTTAAAAATTTCACCATTATAGTATTCTTATTCTTAATAAAAAAAATCGCGTAATAATAATTACAAATGTTTCATTAATTTTTTTCACTAATCAACACAAAAAGACAATTGGAATACTTAAAATTAAAATTTATACTCTTGATTAAATGACAAAATTGAGAAGATTTAATTTACAAGTACTGAATTCAATAAAATAGTTTTATACTTATCACTTTTGTCCAATTAAATTAAATTATTTTTTATTATTTATTCAATCGCTATAATTTTAAAAAATATTATTTCATTAACATTGTCACTGTTTTATTCTATTTTCATACAACAAAAGATCACTGTACCACTAAAAAAAATTTTGATAAAAATTTAAGTATTTAAATTTGTTTTACCTCAAATGAAAGATGAAAATTTACGAGAAAAAAAGATTAATTACATGAATAATTTTTTTTCTTTAAACTTTCCTTTTTCATTAACCCTGATGATCGAAAGTCTACTGCTTTGGCGCTCGATACCACAGGTTTCGGGTTCGAGTCCCGACGGCGCCATGGATATTTGTAGTGGTTCGTAATCCACTTTAAACCGTTTGAAAATGACTGTTGGGCTGGCAACCCTACCGAGTAAAAAGAAAACCTCTCCTGTCTCGAAATCTTCCAATAGGCAGACGGCTTTGGCCCACCCTGGTACTGTTATGCCACTGATGATAGTTAGATCTATAGTTCGTCAAAAAATTGTGATAGATGTTAAATCATGTAAATGGAAAATTCATTTTTGCAAAATCTTGTCTGATATAAACTAAAACAATTTAATAATACATATAAGTGAATGTGACATTTTTTTAAAATTATACACAGCAAATAAAATTATTTCATTCCTAACAAGAGCTTATTGTAATAAATACAACAATGGCTTTTTTCTTTATAATCTTTACAACACTGAGTAATCCTCAAGTTTTTCTAGGGATAGATGTTTAATTTGCAAAGGAAGCCGTCGTAGTATTATTTTAGTTTACTTTCTGAGAAAAATACAAATTTGTGGCTTCATCTTTCCTAAGCGAAATCAAAAAAAAATTATTAAAAAAAAAAAAAAAGAGAGACAGAATCGACAACATTTCTCTCAATGTCAAAAGCACAATTGCCGCCATTTTTTTGAAACATTGAATTTATTCATCGCATACGACGAAAACATCGTTAACTTCAACCAAAGACACAAAGTTAAAAACTGTCGTGAGCACTTTTTAATCTTCTTTTAATAGGTTGAAAAGCTCGCAAAGAATCATCGCCTTTGAAAAGAGATATTGCAAGCGTTCCCACTTGAAAAATATCTTTTTCCCTCCTTGAACTTAACAATCCATAACACTTGGAAGAGTGGAAAAAAATGGAACTTTATGTTAAGTGCGAGGAGTCTTCAAACAGGTGCCAAAAGGGAGATGGGAATAATAGACACCTTGTCAACAACTGGAAGAGAACATCTGCTCGACATGGAAGAAGAAAGACAAAAAAATGCTTTCCTTCTTTGATGGATCGGTTTGTTGTTGTTGGAAATTGGTGTTGGGTCTTTTCAGTTGTGAACATTTGAGATTAAATTTCATCTGGCTGTAAAGGAAGCAAAAAAGTGAATTATCTAACTCTTTTCGACTTATTCAATTATAAATTTCTGGCCTGGAAAAAACTTTGTAATCCCTTTCGGAAAGTGATATTTCGTTTGTTTTTAATTTTCTGAGTTTTCTAAAAAGGGGATTATGCGATAAAAAGTATAAAAAAATTTTTTTTTTTTTTTAAATTGAATTTTCTCTAAGGAAAGATAGTTTATGTTATGCTCATATATATAACCTATATAGAATGCATTTTATTGTTATATTAAATTTACTTTTAATGTTATGATTTATGTGTTGTGTCTAATCCTCAATGTTCTGCAATGCAGGACGGACATCTCATGAATAATCTAGTCACGGATGGAGGGAAATGGGCAGCTTCTGTTGTGATGGAACACCGGTAGGTAGAAGTCTGACTGGTATACATGTCATTGAAGAAGGAGAGCAGTGCCTTCTGTGGGGACTTGTAAGGGACAACTACCCTGCGTTTGCGTATCGTATGGGAAAAACCGGGAAAATTCCCACCACGTAGTCCAACTGGCGAGGCAAGATGCTGAACATTACAAATGTCAGCGGGGCTCCTGTTATGACTTATTGTTGCTTATATTGTTAGTCAGAAAATTTTCACAATTTTCTTTATAGTATTCATAGGTAATTAAATAATTTCGATTTTTATACACACAAAGTATATATTATCATTCAAATTTGAGCTCGTAATACCTTTATTTTACATTTAAAAAAAAGAGAAAAAAAACCCAAAGTTCATGATTTTATACTTTTTTGAATTTCTAAAACAAAACTCCTTTTGTTCAAATTTATGATATACCGATAGAACTAATCTCAGTCTTCTAATTGCAACAATTAGTAAACTAAAGCATAAAAAATCAAATTATTAATTAAATTCAAAATCATTAAAGTCTTTGTGTTTCAACAACATTGAGTAATCTTTAATTTTATTCTGGGAAAATGTTTAATTTTCAAAGGAAAGCCATAGTAGTAGTGTATTAGTAGTGTATCATGTGAACATTTGAGATTACCATATTTCCTAAGTGAAATCGAAAGATAAATGAAAAAAAAAATAAAGAAGATAACCGACGACATTTCTCTCAATGTCAAAAGCACAATTGCCGCCATTTTTTTTTTTTTTTCTCTTTGAGACATTGAATTTATTCATCGCATACGACGAAAACATCGTTAGCTCCACCAGAGACACAAAGTTAAAAATTGGCGAGAGTGTCTTTTTAATCTTCTTTTAATAGGTTGAAAAGCTCGCAAAGAATCATCGCCTTTGAAAAGAGATATTGCAACTTGAAAAATATCTTTTTCCCTCCTTGAACTTAACAATCCATAACACTTGGAAGAGTGAGAAAAAAATGGAACTTTTCATGTTAAGTGCGAGGAGTCTTCAAACAGCGTGCCAAAAGGGAGATGGGAATAATAGACACCTTGTCAACAACTGGAAGGGAACATCTGCTCGACATGGAAGGAAGAAAAAAAAAAAGAATACTTTCCTTCTTTGATGTATCGGTTTGTTGTTGTTGGAAATTGGTGTTAGATCTTTTCAGTTGTGAACATTTGAGATTAAATTTCATCTGGCTGTATATATATATCCTTTAGGAAGAAAAAAGTGGAAGTTCTGACTCTTTCGACTTATTCAATTATAAATCTCTGGCATGGAAAAAGTTTTGTAATCCTTCACGGAAAGTGATACTTCGTTTGTTTTTAATTTTCCGAGTTTTCTAAACAGAGAATTACACGATAAAAGTAAAAAAGAGAGTATTAAAAAAAAAATCTAAATTCTCCTTAAGAAATGATATTTTATATTATACTCAGATAAACTATTTATATCAAATGCATTTTATTATTATATTAAATTTACTTTTAATAAGTAAATAAATAAGAAAATATTTAAAAAATAATATTTTCAATTTTTTAAAAAAATATTTTCTTTAAATATTAAGAAAATATTTTTAAAAAATTGAAATTTTCTGTAAGGAATGGCATTTTATATTATGCTCAGATAAACGACGTACATCAAATGCATTTTATTATTATACTAAATTTAATTTTAATGTTAAGGCTAATGTATTGTGTCTAATTCTCAATGTTCTGAATTGCGGAACAAACACCCCAAATGCCAGCGAGTTTCCTTGTATTGTTGCTTATTTTGTTAGTCAGAAAACTTGAACTTCCAATTTTCTTTATAGTATTTATGGTTAATTAATTATTTCAGATTTTTATGCACATAGAGTATAGATTATCATTCAAATTACATTCGTAATAAAAAATTCATTCTTCAATTATTAAAAATTAATTTTTATTTTTAAAAAACAATTTAATAATACATATAAGCGTCATTGTTTTTAAAATTATACGCTGCAAATAAAATGATTTCTTCATTCCTAATAAAAGCTTACTGTTATAAATACAACAATGTTTTTTTATTTCTTTATGATTCTACATCATTGAATAATCTTTAATTCTGTTCTAGGAAAATGTTTAATTTTCAAAAGAAGCCGACGTAGTAGTATTTTAGTTTACTTCCTGAGGAAAAGACAAATTTGTGACTTCATCTTTCTTAAGCGAAATAGAAAGAAAAACGAAAAAAATAAAAAGATAACTGACGACATTTCTCTCAATGTCAAGAGCAGAATTGCCGCCATTTTTTTTTCGGACATTAAATTTATTCATCTTATACGACGAAAACATCGTTAACTCCACCAAAGACACAAAGTTAAAAAACTGGCGAGAGTGTCTTCTTAATCTTCTTTTAATAGCTTGGAACGCTCGCAAGAATCATCGCCTTTGAGAAAAATATATTGCAAGCCAATATCCACTTGAAAAATATCTTTTTCCCTCCTTGAACTTAACAATCCATAACACTTGGAAGAATGAGAAAAAAAGGGAACTTTTCATGTTAAGTGCGAGGAGTCTTCAAACAGCGTGCCAAAAGGGAGATGGGAATAATAGACACCTTGTCAACAACTGGAAGGGAACATCTGCTCGACATGGAAGGAAGAAAAAAAAAACACTTTCCTTCTTTGATGTATCGGTTTATTGTTGTTGGAAATTGGTGTTAGATCTTTTCAGTTGTGAACATTTCAGATTAAATTTCGCTCTGGCTGTGTGTATATTATATATATATATATCCTCTAGGAAGAAAAAAGTAAAAGTTTTGACTCTCTTCGACTTATTCAATTATAAATCTCTGGCCCTGGAAAAAGTTTTGTAATCCTTTACGGAAAGTGATATTTTGTTTGTTTTTAATTTTCCAAAAGTTTTTCTAAAAAGGGGATTATACGATAAAAGTATAAAGAGAAAAATATTTTTAATTTTTAAAAAAATATATTTTTTAAATATTAAGAAAATATTTTTAAAAAATTGAAGTTTTCTATGAGGAATTATAATTTATACTATACTCAGATAAACTACCAATATTAAATGCATATTATTGTTATATTAAATTTACTTTTAATGTTATGATTTATGTATTGTGTTTAATAAACGTCAGTGCGGGACGGACATCCCATGAATAATCTACTTATGGATGGAGAGAAAGGGGCAGCTTTTGTTGTGATGGAGCTCTCATTGGTAGAAATCTCACTTGGATGCGTGCCGCTGAACGAGAGTAGTGCCTTCCTGGAGTACTTTTAGGAGGAACCACACCACATTTGCATATTGTATAGGAGAAACCCGGAATCACTACCAGTAGGCATTACCTACCAGTATCACAAACGTCAGCGAATCTCTTGTATGTCTTATTGTTGCCTAAATTGTGTTGCTAGAAAATGTGAACCTACGTTTTTGTTCATAGTATTCATGGCTAATTAATTAATTCCGACTTTTATACACACGAAGTACATATTACCATTCACATTTCAGCTCGTAATACCTTAATTTTCTTACATTTATTTTGCATTATAAAAAGAAGAAAAAAAAACAAAGTTTATGATTTTATACTTTTTTAAAATTCTAAAACAAAATTACTGCTTTTGTTTGAATTTATGATATACCTATAGAACTAATCTCAGTCTTTTAATTACAACAATTAGTAAACTAAAGAATAAAAATAAAAATTATTAATTAAATTCAAATATTCAAAAAATTAAAATCATTAAAATAAAAGTCTTTGGGATTCAAAAAAATTACAACATTTGTGATTGTACAACATTGATAAATCCTTAATTTTATTCTAGGAAAAATTTTAAATTTCAATGAAAGCCGTCGTAGTAGTATTTTAGTTTACTTCCTGATAAAAAGACAAATTTGTGGCTCAATCTTTCCTAAGCGAAATCGAAAGGAAATTTTAAAAAAGAAGTTAACTGACGACATTTCTCTCAATGTCAAAAGCACAATTACCGCCATTTTTTTTTTTTTTTGAGACATTAAATTTATTCATCGTATAGGACGAAAACATCGTTAACTCCACCAAAGACACAAAGTTAAAAACTGAGCGAGTGTCTTTTTAATCTTCTTTTAATAGGTTGGAAAGCTCGCAAGAATCATCGCCTTTGAAAAGAGATATTGCAAGCGTTCCCTCTTGAAAAATATCTTTTTCCCTCCTTGAACTTAACAATCCATAACACTTGGAAGAGTGGAAAAAAGGGAACTTTGGATATCAAGTGCGAGGAATCTTCAAACAAAAAAAAAGCGGGATGGGAGAAAGGGAGATGGGAATAATAGACACCTTGTCAACAACTGGATGGGAACATCTGCTCGACATGCAAGAAGAAAGAAAAAAAAATACTTTCCTCCTTTGATGGATCTGTTTGTTGTTGTTGGAAATTGGTGTTAGATCTTTTCAGTTGTGAGCATTTGAGATTAAATTTCACCTGGCTGTATGCATATATATCCTTTAGGAAGAAAACAGTGGAAGTTCTGACTCTTTTCGACTTATTCAATTATAAATCTCTGGCCCTGGAAAAAGTTTTGTAATCCTTTGCGGAAAGTGATATTTCGTTTGTTTTTAATTTTCCAGTTTTTTTTCTAAAAAGAGGATTATACGATAAAAGGTTTTTAAGAGAAAAATGTTCTTTGAAAAAAAAGTGAAATAATCTGTAAGGAATGACATTTTATGTTATATTCAGATAGATCAGACTCCTATATCAAAGGCATTTTATTGCTATATTAAATTTATTTGTAATAAGTAAATAAATAAGAAAATATTTAAGAAATAATATTTTCCAATTTTTTAAAAAGTATTGTCTTAATATTTAAAGACAATATTTTTTAAAAAATTGAAATTTTCTGTAAGGAATGATATTTTATATAATACTCAGATAAACCACCTATATTAACAGCATTTTATTGTTATATTAAATTTACTTTTAATGTAATTGCTTATGTGTTAAGTCTAATCCTCAATGTCCTGCAGTGTAGAACGGACATCCTATAAATAATCTACTTATGGGTGGAGGGAGGGAAAGAGGTGGCTTCTGTTGTGATGGAACACCCGTAAGTAGAAGTCTGACTTGGCTCTACATCGCTGGAGAAGGAGGGAAATGCATCCCAGGAGTACTTTTAGAAGAACTACATCACATTTGCGTATCGTATGGGAGAAAACCCGGAAATTCCCACCAGGTAGTCTGACTCACAAGGCAGGATGCTGAACATCACAAACACCATCGAGTCACCTATTATGACTTACTGTTCCTTATATTGTTAGTCAGAAAATGCGAACCCGCATTTTTCTTTTTTTATAGTATTCATGGTTAATTAAATAATTCTGATTTTTATGCACACGAGTTATATATTATTATTCAAATTTTAATTCGTAATACCCTAAATTTGTTAGGTTTCTTTTAACTTTGAAGAAAAGGAAAAAAATAAGTTTGAGATTCTTGAATTTCTAAAAAAAAATTAACTGCTTTAGTTCATATTAATTTTATACCGATAAAACTAAACTCAGTCTCTTAATTACAACAATTAGTAAACTAAAAAATAAAAATTCGAATTAGTAATTACATTCAAATATTCTAAAAAATTAAAATCCCTAAAATAAAAATTAAATATTTCATTCAACCTTGTACAACATGTACTGTTTCGACGCAAAATATTAAAAACCCAAATCTTTTTCATGATTTCTTTAATACATTCATCACAATATTTATATTAACTTTTAAGTAATTTGCAGAGAGAAATATAAAGCTCTTTTATCAACTCACGGAAAAAAAAATTACAAATACAAATCCTCCGTGTTGTCTCCTTGCAATGCAATCTCTCATTATTATAATAATCTGCTTTATTCAACTATGTCAAAGACAAATGCAATGCGGCAAGTACTCAAATGTGAAGGGCCCAATCAATTAACATTGTTATCTGTTCCTTCAAGCACTATTTGTAGTTAAGTGATAATGCGCGCTATCTAACTTACGAGCTTACAAGTGCGCGTACTGGTATAGGTAATAGTTAAAAGTTGAAAAAAATATGAATGGATGGGATAGAAAGTGCGTCAAAATCTCCTTTCAATCGATAGCCCTGGGGTTTCTAGGATATTAAAAGCAAATATAGGACAATCCTCCAGGGAGCTATTATTTTAGGGAATGTCAACACAATGCTTGCCATTATAAAGACAGGAAAGAATTATCAGCAATTTATCATAATGCATCAAAATATATAAGTTCTTAAAAGAGTCACTATTCATCTCTGGCGCTCGGTACCACAGGTTTCGGGTTCGAGTCCCGGCGGTTCGAATCCACTTTAAACCTTAGTTCCCGGTCTTGCATAATCGTAGAACATGTTTCTGAGGTAGTGTTACTCCGTGTAAGTAGCTTATCTCCAAGCTACACGCACCTCCTAAGTAATGCAAAGTGAGTAACGTCGGTGCAGCGCTTGCCTTAAGGCATCCAAGACAACAGTCTAAGTGTTTACCAGCTGCATTAGAACAAAAAAAATAAATAAAAGATATACGATGATATCTTGGCGACTTTTGGCAATAATCCTTACTGTTGGCTTTTACTATTCTATGCTGTCGCAAAACGATTTTCAAATGAAGAAGATTTTCTATTTCGAAATATTTGGAATTTATATTCTATTAATAAATTCTGTGTCATATTTTCTCACTAAATGATTTTTTTTTTAAATATTCATTTATATGAACTTTTTGTTATGTTATTTTTATATATATTTTTCATGCAAATGATAAGAGTTATAAATAAAATAAAAATTCCTGTATCTATCTTTTTTTTGTAAGCACATAGTTAAATAAATGTATGACTTGAGAAGTAGAATTTCTCGGAATTTTCAGAATAGCTTCGTAACGTGTTTACGTTTTCTAAATAAATAAATGCGCTCAGGGAAGAGAAGCCAACTCTAGTACGAAAAGGATGCGAGAAGTTTATTTTATTACTGCTGCATGTTACCACCAGATTCGACGTTAACTGAAAATCTGCCCGAAGTGCTTTTCTTCTGCCTTCTCCTAGGAATGTCTGAAATGTGACATAGTCTAGGTATTCCAGACAGTTTTTTTACGATTTGCTTGGGCTTTTTCGGGATCGTATTTCTATGCAACGTTTCTGACATACATTCTTTCGGCTACCACTTTGACTCTCGCGAAACGTTTTCCAAACAAAAGTCATAGTTGAAAAAGTATTTCGCATTCATGTTGTATATGAAGATATGATATGAGAGTATTACTATATGGCATGAACATATTATTTTAGCTAACGGCCATACCATGCTGAATATACCGGTTCTCGTTAGATCACCGAAGTCAAGCATCATTGGGCGCGGTCAGTACTTGGATGGGTGACCACCTGGGAACACCGCGTGCCGTTGGCATTCACAAATTTGGGACCTGAATGGCCGAGTGTCTAGCGCTCTGGCGCTCGGTGCCACAGGTTTCGGGTTCGAGTCCCGGTGGTGCCAAGGATGTTTGTAGTGGTTCGGAATCCACTTTAAACCGTAGGTCCCGGTCTCCTATGACTGTAAGAGCGTCACGGAGCAAAAGTCAGGCTTCTACCTACGAGTGCTCCATCACAACAGAAGCTGCTTCCTTCCCCTTCGATCATGAGTACGTATGGGCTCGTGGGCTTGGCCAGCCAAGTGGGATAAGAAACAACAACACATATTATTTTAGTTGTTCTTATTCCAAAGCGGACGTGCATCGAGGTACAACTGTATTTTGCAAACAGTGAATAAGACATTCGGTTATGCAACATGCAAGAAACATTTGGTTAAAAAGTAAAAAAACTTTACAGCACTGAGAAAATAAATATTATGCAACGAAAGTCTTCTTTTACTCATATATATCTAGTGTGTTAAAGTGTTCAGAGTTATAAATAGATACAAGAAATGTTATTTTGCTTACCTTTAGTAAGCATGAACGTAAATAAATTTTTGTCTTAAGAGAAACATTTTCACAGAATGTTCAGAATCACTTCGTAACATGCTTACATTTTCTAAATACCTGACAGCAGGAAAACGAAGCCAAGGGGCGATACAGCGCCAACTCTAGTATGAAAAGGACGGGTCATGTTTACCCAAACTTTCTGATCCATTAGAACAGGAGTGCGCGCCCTATTTCTTTTACTACTTTTTGTTAATTACCAACCTAAATAACTTGATAACAAAATGAAAAAAAGGAAAATAAAATTTCATTTACGATTAGAGTACGAGAAATTCGTATTGTGTTTTAGCAATGTTTGAAGTAAAATATATTTTTGTAAACGGAAAAAAAAAAAAAACTAATTAAAACCTTTAAAATTTTTTTTTTTTTTAAATCCGAGTTTAAAGGCGCAAATCGGACGGATTCAAACAGACAGTCTTTATAAGGGTGAAATGTGGTTTTGGATGGATTTTTAGTTCAATTATTAATAATTACAATTTTAAATTACACAACATAAAAAAATAGATGGAAAAATCTACAATAACTATATTTCGGCCCGTAGCACCCCTATTAACTAATCGATTTTTCCATTTCAATCTTTATTTTCGAATTAAATATATTTTTTGCAAAAAGTTATGAAAAATACTACTTATTAGTCAATAATTATTATATTTGGTTTCCTACTAATCTCATATCAGAAATTTACAACGTAAGAAAAATGTAGGTGAACAAAATTTTCAAAAGTCATTTTTTTTTTTTATAGAGTATTTAGTTTACTTTTTTATATATACTCTTGCGTATATACTCTTCAGATGACAATTATTTTACCAATTTTCTAAAGTTCATCATATTACTAAATAAATTTATTACTATTTTAATGATTAACTGTCAAAATGCTTTTGAAATGTTCATTAAAAAAACAGACCTAAAACTGTCCAAATAATTTCTTCATTGACGCAACAGCCCTATGATGGGTCAAGGCCATCTGGCTACTGGCATACTTCGAGACTGGTGAAGTCTCTTTTTACTGGGTAGGGTTATCAGCTATACACCGAACGCTTACCGAGTCATATTAAATCGGGACCTACGGTTTAAAGTGGATTCCGAACTACTACAAACATTTACGGCATCGCCGGAGCTCGAACCTGAAGCTTGTGGCACCTAGCGCTAGTCTCTCAACCCTCAGGCCCCAATAATTTCTTGAACATAATTTCTTAATTAGTATGATTTTCGATTTTAAATTAAGTTATTTACAAATCATGAATGATTATAAGAAATAGCAAGTGAAACTGTATTTATTTTCGCTGTTCTAACTACTATCTTTAGTTTCGATTAAATATTATAAATGAATCTCAGTATGATATTTAATTTGCTAATTCAGAAAGAATTGGCCACTTTTCAAAAGTATTCAATAAAATGTTACAGTTTAACAACTACGTTCTCTATCTACTGCGTATGCCACAATGGCGTAGATCTGCTTCCCACTCAGACCTTAGTTAAAATGTATAATTTTAAAGTAATGTCATCTTGAAAGTTTTTTTTCTCGAAATATGATAGATGTTCCTCTTGTGCAAAGTATCAAATTGTTTCAACAGTTGAAGTAGAAGATTCGTCATCTCCGCGTTCAAGGGCGGCCATTCCTTTGAATTAGATACGATCTCTGCCAGTTTTATCTGAGGTGTAATGCTTTCTGGAAGAGAATGGTGTTGGCAAGGGGTACGTTTTTCGATCTGGTGGATTTGGCTAGATATAGATGCCAAGAATACACCCACCTCTATTTTTCATTATCAAGCGTTGATTTATAGCAACATAACTTGAACACTTGCAGTTTCAATTTGTACTTAGTTACAATTTGTTGAACATGTATCAAAATTGGAAAGCATGCTGTTAAATAATAAATATTTATTTTATATTCGGTGGGCTACTTATGAAATCAAAATATAGTAACAAAAAAGAAAAAAAATAGTAACTTATCAGTACTTTTTTTGTGAATATAAATTTATTACTTTATTATTTATTAATTTATAATATGAAAAATCATAAAGCGTAGCCAAAATGCAACACTTTATTCTATCGTTTAATTTATTTTTAAAAATACGAAATATTAGCGAACTAGCTGATCCTAAGTGATATCTTTAAGAGAAACTAATTGTAAAACTATAACTATAATTATAAACGTTATACACATTTCTTGCTCAAGATTGATGTAAAGAAACTAAAAAAAAATAAATAAAATAAAATTAAACGTTGTTGTAGTTATTGTCACTATTAATAAGTGCCCCGCAGCGCGGAACAGACACACCCCATAAGTAGTTTACTCATGGAAGGAGGGAAAGATGGGGGCAGCTTCTGTTGTGATGGAGCACCCTAAGGTAGAAGTCTAACTTGGCTCATTGACGCTGAAGAAGGAGAACAGTGCTTTCCAGGACTACTCTTTAGGGAACAACCTCACATTTGCGTATCGTAATTTATAAAACCGAAACACTCTCACCAGGTAACCTGACTAACGTGGCAAGATGCTGAACATCGCATCATCCTCGTTTTTGAAACAGTATCTGCAACAATGCCGAAAGCGAATTGAACCTCAGCTCTAATACTCACCAGATTACCACCGAGCCGCCATTAAGGCTAAAATTAAGTGTATTGAACAATAGAAACTGATTATATTAAGGCAACTTAAGTAATTCTGATCCAATAATTGACTTAAAATGCAAAAATACGAACACAAAAGCAGAAATATGAGTTACGATAATAAATTATTCAATTAGAAATGGCTCATTTAATTTAATAAGTACAATTTGTAATAAATTGAGCTTCCTAGTAACACAAACGAAACTAAATGACAATCATTTTACCAAGAAAATATCCATTGCCCAATAGAATGAATTGGAATAAAACGACCATTTAAGGGGTACGTAAATTGTTTTCCAATAAATTCTAATCATAAATATCAATGTAGTACAATACAATCTATAATTGGCTGTATTAATTTTTTTTTCAGAATTGTCGCTAAAATGTAGCGTGTTTGCTTAGCTAATAAATATGATGTAAAGAAATTATTCTATCCTAAAGATAATAGCTGTATCAAAAAAGCAGCAACTACTATCAAAGTTTTACTCCACCAATTAATTTAAGACATAATATTCAAGAACATTCTAAAATACGAATTATCACAATAAATTAACAGTTTTGTTTAATTACTTTATTTGGATCTATGTATCAAATTGAAAAACAACTTATCTGTCTTTTCCCTAACACAATAGAAAAGAAACGTCGTTTACGAATCAATTCCAAAGTCTTTCACTGAGATTGTCACTCGCCATGTAAAGTCAACTGCAATTTGAAAGATGCCACCTCAAGTAACATAGATTACAGTTACCACTTTCGTTTTCATTCCAGCATAGTAGAATATGCCACTCTAATAAATGACAACCGCTTGAACATATCTGACACCGGCCTCGGCCAGAAATCCAATCATTTCTCGTCGCAACTTTAATTGTGCTTGGCGCAATCCACAGTTGAAAAGGAATTCCTTCCACCTTCATGTAAGCATCGCAGCAATCCAGTAGCCATGGAAATGCTTTCACAAAATAGGGGAATTTTCGTGGCAGAAGTACGTTAATTTCCCGCCAGATTTCCGTTGGCGACGAGCGTGTAATGAATTCGATATCTCTTTGGTTGTCTGGTCCCCTTTTGTCATTTTCCCCAAATCCGCTTTGCGACTTGTTAAATGAACCACAGTTCTAATTACCCAAGAAAGGCTTTTGCGGGGAAAATGAATGAGTTTGTACAGGCAGAATCGGCAAAGGGATTTTTCGGAATGCTTTCCGTATTCTTTGCCGTCGACGAATACGCCTGAAGTATTAGAAGTTAATTTTCAAATGACATTAATTAGGAAAGGAAATTAATTTTAAAGAGATAACTCAGACACAAGTTACCTTTCTGAAATATGCATTATTTTGTGTTCTTATAGTGTTGACTGAAATAAAATGCTACGATAATTATCACAAAAGAGGGTTTATTACAGCTTTTGACTATTGAATATTTGTTAACTTAAACTCGTCAAAGAGACCAAAGAATCCATTTGAATTAAGGAAGTAAAACAATTTCTTATTTAAAGGGTATAAAATTAAAAGAAATTCTGAAAAGATTTTCTAGTTTGCATTCTCTTTACAAACTATGGAAAATTTACTATTGCATCATTTTTTCTCATGGGAAGAGTTTTTGCATTTCATTCTCTGGAGAGAGGAATGTATGTTACTTGGCAAGTACGTAATAAAAACCCATCACTCAAATTTGACAACAGACAAGCAGTATTGTGGGTAGTTATATTACATGCAATTACTGTTTTATACGAATGAGAACAACCTGCCACTCAAATCTGATAGCAGATATACGGTATCATGTATAATGAAACTCATAAAATTAGCGGATGTCTGTGTAACCTTTACAGGTCGAAATAATTACAAATTGAATATGGACTACACCATGAGTTGTTCCATCGTGATTGGTTCCAATAAGAAGTGAGGAAAGTTATCTGCTATTAGACATCCCCCCTCCTGACTGATAGTCTTATGCTTAGGCACCCTAAATAAATAAGATGTAAAGAAATGATTCTATCCTAAATATCAGAGGTATAGCAAAAACCATCAAGTGTTATCAAGGTGTTACTCCGTTAATTAATTTAAAAAATAATATTCAAGAACATTTTAAAATACGAATAATAACAATAAATTAACAGTTTGGTTTAGTTACTTCAATTGGCACGATGTATCAAAATGAAAAACAACTTATCTATCTTTTCACTAACACAAAAGGAAACAAATCAATTCCAACGTCCTTCACCAACATTGTCCCTCGCCAAGTAAAGTCAACTGCAATTTAAAACATGACACCTAAAGTAACATAGATTACCGTTACCATTTTCGTTTCCATTCCAGCCTAGAATATGCCACTCTATTAAATGACAACAGCTTGAACATATCTGACACATGCCATGGGCAGAAATCCAATCATTTCTCGTCGCAACTGTAATTGTGCTTGGCGCAATCCACAGTTGAAAAGGAATTCCTTCCACCTTCCTGTAAGCATCGCGGTAATCCAGTAGCCATGGAAATGCTTTCACAAAATGGGGGAATTTCGTGGCAGAAGTACGTTAATTTCCCGCCAGATTTCCGTTGGCGACGAGCGTGTAATGAATTCGATATCTCTTTGGTTGTCTGGTCCCCTTTTGTGATTTTCCCCAAATCCGCTTTGCAACTTGTTAACCACAGTTTTAATTACCGAAGAAAGGCTTTTGCGGGGGGGGAAATGAACGAGTTTGTACACGCAGATTCGGTAAAGGATTTTTCGGAATGCTTTCATTTTCTTTGTCGCCGACGAATGCACCTCAAGTATTAGAAGTTAGTTTTCAAATGGCATTAATTAGGAAAGGAAATGAATTTATGAGAGATAACTCAGACGCAAGTTCCTTTTCGAAATATGCATATTTTATGTTCTTTTAGTGTTGACTGAAATAAAGTACTACTATGCTTTTCCGAAAAGAGGATTTGTTACCGCTTTTAACTGTTGAATATTTGTTAAAAACTCTGCAAATAGACTAAAGAATCCATTTGAATTACGCAAGAAAAACAATTTCGTATTTAAAAGGCATAAAATTAAGAGGAAAATTGAAAAGATTTGCTGGTTTGCATTTCAGTCCCAAGAGAGACGAATACATGTTATGTGGCAAGTATAATCAGTCCATCACTCAAATTTGACAGCAGACATGCAATATTGTCGATAGTTATATTTCATGCAATTAGTGTTTTGTATTCAAGGGAACAGCCTGCCACTCAAATCTGATAGCAGATATTCGGTGTCATGTATAACGAGACTCATAAAATTAGCGAATGTCTATGCGACCTTCACAAGTCGAAATAATTACAAATTGAATATGGACTACACTCTGAGTTGTACCATCGTGATTGGTGATAGATCACGAGCTGAGAGTCTACTCCAATGAGAAGTGAGGAAAGCTGATCTCCCCCGCCCACTCTAGACGGATTATTTTACGTTTAGGACCTTTAAATAAATATAATGTAAAGAAATTATTCTATCCTAAATATCATAGCTATATTAAAAAAGCACCAATTGTTATCGAGGTTTTACTCCACCCATTAATTTAAGACATAATATTCAAGAACATTCTAAAATACGAATTATAAGTTTATCTGTCTTTTCGGAAAGGAAGCGAAACGTTGTTTACGAATCAAGTCCAACGTCTTTCTCTGAAGTTGTCACGTGCCAAGTAAAGTCAACTGCAATTTAAAAGATGCCACCTAAAGTAACATAGACTACCGTCACCATTCTCGTTTTCATTCCAACCTAGAATATGCCACTCTAATAAATGACAACCGCTTGAACGTATCTGACGCAGGCCATGGGCAGAAATCCAATCATTTCTCGTCGCAACTTTAATTGTGCTTGGCGCAACCCACAGTTGAAAAGGAATTCCTTCCACCTTCCTGTAAGTAATCCAGTAGCCATGGAAATGCTTTCACAAAATGGGGGGAATTTCGTGGCAGAAGTACGTTAATTTCCCGCCAGATTTCCGTTGGCGACGAGCGTGTAATGAATTCGATATCTCTTTGGTTGTCTGGTCCCCTTTTGTGATTTTCCCCAAATCCGCTTTGCAACTTGTTAAATGAACCGCAGTTTTAATTACCAAAGAAAGGCTCTGAGGGGAAAATGAATGAGTCTGTACAGGCAGATTCGGCAAAAGGATTTTTCGGAATGATATTCTTTGTCGGCGAAGAATACGCCTGGAGTATTGGAAGTAAATTTTCAAATGGTATTAATTAGGAAAGGAAATGAATTTAAAAGAGATAACTCAGATGCAAGTTACTTTTTTGAAATATGCCTTATTTTCTGTTCTTGTATTGTTGACAGAAATTAAATGTAATAAAACCTCTTTTGAGAAACGTAGCGTAACATTTTTTAGCTTTTTCCTATTTGTTAACTAAATCTCGTCAAATAGGACAAAGAATCCATTTAAATTACACGAGAAAAACAATTTCTTATTTAAAAGACATAAAATTAAGAGAAAATTTGAAAAGACTTTCTGGTTTACATCCTCTTTTCAAACTTTGGAAAACTTACTATCATAGCATTTCTTCTCATGGGAAGAATTTTGGCATTTCATTCCCAGGAGAGAGGAATGTATGTTATTTGATAAGTATATAATAACAGTCCATCACTCAAATTTAACAGCAGACAAGCAGCATTGCGGGTAGTTATATTACATGCAATTAATGTTTTGTACTAATGAGACCAACCTGCCACTCGAATCTGATAACAGATATTCAGTGTCATGTATAATGAAACCTCATAAAATTACCGAATGTCAGTGCGACCTTCACAGAAGGAAACAATTACAGTTTATATATGGACTACACCATGAGTTGTTCCATAGTGATTGGTGAAAGATCAGGAGCTGAGAAATGTCTACTCCAATAAGAAGTGAGGGAAGTTGACGCCCCCCCCTTGACTGATTGTCTCATGCTTAGGCATCTGAAATAAATTAGATGTAAAGAAATAATCTTATCCTAAATATCATAGCTATATAAAAAAAGCATCAATTGTTATCAAGGTTTAACTCTGTTAATTAATTTAAAAAATAATATTCAAGAACATTCTAAAATACGAATTATATCAATAAATTACGTGTTTAGTTACTTCAAAAAGAAAACAATTTATCTGTTCTTTTCATGAACACGCCAACAACGTCTTCTCACTAACACAAAAGAAAGCGAAACATTGTTTACGAATCAATTCCAACGTCTTTTACGGAGATTGTCACTCGCCAAATAAAGTCAACTGCAATTTAAAAGATCCCACCTCAAGTAACATAGATTATCGTTACCACTTTCGTTTTCATTCCAGCCTAGTAGAATATGCCACTCTAATAAATGACAGCAGCTTGAACATATCTGACACTGGACATGGGCAGAAATCCAATCATTTCTCGTCGCAACTGTAATTGTGCTTGGCACAATCCGCAATTGAAAAGGAATTCCTTCCACCTTCCTGTAAGCATCGTAGTAATCCAGTAGCCATGGAAATGCTTTCACAAAATGGGAGGATTTCGTGGCAGAAGTACGTTAATTTCCAGCCAGATTTCCGTTGGCGACGAGCGTGTAATGAATTCGATATCTCTCTAGTTTTCTGGACCCCTTTTGTGATTTTCCCCAAATCCGCTTTGCAACTTGTTAAATGAACCACAGTTTTAATTACCGAAGAAAGGCTTTTGCGGGGAAAAATGATTGATTTTGTACAGGTAGATTCGGCAAAGGGATTTTTCGGAATGCTTTTATATTCTTTGTCGGCGATGAATACTCCTGAAGTATTAGAAGTTAATTTTCAAATGGCATTAATTAGGAAAGACTTAATAACTCAAGCGCAAGTTCCTTTTTGAAATATGCCTTATTTTCTGTTCTTGTATTGTTGACTGAAATGAAATGATATGATACATTTCACAAAAGACGGTTTGTTACGATTTTTAACTTTTGTCTATTTGTTTAACTAAAATTAGTCAAATAGACCAAAGTATGCATTTGAATTACGCAAGAAAAACAGTTTCGTATTAAAAGCCATAAGATTAAAATAAAATTTGAAAAGTTTTCCTGGTTTGCTTTCTGTTTTCAAATTATGGAATGTTTTGGAGAAATTTAATAACATACCCAATTTTTAGCACACAGCAGAGTTAACAAAGATTCAACAGGATGCAAGAAAATAAAGATTCTATTATTGCTGGTGACGTGGTTTTACAGTCAGAGTTTGATAAACAAGTAGATGAAATGTCTTGTAATCTAAAATGAACGAAATGTTTTCTACATGAAATGTCAACTAACAAAGAAATATCGTAACAATTCCGTGTTAGTTTACAATTTCTCCAAAATGGCAAGCAATACATCTTGTTATGGGTCATTATAAGTCATCTTCTCTTGTTGTAGGTGTAGCACAGCAGGATTACCCGTGATGCATTTAGCAACCTGACGGCTAATATGCTAGTACTGTGGCCGTTGGTATCATAGGCTTCAAATTCGGATCCTGGCGATGGAATGGATTTTTGTTAGCGGTTCGTAATGCACGTTAAACTGTAGGTCCTGGTCTAATTAGCCCAAAGTGTGTAGAAAATGATCGTAGAGCGGCAAATCAAACAAGCTATGATGCATTTATAACAAGCGTAATCTCTAACAATTTTAACTCACCGATGGCAAACAGTGAAAAAAAAATGCTACGATAAATAAGATTATGATAAAAAATACTTAAAATAGATCAATATGCTTACTTACAACAGATTGTATAAAAAAAACTTATTTAAAGCAGATCTCATGAGATATGTCTTGTAAGTAATGTTTTATGACGTATGTAATCGTTATTATAGATATAATATATAATTTTATCTTTTACGTAAGAGAAATTAATACATGGATAATTCGATGTATTCCTGAATCCTGTTTTGTCTAAATCCAAATCCCAGAATTCGATAGGAATTTCCAAAAATAAATAAATAATTCCAAAAATAATCTGAAATACCTCGAATTCCTGAACTGTTGATCATTCTTTGTTTTTTTTCGACATCTTGAAAGTAATTAAGGCAAATTTAATTTCCAAGTCGATGACTATTTCAACAAATAATGAAATATTTCCCTAAATACTGAATCCTTTTCAATAGAGAAAGAGAGACCTGCGGCAGACCCTTTAGAAACTTAAGTAAACAAAGTTTCATTTACTTAAATGAATCCAACTTTTGTGCTCTTTTCAGAATGAAAGTTTCGCAGAAGATTAATGAATATGCCGTGGTTTGAGTTTTCTTTTTAAATTCAAGGTACTTACTCAAGAGATTTATTTCTATTCGATTCCATTCCTAAAGTGTACGAAGTTTTCAATGAAAGCGTTTGCACTCAGCAAAATTAAATGCTTTTGTTTAACCAACTTTCAGGTCGACGCAATCAAATATAAGTGGGATGGTGACATGTCCAAATACCTAATGATATGGGATTTCATTAAACAGTTGATGATTGTTATTAGAAATGTCGATAAATAAAGATATCTCAATTAAATTAAATTTTCGAAATGATACAGGAGTAAATAAAGAAACACATTAACATTATTAATTTGTTTGTATTTAAAGAAGAAAATCTTAAAGTAATAAAGGAAAATAAGATTTTAAGTTAAACATTTTTTATTTGTAAAGTTTCTGTTTGCAAAAGTCGAGCATTTGATCGATTTATAACTCTTAATTTAATCAATCCAACCTACACTTATTTTTGAAATTTGTATTACATCAAATCACGATAATTATAGAAAAAAAATAATATTTTTATTTTATTTAAATACCAGGCTTTATATCCAGTATTTATTTAAATACCAGTCTTCCTCATTTCAGTAATTAAAGCTCACTACTGTAAGTGTTTACGCTCAATGGAAGTAAACAATTTTGTTTAACCAGCTTTCCGGTGGACGTAAATAAAGGTATGCAGTAAACAGTATAAAGAAACACGATGTGCAAGATATTATAAGGTAATGAAAAATGAAAAAATATATATGTATTTTGATTGAAAGTTTATGTCTATTTAATAATAAATTGTACTAAAAAAACCTAAAAATAATATGCTATGATATTTTTCTTGTTTATTATATTGGATATCTTATATTATGTATTATTTTTTGCTTAGCAACTAAAGTTAAATTAGTACATTTTATGTGGGCCTTTATGTGGTGTGGAGATATTTTTTTTTCCTTAAATGCGGCTGAATACGAAGATGTTATCTTCCGACAACTAGAACCACGGAAAGAATAGTTACGATATGTTATTTTAAAACATTTAGAATTAAATCAGAGCATTTTATTTGTGGCCTAAGATAGGATTACGCTACATTTTAATAAAAATAAAATGTTCACTTTTGACAACCACAGTGATGAACAGAAAAGTATCGATACGGGTGTTTAATAAATAATACTTAATTAATATATTTTATGCATGACCCAAGACAATTTATTTTCCAAACGCGGCCTAATCTTAATACTTTTTTTTCTGACAACCGCAGTCATGCAAAGCAAAGCCATTGCCTTACTCCACAAAATTAGACAGTAAAGGACCTATTCGTATTGTATGGATAAGAAAAGCCATTGTAATCAACCATGATCTTTGTCTGATGACATTCCACCGTGGATAGAATCGTTTCTGAAGAAGTTGCTACTTCAACTCTCCTTAACTATTTAATCTATTAAAATAAATTATGTGACCGATGTTATACACTATTAAAAAAATTGAATCAAGTCACTCAGAGGCGATCTCCCTCTGAGGGTGTCCGTCTGACCATGAAAAGCAGCGACAGCTGGTCGTAAATGGGGTATTTAAATGTTCTATATTTCAGTTTGACAGGATGATTGAATGTAAGTTCATTTTCCAACACCGTAAGGACAATAAAGAAGGGCATACTTTAAAAGATCAACCAAAAAGATGAAATGAAACTGTCGCATTCACTAATTCGAACTAAAATAAATTCGAAACGAATTCCCGACTGTCTTGTCCAATACGTCCACAATGTTATCGCGAATGTATCACATCGGTGCCCACAGTGCTATAAAACTATAGAGTAGTAATATAAAAGCGCACGCATCAGGATTGTCAGTTTGGGAAAAACAATCCTCGCGTGATTTTTAGTTTATTGTTTAACGTAAGTAATAGTTTTTTTTTCTAATGTAGCTGGCAAACACTTAGACACTTGGTCTTGGATGCCTTAAGGCAAGCGCTGCACAGACGTTACTCACTTTGCATTACCCAGGGGGCGCGTGTAACTTGATGGTAAGCCACGGACGCGGAGTAGCATTGCCCCCTCAACGCTCTACGATCCTATTAGGACCGGGACCTACGGCTTAAAGTGGATTCCGAACCACTACAAACATCCATGGCAACGCCGGGATTTGAACCCGATATCTGTGGTACCGAACGCCAGAGCGTTAGCCATTCGGCCATCAGGCCCCTACGTAAGTAATAGTAACTTGGCGGATTTTGCCTGTTGACCACGACTGCTCTATACCGTTGGTACGATGTTAGGAAAAAGGTCTACTATCATATAAAGATTTTCAAAAGAAATGGTTCAATTTTTTTAGCTTTAAGTAAACGTAAATTAAATTTTTCTAAATATTTATTGTATTAATAAATTTTCTCGTCTGATATTTTTACCTCCAAAAATTATTTGAAAAAATATTAATTTATATAAGCTTTTCGTAATGTTTTATTATATTTTTGTACAAAATGATCAGAATTATGTAAACAAAATAACGTCCTCGTATATATTTATCTTTAGTAAGCACATAAGTAAATAAATGTAAGGCTTCAGATGAATGATTTCTCGTAATGTTCAGAATCGCTTCGCAATTTGCTTACGCTTTCTAAATTAAAACGAACCAGCAAATGGAGCCAAACGACGATACAACGCCAAATCTAGTAGAAAAAGGATGGGAGATGTTTTGGAACGGGAGTTATCTTCCTTCGTGCCAACAAGTAGTAATAGCGAACAGTGAAGATTGTTATCAAAAATCGCCAAGCTATCATCGCATATATTAAACTACTAAAATACAAAGTCATGTGAGGTGTATGATCACGTGTCCACGAGTAGCGGTGGTCTAGTATAGAACGTTCTAGTGAAAGTTATTCCTCTTTATTCTATTTCTCTTCTTGAAATAGGAATCGTCGTAATTTTTAGATAACTAACAAAGTTTTCAATTGTATATTTTATATAATATTAGTTTAATTTTATCGGGTAATAACCCGTTCAGAGAGAGATCAGAAATAAAAACCAAGCACACCCCTGACACATCAGAGATAGATTGGCGAAAGAAGTTTCAGCCACACTCCGTTTTCCACTAGAAAGGCATCCACTGGGTAGGTTATTTCAAAAACATTATAGTAGCAGCATTATTTACCTGAATAACTGGCATCAATCAGTATTGGTTCCTAAATTTTTTATCTCACCAGTCCCCCATCTTAATAAAAAAAAGGAATTGTTAACCTCTTATAATTATTCTTCATTATATGTTGTTTCATTCCATGCATTTTATATTAGCAGCATATGAATGATATTTTTTTTACACAAAACTACAATAATCTGAATATTAAGTTGCCAAAAAAAGCCGTTTTATCACCTGCAATAAACTAACATATGTATAAAATGTAACGATAATTATTTAATTTTTTCTTCTTCATTGGCGCAGCAGCCGCGTGGTGAGCAAAGGCCGTCAGCCTACTGGTAGATTTCAAGACAGTAGATGCTTTTGTTTACAGGTAAATAGGGTTGTCAGTCTTATGTTCTACATCCTCTTATGTCATATCAGACTACGGTTTAAAGTGAATTCCAAAGCACTACAAATATCCATGGCACCGCCGGGACTCGAATCAGAAACCTGTGGCACCGAGTGCCAAAGCTCTAGAATTATTAAATTTAGAACGGCAAAATAAAAAATATTTAAATTTCGTGATTTGCCAATATAAGGGTGATACATCTTCAAAAAATTTGTTTATTTCTCCAAGTTATTAAGAAACATTTTATCTTGGCGTGTGATTTGATGGTAGAAATACCAAAAATAATACACTTGCATAAGTGTATTGTGAAAAGAATCAAGATCCTTCGATGTTTCTAGATATAAAATTAGTTATAATAGATGAGAAATATTTAATAGTAATTTTGAAATTCACGATCTATGAAATTTGCGATCATTAGAAGTTCTCTAACATTATTGTTTACTAATTTTTTAATGATTTACGAAGTATTTACTACATTTACTAAATCATTATAAGACCGAAACCTTGTAGAGTCATAATATAAATTCTCTGTGATTCATATGAAATGCTTTTATTTTTATTTTTTGCAGACTGTAATAATGATTAAAAGTATCATTTTCCCTTTTTATTGAAAGACCATAATGTTAACTATATAAAACTATTAAAATGGCAGCCATTACCTCATACATGACCTCAACATTTTACTTCTGGTTTGAACATAAAACTTACTGCCCTATAACAAAAGGAATGAAACCTCTGAAGCACAACCCAATGTCATTTATTAAAGTAGTAGAATTTTCTTACTCTTTAGAAAAAAAGATGTATGGTTTCAGCCCTTCCTTTCTTAGTTCATTTTTTTCCTTAGTGTCCGTTCTTTTGAGTTTAATCAAAATATCTGTCTTAAATCAATTTTTCAATAATCACTTATTAAATACAATGGATTAGATAAATCAATTTTAATTCGTTTTGCTGCTATGCAAGCAATTTTCTCTGACTATAAACGGCCTAAATGGTCGAGTGGCTAGCGCTCTGGCGCTCGGTACCACAGGTTTCGTGTTCGAGTCCCGGCGGTGCCATGGATGTTTGCAGTGCTTCGGAATCCACTTTAAACTATAGGTCATGAAGATGACCGTAGAGCAATAAACCAAACCCTGACTATAAATTTACGTTTTTAAGCCAACTGTTAACATTTGAAAATGTAATAAGGGCTCAGTAATTAATATTATTTTAACCCTTGATTAAAATTTCCATCATATCTTACTGCATCAAATTATGTTGTGTGTAATGCTTAGTGTCCTGCAGTGTGGGACTGACATTCCACGAGTAGTCTACTCATGGATGGAGAAAGGGGCAGCTTCTGCTGTGATGGAGCACCCGTAGATAGAAGTCTGACTTGACTTCGTGTCGCTGAAGAAGGATGCAGTGCCTTCCGTTAGGACTACCGTATGGGAGAAAATCCAGAAAACCAGGACCAGGTAGTCCAACTAACGAGGGAAGATGTTAAACATCTTGAGCCATTGAGTCTACTCGTTTTTGGAAACAGCGTCTGCAATAAATCTGCCCGCGGATGACCTCAGCCCTAATGTGCACCAGCGGCGCACGTTGCCACTGGGCCATGAGTCGGACGTATCAAATTATTATAGACTCTCATTTGTTATTTTTGGCGACATCACATTTAGTGAATGTCGCCAAATGCGATAATGCGACCCTGATCCCATTTGCAGCATATGCCATTGTTGAGTATAATAAACTATAGTAAAACTAACATGCTGCATAAATAAAAATTCAATTGTGATACAATAATCTAGACATATCTAACTAACGCCCTGGCACTACAGCCCATAGTGGGCCAATGCCGTCTGCCTACTGGCAGATTTCGAGACAGAACATGTTTTCTTCTTTTTCATGGTATGATTATCAGCCTGACTAGCAACGTTCTACAGCCATATTAGCGACGTGGCACCGAGCGTCACAGTGCTAATCACTTGGCCATCAGGCTCCTAATTTAAGTATATCCCCCTATTAAAATTCATATATTATTCCAAATTATATAGTAATGCTAGGATGGGCCGTTCTAGTAAAAATAAATGAGCTTAGCAAATGTATTATTATTATTAAATAAAAAATGTAGTAGCACATACAAATACGATTGTTAGATTTCTATGCACAGCAATTTCTGGAAATATTTTGGCTATTTCAAAAGAAAAATTTGCTATCAAACTTTAAGCTCTGCTCTCAGAATAATTATATTTAAACGTAATAATTAAAAATACAAAAATTATAATAATTCCGTTTCCAAGTAAACTTTTCAATTTTTATGAAATTTTTTTCTCTGAAAATATGTCTAATAATACACAGCGTCATCGTTATTAGAAGAACAATTTATCTAGATTTAACTTCTATGAATCTGTGGTTTTAAATCAATTATTACTTCGATAATAAAATGAAATTATAAATTATAATTTTCGCAACTGATGGAAGTATATTTAATACCAGAAGATAAAACAATATTAAAATTAAAAGCAAAATTTACAATAATTTTTACGTGAACTACAGAAAAATATGCAGTACATTAAGACACTTAGTTGCCAAAATATCCAAAAAAATTTACAAAAACATATCAGAACAACTGTAAACACATGTGATAACATGAAACAACATAAAGATAAACAACTGCGATAACATGAAACAACATAAAGATAAACAACTGCGATAACATGAAACAACATAAACAACTGCGATAACATGAAACAACATAAAGATAAACAACTGCGATAACATGAAACACTTTTAGAATAATATTTTTAATGAGATGTCACCCGTTATGTGATGCATCCTATTCAGCAAGAAATTATTTTAGACAAGCGAGTTAGCTGTATTCTACAGGCTAATTAATTTATTCATTCACCACTGGCAGCTGCAATATCTGCAGCTGCATTCAAACATTCTTAAACTTTTGATTCAGAATTCGATTCAGACTTTTACCTTTCTCTGTGAGTTTTGAATTTGAAATTAGACTGATGGACTTATTGCTTGCCGTACTATGCAAATGTTGAGATCAACTTCTGGGTGAACATGTTAAGTTCAACATGCGTTTCGTAGATAAGATCAGATATCTTATGACAGCACACTTGGATGGATAAACTCTATTCTATCTGACTAAACATACACTGAGAAAGTTAACATGTCTACCCTTTTTTTCTATTTTTCTATTTTTCATCGGGTAGAAGTTTATAAAATTTAAAAGTTTTTTTGTTTCACTTAAAACTATTTTGTTAAGATCCAAATGCAAAGAATATTTTTATTTTGTAAATATGTCTTGAATTTCTCGCCATTTTTATTTTAATTTGGTTTGCATAGAGTTTAAATTCATGTTACTTATCACAATTTAATAATTTATCATGTTTTTCGTTATTGTTGTTGTATTTAATCATCAGTGTCTTGCAATGCGGGAAGGACACCCCATGAGTAAACTACTTAAGGAAGGAAGTAAAGAGGCAGCTTCTGTTGCGATGGGGCACCCATAGGACTGTCTTGGTTCTGAGTCGCTGAAGAAGGACAGTTCCTTTCAGTAGGAATTTTAGAGGAACTATCTCGCATTTGCGTATCGCATGGGAGAAAACTAAGGAAAACTCCCACCAGATAGTCCGACGAACGAGGTATGATGCTGAAAATCCCAAACGCTATCGAGTCTCCTCGTTTTTTGAAACGGTATCTACAACAAAGCCGCCAGTTTATTGAATCTCAGCCCTAATGCTCACCAGCGATGCATATTGCCACTGAGCCAAGAATCGGACATGGTTTTTCGTTCACATGTTGAATAGAATTAATTTCGTATTACTCATGCCTGTATATTAACCATTATATAACCAATCAATTAATTACGTCGGCAAAATAACTAAGAATACACAAGCAAACAGCAAACTATTAATTATAAATGTTTGTCATACCATTATGATTTCACTGTTTTTGAATATTTTTTTTTTATTATTTCTACCCATAACAAAATATTTACTCGAACGTCAAATATTAAGCCATCTTCATTAGTGGCGCAACATCCCCAAAAGATCGCTGCGGCCTGATGGCCAATTGACTAACTCTCTAGTCTTTGGTATCATATGCTTTTGGCTGGAATCCTGGGGATGGCGTAGGTATTTGATAGCGGTTCGGAATATACATTAAACTGTAAGTCTCGGTCTAATTTTCTTAAAATGTGCAAAAAATTATCATAGAGCGAAAAACCAAAGCAAGAATGCTCACAAAAATATTTTCCAGCAAAATATAAGCTCATCATCATCAGTGGTGCAAGAGCCTCATGGTGGAAAAGGCAGTTTGCCTACTGGTAGATTTCTAGACAAGAGATGTTTTCTTTTTACGGGATAGGGTTGTCAACACTACTCCCAACGCTGTACAGCCATATTAGACTGGAACCTAAAGTTTAAAGTGGATTCCGAAGCATTACAAATATCCATGACACCATCAGAACTCGAACCCGAAACCTGTGGCATCGGGCGCCAGAGCGCTAGTCGCACGGCCATAAAAAAAAGCTAGGCCCCAAAATAAAAGTTAGTGTTTAAAAACGTTACCTTTCGATTTAGTTTCAGAAGCTTCTATATTATAAAACAAATCCCTTCAAAATCCTAAAAAAAAGTTCCTAATTGACTATAAAATATTAAGCCGTTATTGTAAAAAAAAAAAACAGTTTTCCGAGAAATAGATGAATGCCATAAAATTCAAAATTGTATATCTTTAAACAAAATTCAATTGTTGCAGAAGAATGAGAAGCAGAATGAAAAATACAAGTTAAAATAATTTTGCATGAATGAATCACAACACACATTCTGCAAAACAAACACTTTTCTTCAGACACTAGAAAAAAACGATAATGAATTTTCATTCATGGTTATGCCCCGTGCGGCGTAGACAAAAACTCCCATTGAACAACAGCAGAACGCATCGAAACGTAAACACCATTATCATTATCAAATTCCCTTCAACCCTAATGTTCTGCGAAACTGACGAGTTGAAAATGAACCCGGGGCAATCTTTTAGCGGCCTGTCCTGCACTCGTACTATTAATCACGCGGGGCAATTAAGTCGATTGTAAATGTGTAGTGGGACGCCTAAATGAGGGGCTCCGGTTGGTACTTAAGTGCTTCTCTAACAAACACAACAAGACCGGGTCGACTTGATAGATGGTGACGTATTGTGTTTGAGGACATTTTGGACTTTCTTTTTAGTGTTATTTTGATACGATTGTGTTCATTTGCTTCGCATTTCTGTTATAAAATTTATATTATTCACATAAGTTTCATGCGGGAAAACATTTAATGAAGATTGAACATCGAGATTCACAAAAATTCCAAGTAATAATGATAATAATGGAAATTGTACAATTTATAATACATTATCATTCTTTAAACCAGGTGTGAATATTATTGCAGCCCGAGAAACTAATCACACTTTTTCAAAATATATTTATTTTATAATGGTCAAAGTAGTAAAAACCAATGTATTAAAAAAATACATTATGTGTGCATCTATATATTCAAAAATTAACTGTCGAAATTACGAGAAAAAATTAAACTTTGATTTAAAAATTATATTCTTGCTAATATATGACAAATGTTGCCCGTTTTATTTATGAGTTCGCAGAATAATTAATTATATTCTGCGAATTCATGATGCTCGAGCATCGATTTGCAAAAAGCCCATTAGTAAAAGAGTAGAGAAACAAATATCGCACTAGTAACAAATATTTTTTAGTGATTTCATTTTTTTTTAATTTCATTTATGTTTATATATATTTTATATGTCATTTTTAGTGTTACATATTTCTTTACAATGTGCGTTTAATATCAGTATTATTATATTATCTATGTTTACATGCGAGAATAATCGTAAACACAAAAAAAATAACTCGTTGTGTTTCAATTTGTCATTCCAAAAAAATGTCTCTAGTGGGTCTAAATCTAACATGGGGATATATAATTTCATATGAGTCCCGCGGAGTTAGGGTGAATTTCCAAAGAGGCCCGCCAAATCATTTGGGTTGGCCACCCCTTCTTTAAACTGTTAAAAATTGTTAATTGTATTGTACTGTTAATAAGGGGACAGTGTATATCCAAGAAGAGATGTGATTAAAAATGGATTTTTAGATATAAATTTTGAAATCATTGCAAGTAGCATTGCAATAAAAAAAAATTATCACTGTTAAAGTTATCACTGTTATTTTTTTGCTGAGTAATGAGCAATTAAAATTCCCGAAGTAATGAGATTGACCTAAAAATAGGACCTAGCAGATAACATTGAAAGTAAAAGTCAATTGACAGTTATTGCGTGAAAACTCGAAATATATAATTAAAAAACTTTATAAATTAATTAAAACAATCAAATATTATGATGCAAGGCAATAATTTAATTCATAACGAAGAAAAATACATAATATACTAAAAATTTTATTTTATGATTTCAGCGTATACTGTCGCCTTAAATTGCTTGAGTTTTTTATTGTTTATAAAAAATTAAGGATTTTATTTAAATAAACAGGTTTTTTTTTTATGCGTATGTGTAAATTTCGGTTAAAAATCAAATAAACTTTTAATAGATTCACAGAAAATCAATTGGTTAAATTACAGTCGGAATTTTTAAAAAATATTAACACTTTTTACATCTGTATATTTAATTTTATATATTAAATATTAATTCTTAAATAATATTAATTACACTAGTTGACAACATGATTAGTTGCCACAATTCCATCAACTCAAATAATTAGAAATGATATAAATTTGAAAAATAAATAGGAGTGTAAAAATTTTACAATCGAATATAATAAGTATATACTTGAAAGATAATGAAAAAAATTGTATTTTGAAATGCATTAATAAGAGAAAAAAATTACAAAAATTATTTAATTTATTGTCAAATTTTTTTTTACTGTTTTCATTAAATTACTTCTTGGAATGATTCAATATTCTTTAATTAATATTTATATCTATTTACAACTTTTATTTACATCACAATTCGAAAACTAATTTTGCATTGAAAAAATTAGCATTTTTTAAATAAAATATATAAAACTTTAAAAACAAATATATTTAATTTTTTATAATTAGTTTCAAACGAAATATTAATCACAAACAATATGAATTATTTCTATAAAGAAAATTTTTTTATTCTTCTGCATTTATATTGCATATTTTTTTTAATTTTTCGACACTTTAAAATATGCCCACATTATTTCTACAAACATTAAAGACCGAACTCACCAATTAATCTAACTACACCTATTATACATTGAAATTGCTATGATAAATTAACTTCACTACATACAGTTAGTATACAATGAATATAATTTATGGTTAAATAACATTCAGATGTTAAATTAGAGTAATTCATTTTTCAATCAATTGGATTCTATTCTTATATGCTATTTTCGTTTATAGTTTAAATGATAATTGGATACGGTTCTTTATTTTCCTTAAGACTTTAATGTTCAGTTTTTTAAATAATTTTTTTAACTTAAAAAATAAATAAATAAAACTAGTAGTAAATGCACTCCCAAAATTCCTCGTTCATGTTTTTTTTTCTTTCTAATGCAGCTGGCAAACACTTAGACAGCTTGGTCTTGGATTGGATGCCTTAAGGCAAGCGCTGCACAGACGTTACTCACTTTGCGTTACCCAGGGGGCGCGTGTAACTTGAAGATAAGCCACGGACGCGGAGTAACAATGTCACCGCAACGCTCTACGATCCTATTAGGACCGGGACCTACGGCTTAAAGTGGATTCCGAACCACTACAAACATCCATTGCGCCGTCGGGACTCGAACCGGAAACCTGTGGTACCGAGCGCCAGAGCGCTAGCCACTCGGCCATTCAGGCCCCTCGTTCATATGTAGCCAGTGATATTTTATTCTATTAATAACCATAACAACCATCATTATTATCATCACTGTGGAGCAACAGCCTCATAATGGACCAAGGACGTCTGCCTACTAGCAGATTTCTAGACAGTAGCTGTTTTCTTTTTTATGGAGTAGAGTTGCTTAGCCCTACGCCCAACGATCTACATTCATATTGGACCGGGACCTATGGCTTAAAAAGATGTTTGTGGTGGTAAGGGAAACCACTATGACAGCCGGAACTAAATAGTAATAAATGAACCCGAAATTTGTGGTACTGAGGTAAGACTATTGATAACCTTTTGTTGTAAACATCTGAATGTATGAAATCTTTTCACCTGTAATTTTACAACGGCCCTTAATTTGTAACCCTTCATTATAGTTTGATTGTGTGAAAGATAAACATGCGTTTGAAAAGAGGAAACGGATGAATCGATTAATTGCTAGGGGTTCTGGTCAGATATAAGAGGTGCAAAATTGCAATTTAGAAAGAAAAACTTTTAATAGGTAGGTAGATTTTTTTTTTATCTAATTTTTCGGTACTTACGTATTAACGATACCTTGGCGACATATTTGGCGGCTTTTAAGTGGCGCCAATCTAACAGCTGCAGATTTGCTGAGTTTTGCCGCCATTTTTTAGTGCTTCGAAAATGCGTATTTGGGATTTGCCAGAAACAGAACAAGATGCAATTTTTTTTTTCAGAAGCGAAATATTTTACCAAAACAACGAAAATGTCCCAATTCCCATGACATGAAACTTTATTTTGGTGAACGTAAGTTTTGGAAATGCAATTTCAGTCAGTGTGCTTATCGTGTGGGACTTAGAAAAGACAACTGGTTTGAGGAAAGCAGAATTCCATTTTGTACAGCTTTGAGATTCATATACTGTTGGTGCGAGGAGTTGACGTCGATTAAATTTTGTGAAAAGCAACTTGATTTATCGGATAAAACTGTTATAGATTGGAACAATTACATGCGTGAATTATGTGTCTTGGATATGGAGAATAAACCAAAAAAGAAGGTAGGTGGACCAGATTGCATTGTGGAAATTGATGAAAATGTTTTGAATTTTGAAAGCGTTTTGATTTTAAATGAAGTGTTTTATATATTTTATTATTTGGAACAAAAATTTTAATTGTAGATTGGGGCCACTTAAAAACTGCCAAATCTGTAGCTGCGGTTGTCGCGTGTGCTCTTTATTGGCGCAACTGTCGCCAAGGTATCGTTAACACGTAAGTACCAATTTTTCTTTTGATATTATGCAATTTAAATTTTAATTATTAAAAATTAAAATTCTTTTTATTATAAGTAAAAGAGCTGCGAAAATACATTTTTCCGTTATTTCGCCATTTTATTTGAATCCGTCCGACTTGGGGATTTTCCAATTTTCCACACAACGGTGATCAAACTGTACCACATATATAAACAATGGAGCAGTGATATGAGAACACACCGAGGTCATTAATTTGGGGCAAACATAGTCCTTATGTGACTTTTACTTGGAAGTTTGTTTCTTATCCCACTAGATCGACAGCAACATCTGCAACAAGTCCAAGAACCCATGCTGTCTCATGGAAGGAGGATTCTATAAATGTTGATGTTCTGTTATAATGGAGCACCCGTAGTTAGAAATCCGACTTTATTCCGTGACTATGAAGAAGGAGGACACTGCTTTCCTGGAGAAATTTTAGGGGAAAATAACCCGCATTTGCGTTTCGTATAGGAGAAAAGTGGGTAAACTCCCACCAGGTAGTTCGACTGATGAGGCAAGAAGCTGAACATCACAAACGTCATATAGCTTCCACGTTTTTTGAAGCAGTGTCTACAACAAAGCTGCCAGCGGATTGAACCTCAACTTTAATGCTCATCAGCAGCGCACGTTGCGACTGAACCACGAGTCGGGCACTTCGAAATTTAATATATGCAATGATAGTTTGGCACTTTTTGAACTTTTTCACTTTATTGTTGGTTATTACTATTCTACAATTCTACTACTGGTGAAGGGAGAAAAATTTTGTATGACATTTGAATGAAATTTTTATGACCTCTATTACAATGATTTAAAAAAATTTTTTTTTTTTTTTTTTTTTTTTTTTTAAGTTGTAAATACATAATACATGTAAATTTATTTTTACTAAATATTTGGCATTTACATTCTGTTGATAAATTTTTTTGCTCAATATTTTCCCTTCAACATGATTTAAAAAAATAAAATATTCATTTGTATAAACCTTTTGTAAGAAATTTGATAAAACAGTGTTATAAGCAAAATAACATTTCTTGCATCTATTTAATTTTAGTAAGCACATAATTAAATTAATGCATGACTCGAGAAGAAGAATATCGACCATTTGACAGAAATTTCAGAATCGCTTCATAACATGTTTACATTTTCTAAATAAATGCGAGCAATGAAAAGGAGCCAAGAGGCGATACCGCGCCAATTCTAGTAGAAAAAGGACGGAAGATGTTTGTGTAACTTTCTATCCCATTAGAATAGGGGGATACTCTCTATTTTATTACATCCCTACAATATATACATTATTTTGTATAGTTATTGTTTCCCTAATATGTATTGGTAGTTTAGTTGCTATCGGCGTAAAATGAATAAAAGGCCAGCAAACAAAACATATTTTTCATAACATTACAATATTTGTTTATAAAGAAGCAAGAATTGAGATGATAGCACGTGAGCTGAAACAGCAGATGATATACTGCTGTATATGTGCTGAAAAACTATTATCTGTTGTCCTCTAAAGGAAGGGATCACTTAATTGAAATTTTTTCCTATTAGTAGCATGATTTTTTTTACTGAGATTTTACTGATTAAATCTAGTATAATGCAATTTTAAACCAGCTTTTAATTAATGTTTTTAATTAGTCAATTATGGTTTTTAGTTTATTTTTTAATTGGTTAATTAATATAATTTCTGAAATGTTATCAATTAGTAGTTAAGAGGCAATTTGCTATTTTAAATTTTTTGCATAGTTCCTTTATTTTAAATTTCATTTATAAAACTTTTATAGATAGAATTAATTAATTTCATTTATTTTTCACTCTCAATAATAAATGTATTAATGGTTCCAAAATGTTTATCTCATTTTTTTTTTTTTAATTTAATTTTTTTTTTATATATTTCCCAGCAATAAAAAGTTATACTAAAATTTCAAAAAGTTTTTTAATTCGTTATTGATTTGTCAATTAATATAAATTTCAGAATTTAAATTTGTGTAGAGTCTACGAGAAAGAAAAAGAAAAAAATTTAAGGGAAAAAAATCCTTAAAAGGTTTACAACCACTGCTGTAGCAAAAAAAATTTCCTCTAAATAGCTAAACATTATTTTGCTTATAAAATATTTTTAAATTTTTATTTTATTTTTATAACAATTATTTTTATAGCAAGTTTAATTTATTTTTAAAAATTTATTTATGTATTTTGATATTTGCAACTTGTCCTAATTACAACAAATTTTTAAATCTTTTTTACTTAAATAGACTTTTTAATTTAATTTTCTTTTAAAAATTCTTTTATTAATTTTTTTTAATAGCTTAAATTTTACCCCAAATTTTTTTTATTTTATTAAAATATTTTAATTAAATATATATAAGTTAATACTAACATTAATAATTCAGCCACAGTAATTATGGTGATTGATACGTGTATTGTAGTTCTAATTCTAACGTGCCATAAATAATGTTTAAATTAATGCTCGAATTTCTTATAAATAAAATAGGATTAAAACCTTTTGATCCTAATTCTGAAAATTTTCGATTTTTGGTCCATTTTCAAATTGCTTGAACCACTGAAAAGTGTGCAATAAATAAAGCATCTTTATACAACATTTTAGATGTTTCTGTGGTACATTTTCGTAGAAAAATGAAAAATTTCGATGATTGCTCGTGGTTTATCACTGACAAATCTCATTTTTCATATGTGAAAAAAAAGTGCATTTGTGTTTTTTTAATCAAATGTCCTTTTAGAACTAATTGAATTTTTTTTAAAAGCAGACGTTATCTACACTAAAAAGAAAGTTTCATTTCATTGCCATATATCATCTGGAAAAAAAAATATTCATTAAAAATGTAATTATTTTATTTCATTTCATTCAAAAAAATAAATGAAATGAAATGAATTTATTTCTGTGGCAACTTTTTCCGTGTTTTTTTTATCTTTTGTATGTATATAGACTACTTGCATTTTTTTCTCTTAATTTCTTTTTATCTAAATAATGCGTTCTTTGTTTGTTACACATTTTACAAAACTAATGGTAATAAATTAAAATTATAGTAATCTACAGAAATTAGAATTGCATCGTCAATCATATTCTAGCATGTTGCTCTAGATATAAGATAACTAATATTCTTAGCGAAATTTTAACTATGGAAGGATTTAATATTTTTTTCACGAAATGGATAGATTAAAATATGTTTTACTATTTTTTTTTTTATTATTATTTTTTTTTTTTTCATGTGAAAAATTCTAATAATGATAGAACCCTATTGCTTAACGAATTTTATAAATTACGAAATCAAAAAAATCAATATCTCTCTAGTTTAATTTCGCATTTATACAAGCAAACTTTTTGTTTTAATGTTTGAAATAATGGCATTTCTTTTACTTACGATTGTTATAAATATTTATTTTCTACAATAGCATTGCAGCCTTGTTCCTTCCTAAGCACGGCAAGAGCGCTCCCTGTGGTCTTCAGGAGAAATGGACAGTAGGCCTCGAGATTCTCTCCCGAGAAGACATACAGCGCAACCGGCCCTGTCACTGAGAAACGTTTAGTTTGTAATCTCTCATCCCGAGAGAAAACATATTCTACGCAACCTGTGAATAAATTGACCTACAGACTCTCACCCGGAGAGAAAGTATATTTCGTGAGACAGCGTGTGCGTGAAGATCTTTATTTTTGCTTAGAAGTAGAATCCTTCCATGAATCTTTAATTAGATGCCTTTAAATGTGTTAAATATTGTATTTCTTTAATTGTATGGGTGTTTATGCGTGTGTAAATAAAGATATGTGTTCTCAAGTCACAACCAAACCACACCCAGATCCAGCTGTACAAGCAACCGCCAACACTACAACATTTAATTACATTAAAAGTGTTTTCAAAACATCGAGTTTACTGTTCAAATGATCATGAATTCAAAATATGATTAATATACTGGGCTGACTTATAACAAGTAATATAAAAAAAAAAATTTAAAGTCAATTCCTACTTTTTTTTCACTCTATTGCTGAAAGTCCTTTATAAATAATTTCCATTCATTTTTTTAAATTTTATCTGGCGCCATCTATTGGTAGATGGTAGATTGGTAGACTTAAATCTAAAAAAAAACTAAAATTAATTAATTAAATTTAATTTAATTACTGAATTAATATTTGAAAAAACTGTATTAACATCAAGTGTCATCCCCTACAAATTTTAAAAAATGTATCTGAACTTGAGTGGATGAATAAAAAGTATTTTATGAACGATTGAAAATTTGAACAAGATATATATAGGGAGAGTGTGAGCTAATAGAAGGAATTGAAAAAAAAAAAACTTTTTTAAATAAAATTTGTTTGCAGTATTAATATAAATTTACAAATATGTTGGTTCGTTTATTCTCTTGAATTTTTTGATTAATAGAATTCAATATAAATATCTTAATTTTTTTATAGAACAGCAGTATTTTTAATTATATGAGGACTTATTTAATGAATATAAAATAATTTTTTTTCTACCTTTTAATGACCGTTTTTTGCATGCATTCTTCGTTTATTCAACGAAATATGAAAGATAACTTGTTAATTTACTTTTCAAGAAGCTAAAATAAAACTATATTTTTATGTAATCAGAGTTTTTCCTTCTCATTGTGTGCTTACCAATTATTTATAATTTGCATTATCTAAGCCTAATTATTTTCATTTTTTTCCCCTCATACTGGTATTGCATTTATTTGAAAGAATCAAATATATTTTTTAAAAAATTATACTAGTTTTACTAAACATAATAAAAAACTTGGATTTAATTTAGCAGTTTATTTTCATAAATTACATTGCTAAAATTATTTAAATGAAAAACACTTACTTTTTCAACGTTCAACAATATTTAAAAGTTCTTGAAATACATTTCATATTTTTTTTCTTTATTATATTCCTTTAATGAGAATTCAAGCATATAATACTCATAGTTTATAGTCTTTATAAGAAAATTCTGCATGAAATAGTAGGAAGTATAAATAAAATTCGTCCATTTCAATTTAAAACAAACATCGAAGTTATTTGACAGAATAGTTAAGAGAAAATTATTAAAATGATTTATTATGTTTTCTATTACAATATATAATTATTTACCTGTCATTTATGCATTCAAACAATCTCTATGTCTAAACCACAATTTTCTCTTTATATAGAAATCGCAAAATAATTTTAAAAAAAGACAAGTATGATAAATTGGTAACATTTCTTGGAATTTTACTTAAAAAAAATAAATCGCAAAATAATTTAAAAAAAAAAAAAAGACAGACAAGGATGATAAATTGGTAACATTTCTTGGAATTTTACAAGGAATAACGAGCTTAAAAATATCAAAATTGCGTTGTAAAAATGGAGATTTAACAATTGTACATTTATTAATTCAAAACTTTGATATTTTATGCAATATCTTTTAACAATGCCACTTAAATCTATGAATATTTCAGAAATCCTTTAAAACAGGGGCGGCCAACCCGCGGCCCGCTTTGAACATTTTTTCAGCCCATGCCATTAATCACACTTTTATAAAATACATTTATTTTATAATGGCGAAAGCAGTGAAAACCAATGCAATTAAAAAAATTCTTTATTTGTGCATCCATATGATCCAATCTGAGAAATCTATCACAAAAAGTTGTTAGCGTTTTAGGTTCAACTTACAGCTGTGAACCATTTTTTTCGAAAATGAAATTGACCAAACACAAAACACTCTCAAACATAATGGACGCAACACCAATTACAATGTGCGAATACCCAAACTGAGATTAAGATGCAAACGCTAAGTGAAAGAGTGGAGAAACAAATATCGCGCTAGTAAAGTTAAATATTTTTTAATTATTTCTTTTTTTTATTTCATTTATATTCATATGTTTTTTATATTTCATTTTTAGTGTTATCTATTTCTTTACAATGTGCGTTTAGTATCGTTATTATTATATTATTTATGTTTGCATGTAATCATAATGGTAAACAACAATAATAACTCATTATGTTTCAATTTTTCCTTCTAAAAGATTGTCTATAGTGGATTTAAATCTAATATAGCGATATATAATTTTATATGCGGCCCGTTCAGTTATAATGCATTTCCACAAAATAAATGAAAAAAAAAAAATGCAAATATGAAAAGTTGAAAATATTTCTTGGAATTTTACAAGAAATAACGAGATTAAAAATATCGATTGTGTTGTAAAAATGGAGATTTAAAAGTTGTATATTTGTTATTTCAAAACTTTGATATTTTATGCAGCATCTTTTAATGATCCCACTTAAATATATGAATATTTCAGAAATCACTTAAAACATACAAATTCTATTTTGTTTTAGAATATAGAATTCCTTTTCTTTATTTAACCCGTTTGTTAAAACTTCAAAAATGAAGGAAAAGAAATAAACAAGTAATATATAAAAAAAAAAAAATTAATGTCAATTCCTACTTTTTTTCACTATATTTCAGAAAAGACCTTTACAAATAAAATTGAAATTTTCCTCTTACATCTAGCGCCATCTATTATTACATACATGCAACTTAAATCTAAAAAAAAACTGAAATTAATTAATTTAATTTAATTAATGAATTAATATTTGAAAAACTGTATTAACATCAAGTGCCAACCATTACAAGTTTAAAAAAAATGTTTTTGAACTTGAGTGGAAGAAGAAAAAGTATTTTATCAACGATTGAAAATTTGAACAAGACATATATCGGGAGAGTGTAAGCTAATAGTATAAATTGAATAAAATGGAAAGAAAAAGAAATTTGAAAACTTTCTGCAAACGATACCAGAAGAAAACTTCCAACCGAAACAGATGTTTGACGTTCTCTTTTTGAAGAGTAAAAAGAAACAAAAATTCCAAATGAAATTAACGAAACTCGCTTTAGCTGTTACGGCTAAATGATCACGATACTTCACATTCAACATCAAACAATTTTCGAAACATTCCAACTGAGAAAGAAAAGAAATATACCCCCAAAAAAAAAAAAAATCCATTATTCTTCCAGATGATTAACACATTTCATTAGAAAACTAAGTTTTGTTGCTGCTGTTGTAGTAGTGCGATTAAAGTTTCGACTTCCACCCTGTAGTAATTCGATTTTCGAACAATAAAGAGTTCCTTCAGCTAGAAAGAATAGTTAATGAAATTCACGTTCGAAGAATTTTCTGAAAACTTTCTAGTGAAATTTGACTTCTGCGAAACATTGATCAATTTAACTAAAGTAGAAAAATATATATATATTGAAATACTAGGTACAAAGGTAATAAAAGATTTTTTTTACGAAATATTAAAATATTCATAGAAAATGAAACATTGCTTTAACTACTTAATACCTTCATAAAAAAACTAAGCTTATTAAATTCTTTCATTAAAAAAAAAAATATTAAAATAATAAAATTGAAATTTCACTATGTTTTTTTAATAATTCAACATGATTTAATTAAACTTGTAATTTGATGGGAGAAAAAAACCTTGATTGGAATAAAGACATTTTAAAAATCCTCCTTAAATGGAAATGACCTTGAATAAATGCATTTTTTATGGCAGAATGGAAAAAGCGGTCAATAAATGAGTTTTCATATATCAGTGGATGACGTTTGTAATGATTCGTTGATGCATTATGAGTTATTCGTTGATCCTTTTATTGAAAAAGCAATAAAGATAGCTAATTACGATAAATACCCATCATTAAAAATGCTTCAGTTTTTGAAAAAAATACATAAATTTATCTTAAACCTTTTATCAGAATAGTCTTTTATTCCATTTTCATTAGCATATTCAATTATTTTCGGAAAACAATCTTTAGAAATCTTTGGAAAAAAAAATCTTTAGAAATCTTCGGAAAAAAAAATCTTTAGAAATCATTGGAAAACTTCAAGGCATCAATTAAAATACCATGGAATATTTAAGCCAACTGATTGCAAATGGGATATGTATAGTTTAAATACTTATAATGGAACAGTTGCTATGAAATATCATTTGCACTTTGATACTTGTTTCACTAATATCTGCTAATTTGTTTACAATTCTTTTTAGCATAAAGATTTACAGAGATTCAATAACTAACTTATGCGATTAAAAAATACAACGCTTCTGGGGACATTAAAGAGAATCAGTCCATGTTCTCCGTTAATGTGGGGAAAATATCTATACAACTAGTCTGATAACAATGAAATGTTAACTAACTCCCCGGCACTACAGTCAATGTTGGACCATGGCAGCCTGCCTGTCGGCAAATTCAGAAACGGGAGGTGTTTTCTTTTTACGGATAGGGTTGTAAACCCTTTTTATTAGAATGTAGAATTCCTTTTCTTTATTTAATCCGCTTGTTAAAACTTCAAAAATAAAGAAAAAGAAATAAATAAATAAAAAGGTAAAAAGAAGAAGTTCATAAACTTTCTGCAAACGATACCAGAGAAAACTTCCAACCGAAACAGATGTTTGGCGTTCCCTTTCTAAAGAAGAAAAAAAAAATTCCAGATAAATTAACGGAACTCACTTTTATCTGTTACGGCCAAATGATCAAGACACTCCTCATTCAACATCAAACAATTTTCGAAACATTCCAACTGAGAAGAAAAGAAATATGCGCCGAAATAAAAAAAAAATCCATTATTCTTCCAGATGATTAACACATTTCATTAGAAAACTAAGTTTTGCTGCTGCTGTTGTAGTGCGATTAAAGTTTCGACTTCCACCCTGCAGTAATTCGATTTTCGAACAATAAAGAGTTCCTTCAACTAGAAAGAATAGTTGATGAAATTCACGTTCCAAGAATTTTCTGAAAACCTTCTAGTAAAATTAAGTTCTGCAAAACAATCATATTAACTAAAGTAGGAAAATATAGATAAGTGTGGATATATATTCAAATACTTGGTAAGGTACAAAAGTAATAAAAGGGTTTTTTTTTTACAAAATATTAAAATATTCACAGAAAATGAAACATTGCTTTAACTACTTAACAATACCTTTACAAAAAAAACTAAGCTTATTAAATCTCTTAAAATTCTTTCATTAAAAATGACAATGAATTTCAATTTTATTATTTTAAAGGTTTTTAATAATTCAACGTGATTTCATTAAACTTGAAATTTGATGAAAGAAAAAAAAACATTTAATTGGAAGAAAGATAATTTAAAAAATCCTACTTGAATGGAGATGAGTTTGAATAAATGTATTTTTATGGCAGAATGGAAAAAGCGGTCAATAAATGAGTTTGCATATATCAGTGGATGACGTTTGTAATGGGTCATTGATGCATTATGAATTATTCGTTAATCCTTTTATTGAAAAAGCAATAAAGATAACAAATTATGATAAATACCAGTCATTGAAAGTGTTTCAGTTTTACAAAAAAAACGTAAATTTAACTTGAAACTTTGTTACGCTTATCAAAATATTACATTTCATTAGCATATTCAACTACTTTTGGAAAACAATCTTTAAAATAGGGGTGGCCAAAAAAGCGGCTAGCCTTGAATTTTTTTTTCTGGCCCTTGAGATTTATCACACTTTTATAAAATATATTTATTTTATAATGGCCAAAGTAGTGAAAATCAATGTATTAAAAAATGCATTATGTGTACATGCATATATTCAAAAATTAACAGCCGAAATTATGAGAAAAAAATGGACTTTGATTTTAAAATCATATTCTTGCGAATATAGGACAGATATGGCCTGTTTTATTATGAGTTTACAGTTATGAGTACGCCGAATTATCAAATAGCATTCTGCGAACTCATGATGCGCGTATCGATTTACAAAAGCTAAGTGAAAGAGTGGAGAGACAAATATCGCACTAGAAAAATATTTTTTAGTGATTTCTTTTTTTTTTTTTTTTTTATTCAATTTATATTTATATGTTTTTTATATTTAATTTTTAGAATTATATATTTCTTTACAATGTGCGTTTAGTATCGTTATTATTATATTATATATGTTTACATGTAAAAATAATAGTAAACACAATAATAATAACTCATTATGTTTCAATTTTTCACCCCAAAAAATTGTCTATAGTGGGTCTAAATCTAATGTGGGGATCTATAATTTTATATGTGGCCCGTTGAGTTATGATGCATTTCCAATTGGTCTGCAAGATCGTTTGGGTAGGCCTTCCCTGATTTAAAAGATACATATTTTTTTTTTTTACATTAGAACGTAGAATTCCTTTTCTTTATTTAATCCGTTTGTTAAAATTTCAAAAATAAAGAAAAAGAAAATAAGAAGTTCCAAAACTTTCTGCAAGCGATACCAGAGAAAACTTCAAACCGAAACAGATGTTTGGAGATCCTTTTTTGAAGAGTAAAAAAATTTCAAATAAAATTAACGGAACTCGCTTTTAGCTGTTACGGCCAAATGATTAACAAACTTACATTTAACATCAAACAATTTTCGAAACATTCCAACTGAGAAGAAAAGAAATATATCCCGAAATAAATTTTTAAAAAATCATTATTCTTCCAGATGATTAACACATTTCATTAGAAAACTAGTTTTGCTGCTGCTGTAGTGCGATTAAAGTTTCGACTTACACCCTGCAGTAATTCGATTTTCGAACAATAAGGAGTTCCTTCGACTAGAAAGAATAGTTAATGAAATTCACGTTCGAAGAATTTTCGAAAACTTTCCAGTAAAAAAAAGCATCAAGTTTTGCAAAACATTAATCAATTTAACTAAAGTAGGAATATATATATAAGTATATGTATTCAAATACTTGGTAAGGTACAAAGGTAATAAAAGTTTTTTTTTTACAAAATATTAAAATATTCCTTGAAAATGAAACATTGCTTTAACTACTTAACAATACCTTTACAAAAAAACTAAGCTTATTAAATTCTTTCTTTCATTCATTAAAAATGACAGTGAATTTTAATTTTATTATTTGAATGTTTTTTAATAATTCAACACGATTTAATTAACCTTGAAATCTGATGGAAGAAAAAATAAACCTTAATTGGAAAAAAGACAATTTAAAAAAATCAAGAAGGGGAAACAGAATGGATATGAGTTTGAATAAATGTTTTTTTTATGGCAGAATGGATAAAGAGATCAATAAATGAGTTTGGATATATCGGTGGAGGACGTTTGTAATGAGTCGTTGATGCATTATGAACTATTCGTTGGCCGTTTTATTGAAAAAGCTATAAAGATAACAAATTACAATAAATACCCATCATTAAAAGTCTAAGTTTTACAAAAAAAAAAAAAAAAAACGTAAATTTAAACTTAGAACTTTGTCATGCTTATTAAAATATTCCATTGCCATTAGCATATTCAACTATTTTTGGCAAACAATCTTTAGAACTTTTTTTAATGTTTTTGCAAAATATCAATTAAAATAACATGGAGTATTTAAGCAAATACATTGTAAATGGGATATGCATAGTTTAAATATTTATAATGGAACAGTTTCTATGAAATAACATTTGTTCTTTGATACTTGTTTCACTAATATCTGCTAATCTGCTGACATTTTTTAGCATAAAAAAATTACTGAGAGATATTCAATATCGTCTCTTATGCGTTTAAATAAATTAATAGTTAAAAAAAACTAAAAACACGCTTTTAGAGTTAATCTATCTAAAAAGAAAAAAATGATTGTTAACTCTAAAAGCGTGTTTTTTAGTTTTTTTAAACCATTAATTTATTTTTTACTTTTTAGTTTGATTAACTCAAAAAGCATGCTTTTTAGTGTTTTTAAACTATAATATTTAACTGAGGTCCCGGTACAGAGGACTGGAACTATAGTTCTTACAATAATGTAATTGTGAGTAAAACAAAGGCTATCGCTTAAAGTAGGGCAAAATCGAGCCCAAAGAGTCAGTTACAAACAAACAAACATACAGGTGAAACTAATATAAAAGCGTATTAAAAAGAATCAACTGTTTTTTTTCTGAAAGATGCCTGTAAATGTTTCTTTGCAGCTTAAATAGTGTATATGAGGAGAAACAGATCTCCAGGGGAAAAAGGCAGCTACATAGTTACATACATACATACATACATACATACATACAGGTGAAGCTAATAAAAGCGTATTAAAAAGACAATATGATTCTGGGGACATTGAAGAGAACCGGTCGATGTTCTCCATTAATGTGGGAAAAATATCTATGTAACTAGTCTCATAATAATGAAATGTTAACTAACTAACTCTCCGCCCCTAGAGTCCATGTTGAACCATAGTCGTTTACGATAATTCATCTATTAGCATAATTAAAATATGATTTTTAACCGATGAACAAATTAATATAATTATTTTCTGTTCTAAAATTTAATCCTGGTAAAGTTAAGGTTAAGATCTAGGGTTTAACTCAAGAATTTGAGTTTTGAAAATTACCTTTCAAGTAATTAATCTAATTTACAATAAAAATAATTTTCATGCAGTTTTTAAGATTATTTTGAACAAAAAAAAAACTATTATTTCTGTAAATTAATTTTTGTTAAAATAAAAAAATACTATATACATAAATAATTATTTATATAAATTTCAATTTTGTTAAAATAAAATAATTTTAATTTAAAACTATCAATTTTGTAGTGCGCAGGTTGGGAAACCCAATTGTAACTGTGTGTGTTTGGGCTGAGATTCTTGATGCACAGGTTATTGACAGCTTTATTGACACACGCACAAACACCACACACATACAATTAGAGACATACATTATTTAATACATTTAAAACACAGATAATTATAGATTCGTGGAAGAACTTCACTTCTAAGCCGAAAACCCGAAACTCATCTACGCACAGGGTGCACGTAATATACTTCCTCTCCGGGTGAGAGTCTGTAAATCAACTAATGCGCCGGGTTGCACTAAATATATTTCGTTTCGGGATGAGAGACTATAAACTAAACATTTTTCAATGGGAGAACAGGTTGCGCAGTACATCCTCACGGGTAAGAGTCTTGAGCTCAATTAACCACTTCCCTTGAACGCCACAGAGGACGCTATTAGTGTGTAGGAGGAAGCACTGTTACAATGAAATATTTTCGATTATTTTATATTTATATTAAATATACTATTATATATGTATATACAACACACAAATAATAGTACCTAAAATGTCGGATAGATAAAAATACAAAAAATTGTAACAAAAATAATTCCATAATAATAATGATATCACAGTGTTAACACATGCCAATTACAAATTGTTTTATAGGTTCACGATAAATACTAATAAATGTGATGATGATTGAAAGGTGAATTTATTAAATACATTTAAAACAAGTTATGCTTGGAACGTAGAAGGAAATAGGGCTTTAAAAAATATCCATTGATTGTGTTTAGAGTGAGTTAAAAGAAGTTGTAATAGGTATTGTGTGACATATTTGACAGCTGCATGCGACTGACCTGTTGCGATGTTGCGTTTGTGTGAGTCAAAGACATAAATCTACTAAGTTACAAACACCTCTCCGATAAACTATACTTTTCAGATAAAGTTGCATTCAAGAATCAGTGCTTCATATTAATGACCGTGAAGATGGTAATACCACTGATAATTAGATTTTCTGTAAAACGCTGTCGCATTAATTGTTGAATAATGCGATGAGTATGAATTAATCATTTTTTTTAGTGAAATGTAATAAATTGAGGCAATCTTTATCGTTAAAGATGAGGTAATACACTGAAGTGACAAAAGTCATGGGATAGCAATATGCAAATTTTCAGATGGCAGTAGCATCGCGTAGAACAGGTATAAATGCGCAGTGCTTTCGCAGAGCTTTCATTTCTGTTCAAGTTATGCATGTGAAGAGGTTTTGACGTGATGATGACCGCACGACGGGAATTAACAGACTTTGAACGCGGAATGTTAGTTGGAGCTAGACGCATGGGTCATGCCATTTCGGAAATCGTTAGGGAATTCAACATTCCCAGATCCACTGTGTCAAGAGTGTGCCCAGAGTATGAAATTTCAGGCATAACATCCCACCATGGACAGCGCAGTGGTCGACCGCCTGCACTTAACGACCGAGACCGGCGACGTCTGCAAAGAGTCGTAAATTCTAACAGACAAGCAACACTGCGTCAAATAACCGCAGAAATCAATGTGGGACGTACAAGGGACTTGTCTGTTAGAACTGTGCGGAGAAATTTGGCTTTCTTGGGCTATTCCAGCAGAAGACCGACTCGAGTGCCTTTACTGACAGAACGACATCGCTTGCAGCGACTCTCGTGGGCACGTGAGCATATCGGTTGGTCCCTAGATGAATGGAAAACCGTGGCCTGGTCCGATGAGTCACGATTTCAGTTGGTAAGAGCTGATGGTAGGGTTCGAGTGTGGCGCAGACCCCACGAAACCATGGACCCAAACTGTCAGCAATGCACTGTTCAAGCTGGTGGTGGCTCCGTAATGGTGTGGGCTGTTTTTTTCATGGCATGGACTTGGTCCTCTGATGCGACTGGACCGAACATTGACTGGAAATGCTTATGTTCAGCTACTTGGAGATCACTTGCAGCCATTCATGGACTTCATGTACCCAAACAACGATGGGATTTTTATGGATGACAATGCGCCATGTCACCGGGCCACAACTGTTCGCGATTGGTTTGAAGAACATTCTGGACAATTCCAACGAATGATCTGGCCACCTAGATCGCCCGACATGAATCCCATCGAGCATTTATGGCACATCATCGAGAGGTCTGTTCGTGCCCAAAATCCTGCACCATCAACGCTTTCACAATTATGGACGTCTATCGAGACAGCATGGCTCAATATTCCTGCAGAAGACTTCCAATAACTTGTTGAGTCCATGCCACGTCGAGTTGCCGCACTTCGCCGGGCGAAAGGAGGGCCGACACGATATTAAGAGGTATCCCATGACTTTTGTCACTTCAGTGTACATACGGCAACACTTCTCTGTGCAATAACTGAAGAATCGGTGGTCTATGAAGAATCTCTTCAAAAACAAACGGTGGGAAGGTGGAATAATTAGACATACTGGGATACAGACAATTAAGGAAAATGCAAGATCTGATGAAACTGGCGGGGATTTTCAATACCTATACCTATTTCTATACCTTCAATACCAATATACCAGAATTTCAATACCTATCTGCATGTTTGGGTGATTAGCGCTTAACACAAAGAAAAAGACTCATTACGCCATAGATTAATACAGTTCTTCCCGCATATTAAAACAACCTTTTCATGGATATCTGTATCAAAACCTTGTGATGTGGAATCTTCTTATGAACTTGCCCTTAATTAATTTCTAATGTGCCCTTGTATGATTGCTTTTACTGTTGGAATAATAAAATACTATCCTTATTATAAAAATTCAAATTGTTAGTATTGTTGTACCTAATCCTCAGTGTCTTGCAGTGAGGGATGGAGATCTTATGAGTAATCTACTCATGGATGGTGGGAAAGGGGCCAGTTTCTGCTGTGATGGAGCACCCGTAAGTAAATGCCTGACTTGGCCCCATAACGTGTGACTTAGGCCGGCTTTCTGGAAGGACTTATTTAGGGGGAACTACCCTGTATTTACGTATTGCATGGGAGAAATTCTGAAAAACTCCCACCAGGTAGTCCGACTCAAGAGGCAAGATGCCAAATTCACAAACGCCATCGAGTCTCTTCGTGTTTTGAAATCTTGACGATGAATGAAGTGGCATATGGGAATGTGAAGCAACAAGGACTATAATCACTATATATATGAACAGTTAGTTTTTCCTTATTTTTAATATGTCACTCTCCACAACGCTCTACGATCGTGTTAGACCGGGACCTAAGGTTTAAAGTGGATTCCGCCGAAACCTGTGGTACCGAGAGCCAGAGCGCTAGCCACTCGGCCATTCAGGCCCCGTTTTGAAATCTTGTTTACAACAAAGTCGCCAGCGGATGGAACCTCGGCTCTAATGCTCACTAAGTGCGCCCCGCTGTCAATGAGCCACGCTTCGGACTAATATTCAAATTAAAATTAAATACAATGCTTGTATCACTTTAAGTATAGAAACCCTAAATTATCACTAAAAATCGATAAAAAAATAAAACTTTCATGTTTCATTTCTTTCAAGACTACATATTATTCAAATTTTTTTTTAAAAATAAACCACATACAGGCTTCGCCTTATTCTTTATGATCTGCAATTTTATAAAGAAATAAAAATTTTAAAGAAATCTAACGAAAATTTTTCCAGAAATGAAAAGTGACATTAAATTCTTCGAAAAGAATTTAAGAAAAAAAAATACCTTGACAAAAATTACCTAAGTTCAAAAAGTCCACAAAACAGGATCTTGTACAAATGACATTAAATAACGAATTTTTTTTATGTATATTTGAGTCTGTTATCATAACAGGATATACATAACGAGTTTTCTAATTACAATAACAGTGTCAAACTAAAGTTGATATTCAGTCGTAAAATCATTATATAATTTGCATAGTAAAATTATTCAATATTTTGTTTACCAATTGAAAGGAAGGATAATATCTATTTACTGATGTAGTTCATGAAAATTTCTGATATTCTTTGAATTTTTTAGATATTTTAAGTCATATTTTCAACATCACATTTCTATAATCAGAAGAATAAAAATTGAATAGTAAACGTAAAAAAGATATTGTACTTTGAAAAATTAATTATGAAAGAAAAAATGAAATTTGTTTGTGTTATCTGTTTCTTTTCATGCACTTTTGAGCAGCTATATATATATATACATAATTGCACTAATTTTATAATAAGCTTCATTAAGCTATTAAACTATCATATATATATATATATATATATATATATATATTCAACCATATAATTAAGCATAATTTTCAAAGATTTCATTAAAAAAGTCCATTTTGTTTAATTTTTCCTGATTTTTTATTTTTATTTTATCCACGAAAACAATCTTTGAAATAATGCTTTCCGTATATGTAAGCTCGAAAATTGCTTTATCATTTTAAACTTCTTTATTCATATGAAAAATTTCCCAATTAAAACTTTATCAACTTTTAGTTGAAAATTCGCCAAAGAGTTCGGTGAATTTAACTTCAAAAAATGAATAAATAATTGAGAACGGAAAGCTTTAATTAGTTGTAAATTAAAAAGTTTGTTAGTAAAGACATTTTTTTAACTAACTTTTTAATTTACAACTAATTTTAACTAACTTTATTTTTAATTGCATTTGGCATGTATAGCAATATTAATTATTTCATATATAATTACTTGTTTGGCACCGCTATTATTTTATAAAGCAAAATCATTATAATTTTAAATATTAACTACTAATTCAATATTAAAATAGCATAAAAATTAGTATGTCCTTAATTATCTAAATTAAAAATTTTCCGTATAAAAATAAATTAATCATTATTTGATGAATGAAGTTTTACACAAATAGCATTCAAAAAAACCTATCATTTGTTTATTTAATTTCTGATGCAATTAAATTAACGCATATAACTTGCGTTATGATTAACAAATCACTTCTCATTATGATTAAACAAATCACTTCTCTTGAGCATCATCTAACAACGTGAATTTTGCAAAGGTAGCAAATTATAATTCTGTAACCATGCTCCCTCCTACACATTGCCAGGATTATCCCTCTGTAAGGTACAGGAGAAACGATTAGTTGGCCTATAGATTCTCACCCGGAGAGATTATCTATTGTTTTATAAAGAAATATTAGTCCGAGCAATAGTAGCGTAGAAAATTGGCAAGCGCCTAAGTAGGACAGATTCAAAAAGAGCGGCGTCATAGGATAGGAAATGGAAATAATTTTAATTTTTAATAATAAAAATTTTAGATGACACGATATTAAAATAAACTAGATGAAAAAAATCCATACTCTCTGTTACATTTTTTTTTCTTTTAAAAGCATTATTGCGTCATGTTTATCTGACCAACATAATTAACAAGAAATAGATTCGTCTGTTTCCATCGTTAAAACCGGATGTTTACCATACCACGCGATACGATATTTTCATAACAAACACATTCCTTTGTCCGAAAATACTTAATCTAAAGACATACATATACAATTTATTATTACTTTTTACTTCTTTTCCTATTAAAAATTAGGTTAATTTCTTTTACGAATTTTTTTCAATAAATTTAAAGAAATCTAAAAAAAAAAAAAAAAAAACATATACATAAATGATGACATAATCAATTCAATAAACGATTTAATATCTTCGCTTTATATTACTATTATTATTTAAAATATTCATTTCATTTCGCTATAATCATGTTTGTCTTGAAAATAAATTTCAAAACACAACATTACGTGAGGGCGTTCCCCAATAAGCCCAAGGTAAAATAAATTAAGACTTATTTTTGTTCATTTTTAACTTTATGCCATGAGAAAAAATTTTCAATGTCATGGGGATATTGTGAAAAGGAAGCATAGCATAACTAGGAAAGTGGAACAACAAATAAGTGGAACCCAAAATAGTTTGGAAGGAAGGAAAAAAGGAAAAAAAATGCAAATCAGCTTACAAAATATGCATTTCCTTCATTGTAGTACGCACCCACCGATTAAATACGATTCTATTTCTGACAACAAACACATCAGAAAACACAAAAAATTAAATTTCTTTCCAATTTTTCCCACGTGTAAAGAAAGGAAATCTTTTTCAAAAAGGATCGTGATCTGTGACAGAAATGCACAGGCCACGGTCCATTGATGCTTTTTTTTTTTTTAAGAGATCCGTTTTAAAATAAGTTCATTTGGCTTTACAAAGTCATTTGAAATATAACTTTTTTTTTTGTAAAACTTTCAGATTTTATTAAAGATTAAAACATTGATCATGACCGATTTCCACTGAAAAAGTAAACTTATGCATTAAAAATTATATTTTATTTACCTTTCTTTAATTTATTGCTAATTACAAGGCAAAATCTTGCATTGGTGAATCTCTAGATTGGATGCACCATCTTAATCTACGCTAAATTTTATTTATTGATTAATTGCTGTTCGACAGGAGACTCAATTTTGATGGCTTTCAGAGAAATGAGCCATTACCAGATATTAGTTTCAAGAATTCATTACGTATTTTATGAGAATGTTGAAAACATGCCACAATTAAAAAAAAATTGCGCCAAAAAATGCTGTTGTGCTTTTTCCTCAATAATACATTAATATGGTCATATTTGTGAACAAATATTTTTAGGCAAGAATAATAAAATTTTTGTGCTACTATAAAAATTGAACTTAAAAATTATCCAATAGCAAAATAACATTAAAAAGCCTGGATTATTCTAGAATAATACTTGTTATAACAAATGCTTGCTAGGAAAATTTTGTTATAAAATAAATTATTCAATATTTACCATTTTCTGACAAGAATTTTTTTGGACTAATTAGCAGTCTTAATTTCAAAAAATGGTTAAAACATGTTAGTTTTCTGATATTTCTCGCCATATGGGTCAATTTTCATTCTTAATAATGTGTGCAAATCCAATACTATATGATAGATGTTATGTACTGGATAATTTTTATTGTACAAAATGGTTACAAGGTGTTTGTTTTCTGATGTTTCTCGTAGCGTATGCGCCAACTCGTACGACGGGGTAGAAAATGCTTTTCTTTGCGCCAATCCAAAATGCCAATCATTTCGATGCGCCAAGATTTTTCGATCACTCTACAGAGAACAAAAATTAAATATACCAATCAGAAAACATGTTTTTTTTTTAAATTTGCATACAGTTCATAAGTTTACAAACATAATTTTCATCACTTTTGCATTAAGAAGGATGCTAAATGCGTCTTCCATCTTTTTCTTCCAATAAATGAGACTTAATAGATGTATAAAAAAACAATAAAATTAGCTGCACACATTAACCTAATGAACAACTTATCCGAAATCAATAATTACATTTAGTACTTAGCAATCAGCGCATGTTGTGGTGTTTGTTTTGATAGATGAAAACTTGATCAATTTTTTTTAATATTCCGCAGGCCCCATTTAAAATGCAGGTTCACACAGATTGTGTGTGAACTGTAGATCTCATATTCCATTTAAAATACAGGTTTTATTTTACGACATTTACAAAAAAGCACACAAGATCTTAATAGCATCTACATTTTCATTGCATGGCCCCTTGGCATCGCACTGTTACACCCCAACTGAGACCCATCTAAATAAAAGGGTCTTGATGTCGGCCGTTTGTTCGGCAACAAAAGCCCGCTAGAAACTTCTGCAAGCTCTCTGCAATAACTCAATTCCTGAAGGCCCTCTCACCACTCATAATGGCATTACACCAGTCAATACAATGCGTAATGTTGGTAAAGCCAAGCAAATATTATCTTTCGCCTTTGCGCAGTGTTATCACCATGCTTCTACTGCATAATTCGACGCGGAGCAACATCATTTGATCATCATCAGACCATACTTGCAATACCCCCCATTTCATTTGGGCAGTACGATATTCCACTCTAGAGCATCTATTCACCAAAACACGCCATCTTTCCTTTATGACTTTTTAACGTCATTTCTTTTTTTGTGGTATCATTTTTCCATGCATAATACATTATTTTTTATCACAGTAGCACACAAAGAGTCTACAAATTCCGCAGTTCCTAAAATATTGCCACACTAAGACCGAAAACCTACAACCACTCTAAGCGATTGGATGTTCTCAGTTGGATGCAAATTTGGATGTTCCTCACAACCAATTGTGTGGACTCTTGCTGTCATACTGAATAACATTACTGAACTCGAGAGAGCCATAGCTGATATGTACGATGTTTAATGCTAATTCTTTACTTTAACCATTAAAAAAGATAAATAAAAACTATAAAATTATCCTGGAAAGAACCAGCCATGTCAAATGCCATTCTGTAATAGAACTAATTCATTACAGGACGAAGCTAAATTAAAAAGTGTGGAATACAAAAGCCTGGTTTTTTCCTAATGCAGCTGGCAAATAGACCGTGATCTTTTTATACCATAAGGGCTGCACCGACGTTACTCACTTTGCAATACCCAGGGTGCGCGTGTAACATGAAGTTAAGCCACGGACGCCGAGTAACAATGCCCCCTCAACGCTCTACGATCCTATTAGGACCGGGACCTACGGTTTAAAGTGGATTCCGAACCACTACAAATACCCATGGCAACGCCGGGATTTGAACCCGATACCTGTGGTACCGAGCGCCAGAGCGCTAGCCACTCGGCCATTAATTGTTGATACAGCCATTTTAAAAGGAAAGTGAAGTGGAATACAGACTCGATATTGTCTATGTCATAAAGACTCGCACATAGAATTATCAATAGTAAAAAAACTTTGAAATATTCTATTTCAAGACTTTTTGTTTTATACCTGAAAACAGGTCAAGATTTTTCGACTACTCTGTTTAAAAAAAAAAAGAATCAAATATATCAATCAGAAAACATATGATTTTTTTTTTTTTTTAAATTTGCATACAATTCATAAGTTTACAAACTTTATTTTAATCGTTTTTGAATTAAGAAGAATACACAATGCTGTCTTCCGTCTTCTTCCAATTAATGAGACTTTTAATAGATGTATAAAAAAAAGAATAAAATTCGCTGCGCGCATTAATCTAATGAACAACTTATCCGAAATCAATAATTACATTTGGAAAAAACAGGTAATTATGAAAGGTCTTTACACAAGTTAGAGGCAATTAGAGAAATGATGCCTAATTGAGATTTCTAATGTTGAGAAGAATTTCCTATTATTTTACACAATCTGAGATTTGCCAAAAACTTTTGCCTACAAAACAAATTATCACGGAGTTTGGGAATACTTTAGTTAACATAAAATCAATATTTTTCTCAACAATCATAATTTTCTTTAAACGGCTGAATAATTAAATTACACGCTAAACATAACAAAAGTATGAAAATATTATTTAAACTGTAAAAACTTTTTATAATAAACAAGTTCTACCAGCCCATGCCTGAGCAAAACATTTATAAGTGTTTTTTATTGTTACAAAATTAATATTTTAACTATTAACATAAAAAAGATATATAACATATTTTTTTAAATCTATACATATTATTTTAAAAAAATTCCAATTTCATTCATCTTAATATTAATCAAGACTTATTATAAGTAATTATTATGTATAATTAAATACATTATTGTTAAGTTTTTATTAAAGTATAATTAAATATTATACTATATAAATTAAATGTAAATAAAGTATATTTTATTTTTATAATATTTCTTATGCCTAAATTTTAGACAGTTTAATGCAAAATTTTTCGATTTAGTTTTAATAAATAAGTTATTTATTTTTTTTGTATATCAAAAGTCTTTTTCCATATAAAAATATGCTATTTAATTTTCCTTTGAATAATGCCTTCAATCCTAATAATATAAATCCTTAACCAAGAACCTACCCTTGACAAAATTTAATGAAACAGCTAAAAAACTTTAAACAAAAGTTTATAGAGTTGCTTAAAAACTGAGTCACTATATCATAAAATACTTTTTAATTCATTATTCGAACGCCAAATTATATTAAAATATATATTAAGTTGACCTTGTATAGTATTATTTTAATTAATTTAATATTTATTCTTAATGCCTATTGTATTTGAAATTTTGACCTAAATTTATTGTGTAGATAAATATTCTGCTGCAATTTTTCCATTTTCTTTAGATTTTGCTCTATAATTATTTTACAATTATTTTGATATATCTTTTACTCGCTTTACATTTATCTCCATTATTATTCTACTGTAAACATTATTTAAGCTTTTCATATTCTTTTGTACTGCATTTTCCATTTTCTTTTAAAATTAAGGAATTAATTTTAATAATAATGCAAATTAATTATTATTAAATTAATTATTAATTAAATTAATTTTAATATAATTTAAAAAAATAATTTTAATTAAAATAAAGAAATAAATTAATAAATTATATTAAAAATAGATTTTTAATGTTTATTTAAAATACTTATGTTATATTTAATAACAAAAAATAATTTCTTTTCATTTGTTAAGCTTCACCAGAAACTGAAACAAACCAACTTTCACGGTAGAAATTCGGCATCGTATATTTAAATGAATTAAATTAATTAAACGCAGCTGTTCATTTTAAATCACCTTAATTAAAGTGTAACACGTGCCAAAGTTCCCTAACTATTTCCGTGCTTTCTCCTGAATTTCCAGTGGCACCAGCTCCGCTTTATTACTGACAGTTTTAATGTCCATCTGCTACTCATTCATGGCATATCTGAATTAATGTCATAATATAACGTCGGCAGAATGAAATATTTGCAGATTAGTATATGAAATTTTCATATACATCAAATGCTGTTTGGAGAAAATGGATATATAACTGACAGTTTATAATGGATACTATGGATAATAAATTTTTATAAACAAAGTCTAGTTCAAAACGCTTAAATGTAGACATAATTTGTTTTTATTGAAGATTACCTTTAAAATTAGTGAATTATTAATATTTATAGAAAAAAAAGTCCCAATTTATATGTTCTTTATCTTTAAGAATTTTAAATTACCCTTCCAATTATAATTAAGAAAACTCATTTAGAATAATTAATAATAATAATTAATAACATTTAATTAAGAATCTCATTTTTGCTGACATTTTGCTAATAATTTTTTTTTTTGCAATTATATAGATTTATCTTTTACTCCCTTTACACTTATGTTTATTATTATTCTAACGTAAAAAGTATTTATAATATTTTCATATTCTTTTGGTCTGTATTTTTCAACTTTTTTTTTAAATTAAAAAATAAACTAATTTTACTAATAATATAAACTTATTATTATTAAAATTAAATTAATTTTACTATTTTAATTAGAAATTTAAATAAATTAATTATAATTAAAATAAAGACATAAATTATATTAAAATTAGATTTTTAATATTTATTTAAAATACTTATGTTATATTTAATAACAAAAACTAATTTTTTTTCATTTGTTAAGCTTCACCAGAAACTGAAAGAAACCAACTTTCACGGTAGAAATTCGGCATCGTATATTTAAATGAATTAAATTAATTAAACGCAGCTGTTCATTTTAAATCACCTTAATTAAAGTGTAACACGTGCCAAAGTTCCCTAACTATTTCCGTGCTTTCTCCTGAATTTCCAGTGGCACCAGCTCCGCTTTATTACTGACAGTTTTAATGTCCATCTGCTACTCATTCATGGCATATCTGAATTAATGTCATAATATAACGTCGGCAGAATGAAATATTTGCAGATTAGTATATGAAATTTTCATATACATCAAATGCTGTTTGGAGAAAATGGATATATAACTGACAGTTTATAATGGATACTATGGATAATAAATTTTTATAAACAAAGTCTAGTTCAAAACGCTTAAATGTAGACATAATTTGTTTTTATTGAAGATTACCTTTAAAATTAGTGAATTATTAATATTTATAGAAAAAAAGTCCACCCAATTTATATGTTCTTTATCTTTAAGAATTTTAAATTACCCTTCCAATTATAATTAAGAAAACTCATTTAGAATAATTAATAATAATAATTAATAACATTTAATTAAGAATCTCATTTTTGCTGACATTTTGCTAATAATTTTTTTTTTTGCAATTATATAGATTTATCTTTTACTCCCTTTACACTTATGTTTATTATTATTCTAACGTAAAAAGTATTTATAATATTTTCATATTCTTTTGGTCTGTATTTTTCAACTTTTTTTTTTTTTTTTTTTTAAATTAAAAATAAACTAATTTTACTAATAATATAAACTTATTATTATTAAAATTAAATTAATTTTACTATTTTAATTAGAAATTTAAATAAATTAATTATAATTAAAATAAAGACATAAATTATATTAAAATTAGATTTTTAATATTTATTTAAAATACTTATGTTATATTTAATAACAAAAACTAATTTTTTTTCATTTGTTAAGCTTCACCAGAAACTGAAAGAAACCAACTTTCATGGTAGAAATTCGGCATCGTATATTTAAATGAATTAAATTAATTAAACGCAGCTGTTCATTTTAAATCACCTTAATTAAAGTGTAGCACGTGCGAAAGTTCCCTAACTATTTCCGTGCTCTCACCTGAATTTCAAGTGGTAGCAGGTCCGCTTTATTACTGACAGTTTTAATGTCCATCTGCTACTCATTCATGGCATATCTGAATTAATGTCATAATATAACGTCGCCAGATAGAAATATTTGCAGATTAGTACATGGAGTTTTCATATGCATCAAATACTGTTTGGGTAAAATGGATATATAACTGTCAGTTTATAATGGATACTTGAAATAATAAATTTTTATATACGAAGTCTAGTTCAAAACGCTTAAATGTAGACATAATTTGTTTTTATTGATGATTAGCTTTAAAATTAGTGAATTATTAATATTTATCGCAAAAAAAAAAATGCCCAATTTATATGTTCTTTATCTTTAAGAATTTTAAATTACCCTTCCAATTATAATTAAGAAAACTCATTCAGAATAATTAATAAGAATAATTAATTAATAACATTTAATTAAGAAAACTCATTTTTGCTGACATTTTGCTCATAATTATTTTACAATTATATAGATTCATCTTTTACTCGCTTTACACTTATGTTTATTATTATTCTAACATAAAAAGTATTTATAATATTTTCATATTCTTTTGGTCTGTATTTTTCACTTGTTTTTTTTAAATTAAAAAATAAACTAATTTTAATAATTATATAAACTTATTATTAATAAAATTAATTAAATTAATTTTAATATTTTATAATAATTTTAAATAAATTAATTTTAATATTTTAATAATAATTTTAAATAATTTAATTTTAATTAAAATTAAGAAATAAATAAATTATATTAAAATTAGATTTTTAATATTTATTTCGAATACTTATGTTATATTTAATCAAAACAAATTTCTTTTCATTTGTTAAGCTTCATCAGAAACTAAAGGAAACAGTCTTTTCACGGTAGAAATTCGGCATCGTATATTTAAATGAATTAAATTAATTAAACGCAGCTGTTCATTTTAAATCACCTTAATTAAAGTGTAACACGTGCCAAAGTTCCCTAACTATTTCCGTGCTTTCTCCTGAATTTCAAGTGGTACCAGCTCCGCTTTATTACTGACAGTTTTAATGTCCATCTGCTACTCATTCATGGCATATCTGAATTAATGTCATAATATAACGTCGGCGGATAGAAATATTTGCAGATTAGTATGTGAAATTTTCAAATGCATCAAATGCTGTTTGGAAAAATGGATATATAACTGTCAGTTTAATGGATTAAATTTTATAAACGAAGTCTAGCTCAGAATATTTAAAAGTAGACATAATTTGTGTTTATTTTAAAAGATTAGCTTTAAAATGAATGAATTATTAATATTTATTGTAAAAAAAATATCCTAATTTATATGTTTTTTATCTTTAAAATTAAAAATTTTAAATTACTCTTCCAATTTTAACTAAATTTAACTCATTTAATGAATAAATAATTAAGAATAATTGATAATTAATAATAATTAATTAATGACATTTGATTAAGAAAACTCATTTAAACTCACTTAATGGCTTAAACGAGATGCAAGATGTTCGTAATTATCTGGATCCGAAACACTCGCTAAAAATGATAGAATTTAATAAATTTACCCTCGAAAAAAAAAAAATTTTTTTTATTAAATCTTTAAAATCACTAATTTCAGTGATATTCAGGTAAATCTTCATTGGCGCAACAATCCCGTGTTGGGCCAAGGCCGTCTGTTCTCTGACAGATTTCGAGACATGAGATGTTTTCTTTTTACGCGGTAGGGTTGTCAGCCCTATGCCCAACGCTCTACAATCATATTAAATCGGGACCTACAGTTTAAAGTGGATTATTCAGGTAAATAACATGCTAATAATGATTCTCAGCACTTGCTTTTTATTACAAACTCTATTGTCAGTGCATCGAAGCGATGTGGTTGGTCAGCCGTGAAAGAATTCAGAATTTGTTTCAGTATTCATTTATTTTCTATTTCTTTTGAAATAGGAATAGTTGCAATCTTCAGACCTCTTCGTAACTTAGTAGCTGTTTAATGCTTCATTTTTGTACATTAAATTTCTAACATATTCTAAACTTGGAGAAAGAAGTAATCCAAAATCACATTGAGAAACAAATCCCATCCCCCTCCTGACACGTCAGGGACACACATTCCGAAGAGGAATTTCGACAACAAACTGGTTTCCTTTGGAAGAGGGCGTGACAATTTAACTTTGTGATCGCAGAATAGATTCTATAACAAAAAATACTTATAAATTTAGAGTAATGATTCTTTGAAAAACATGATTTTATTATTAAGTGATGTGATATAAATTATATAAATATATTATTATTATTATTAAGTGATGTGATGTAAGAAAAGAAAAAGATTTTATTGTTAAATGAAAGCAGGCTAACAGTTCTCTAATAAAGGGATAATTTTTTTTCACAATATGAAAGTCGTAGGTAAAGTTAATTTGAGAAACATCATTCTCTTGATTATTTTTTGTTTGCTATGTTTTTTTCAAAATAAAATATATTCATTAATTTGATTCTAAACTCTAATTTATTCACGAAATTGTTATTGGCTTTAACACAAACTATGTTATCTTTCTAGTGTTCGTAAAAAGGTTCACTTTTGATATTTTTGAAAGTAATGTAATTTATTTACATAAATGCTTTAAATAAATAATAAGAATTAAATAAATAATAATTATCATTAGTAAAGAGTCACCGTATCTTTATCAGCATACAGTAAAATAGATTAGCATGTATAGTATTACAAAAAGTTTCATCTCGGTAGTCAAAAAAAAATTTCTTGGATGGAAAAAAATATGCAAGATGTTTCTCTTAATCATATTGACTTTAAACAGTAATTTGAAAAGAACAAAATACGAAAGAGGAGTAATATGTACATAAAGATTCGGGTTTTCTCACATGCAACACGAAAAAGAGGCCCATTTATCGTTAAAAGTCCACCCGGAAGGCACTATCTTCTCCCATCAATCTTCCACATCAGATCCATCGATGTTCTATCCCAGGGATGGGCAAACTACGGCCCGCGGGCCAACTCCGAACCGTCGGAAAGTTTTATCCGGCCCACGGATAGAACTTTAATTTTCCTGTCCGAGGTAAATTAAAAGAAATATATATTTATACATTATATATCCGTCTCCTTTTCTACTTTGATTAAATATTTTTTTCTTCCTCTTTTCAAAGGACTGATGATTTTTTTACTTTCTCTATTTTTGTTCTACAAAACATAAATCGACGGAAATAGCAAGAACAGACTGCTTTCAATCGGTAAAGTGTTAAAAGCGGAAGTTGTTTATTAGTTACAGCTTTAGATTGGCGCCGACAAGCGTTATCTCTTTTTCGGGAAACAGACATATGGGAATCCAATATAGGGGAATTAGACCTTACATGTGGCAGACTGTGCATTTTAAACTCCAGCCAGCGGCTTTTTCTTTTGGCACGAATTCTAATATCAATGATTGCGTCATTTTCCGAGATAAAATTCAGTTAATGAAGTTAGTTCACTTAATGAAGTTACCCTCAGTAAATGAAAAGAAACTTAAGAATTATGAAGATGACTTGAAAAAAACTGCATTTTGAGTTCGAACGCAGATTTCAAGATTTCAGTGCCATTAAGACAGAACTGGATATTTTTACCACGTCTTTCAACGTAAATTGTGAAGCAGTGAGGTCAGGTTTGCAGGTTGAGTTGCAATCTAACAATCATCTCAAGCAGTTGTTTCTAATTATGTTAAAGTTAGAGTTTTACAAATCATTATCGAAAGTAAGTTGCCCAAATTTAATATCTCACGCCCAGAAAATTAGTGCTATGTTTGCTTTATCTTATATATGTGAACAAGTGTTTTCAACTATGAACCTCAGAAAGAATTATTTCAGAAGTAGACTGACAGATGAGCATTTAGCCTCGTTCCTTAGAATCAGTACATCTCATTCGAGCTTCAATATAAGGAACTTTTAAAAATGAAATCTCAATTTTATTCATCTCATTACACATATTTAAATTGCAATACTTGTATATAGTTTTTAAAATTTTAGAAAAATTCATCTCGGCCCGCCGCATTTTTTTTTTTTTTTTTTTTTTTTTTTTTTTTTTTTTTCCCGATTTTTGGCCCGCGACCGAAAAGTTTGCCCATCCCTGTTCTATACCATGGCTCCCAACATTGGGAAAGGAAAATTCGAGAGACTTATGTGAATAGATTTTATAGTATAGGGAATTTTAAGTAATAGGGCTTTTACGAAATAAGCACATCTCTACTAAAAATAAACAAATTATAAGGAATAAAATAAAAAGCAAAAAATTGCTTTTGGATTTACCAATACAGATATTAATATTCCTTTGAGTGAAGACTATTTAAAACAAGTACATTTTCGCAAATAAAATTGATAAATAATTAAAATACGTCTATTGTTATTTATAGTTCACATTTTTCTTGACTACATGAAATATATAATTAATTTATCATAACTGCTGTGCTTTCATATGGTACATGTAAATGCATAAATAATAAACACGAAATAAGATGTTTATTTTTACCTGATAAAAAAAAATCCCTACAATTCAACAATTTGATAAAATACATAGAAAATAAAAGATGCTACGCTAATCTTTTTATAGAACCCTATCATATTTTAAAGTTTAATTTAATTTATCTTTTTTTTTCTATCACAGTGAAAAAATGATGATGAAATGATGAGTCGTTTCTTTCGAGGCGGGAAAATGATCGACATGTATTTTATTTATTTTTTCCCAACCACACTCAAGTCAAGACTCAGTTCCCAAAATTTTTTTCCCTCTTTTGTTAAGCCGCCATGCCCTATTTCAAGGTCGTGATGCTAGGCATAAAGATAGATATTTTCACGCCCACATATTCGCTTTTTATAATTTCATTCGCAATGGATTATTTTAACATTTCATCGATAGCGATATTTTTCGAAATTCTCCCTATTTCATGTACAAAAATGTCTTTTTTAAGGGAAATTTTGATGGAGGTCTACATACAACTAGGGAATTTGGGAAAAAGTGCTGCAATTCGAGTCTCTCGAATAAATAGGGAGAGTGATATGTATACCATCCTCATACATAAATAATCGGGTTTGAATTGGTTTGGTTGTCGCTCTGCGGTCCTTTTGTGCGCGCTTTAAGTTAATTAGACCGCGACCTACATTTTAACGTGGATTCCGAACACTACTACTACTACCACATCACATCACATAACTGTGCCTACAGCTGAGTTACCCCTTTGCAGTTTAGGAATGATGTGGGTGAGAAGTCTGATTGGGCTCTGTGATGCCCTACGGTCATGTGAGACCGGGACTTACGGCTTAGTGATTTCCGAACAACTGCAAACATCCATGGCACACCGGGATTCGAATCCGAAACTTGCGGTACCGAACGACAGATATTCCGAACCATTATCAAATATCCATACCACCGCCAGGATTCGAACCTAAAGTCTATGGTATCAAGGTCGGAGCGCTAGTCAATTGGCCATCAGCCTGTCGATAGGGTGAGGCATAGCACTAGGTACTAAGATGAGATGTAATAAAAAGAAAAAGAATCAAGTAGACTCGATGGAGATTGTGACAATATGTACAGCCCGACTCGTGGCTCAGTGGCAACGGGACATTAGGTGAGTATTAAGGCGGATGTTCCATCCGCCGCAGGTAACATTGTTATAGACACTGTTTCAAACAAAATGAGGAGGCTCGAAGGCGTTTGTGATGTTCAGCATCTTGCCTCGTGAGTCAAACTACTTGATGTGAGTGTTTCGGGTTTTTTTTTCCATACGATACGCAAATGTAGGGGAGATTAACCCTAAAAAAAGTCCTCCCCCCCCCCGGAAGGCACAGCCTTCATTCTTAGACACGGCGCCAAATCAGACTTCTACCTACGGGTGCTTCATTACAACAGAAGTTACCCCCCCCTCTCCCTTCCCACCTTCTTTGAGACCTAACGGATTCTTGGAATTGTTCTAGATGTTGCTGCGTATCAAGTGGGATAATGAAAAATAAACAATATGTACAAACGCACCTCGCATCGATAGGCAAGTTTCCAGAATTTTCGCTAAAACGATGCAGAAATAGGGGGTTAGTTTTTCCTTACTTATCATCCATGAGATGTACCTTGCATACATAAATCAAACACGAGATTCACCAATACTCACAAAAAAAACGAAGAAAAAAAATCATGAACATTATTCGTTCCAAATCTAATTCCACGATTATTACGCTACAAAATAAATTACGAAACTTCCGTTCGTAGAATTTACACGAATTAGGCCGGATATGCGATAGGATGTGATTTCACATTTTAAACTTCAATATTTCTGAGAAAATTCATTTAACATGCAGATCGGCTACCCAAATCAAAGGGTTACTCATGAACTTTTTATTTAAAGTAAATATTTTTTCCTATTAAAATTTCTCAAATGATATTTATTCTCATGCAAGTTTTATTTAATACCGATTCCTTTTAAATTCACCACATAATTAAATACTAGGAAAGTCCGTCATTAAATTGAAACAGAAGGGCTTCTAAGTAATTAGATAAATTCAAGATAATAAATTATTCCTTATTCTTATAACATTCGATTTCCATTTCATTGGGGAAAAACAGTAACTAATTTAGAATATTATTTTGAAATAACTGAGTAATTTTGAACAATGAAAATATATAGACAGATAATATGATGAACAGTTAAAAATAGACAGATCAACAGACAATCTTGAAAAACAATCTTGTTTGTTAAAAACAGACTCATCTTGATTAGCAATATAAAGTAAATTATTGACAAGGATTCGTTTTTACTTTCTTATTATAAGTAATTGTGTTTAGATTTTTTTTTTTTTTTTTTTTTTTTGCATTTTGTGTAACGCAAATTCTAGTTAAATGAAACAATGAAATAGAGAAAAAAAACACTGCCAAATCATTTTCAAAAAATGCAATATTTTCTCTTTATATGTAACAAAAATGTATTTATTAAAATTAAAAACGTTAACTCAAATGTCAGTTATTAATGTTATAAAAATTAGTTTGAGGTTATTCGGTTATAACAGTGAATATGTAGTAAATTCATCGTTATCCAAGACGTATCAAGGAGATCTGCATCATTGCACTTACACTGCACCACAATAATTTGGAATACAGAAATTTTATTTTATGAAAGATTTTTCGGTGCACGGATTTATCGCTCCCTTCCACAGCATAAACTCTGGTTCTTTTTCACTTGGATTTAAAAAAATGAGTATTCTCAGTTTCTGAGTTTTAATAAAAACTGTAAAAAGAGCTTTATTTCTAATAACCAAGCAGTAAAAAAGGCTTAAATTGGTTCTAGTAACTTAGTTCGTTCTAATTTGTTAACTGTTTATTATGCGCTTTTAGAGGTGATAAGATATTCAGTAATTATAAAGTTTGAAAAAAGAATCCCGATTCATCCTTTTTCCGCCACTGAGTCTGAATCGTGTTCAAGATACATATGGTACATTTCCTATTATCTCTTTTATTATACCAGCAAGACTCTTATTATGATTTCTCGCAGATCAGATACCCAATTGCGGACTGATGGGTAATTGGCTAGCGCTCTGGCCTTTGGTACCACAGGCTTCAGGTTCGAATCCTGGTGATAGCATGGATGTTTGTTAAAATGTAGGTGCTACTCTAATTAACCTAAAGTGTGACCGTAGAAAGACAAACCAAACCTTTTAATATACGAGGGGAGTGGTGATGTCACCGAAGAAGGCTCGTAATTCAAACAATCTAGTGATGGCTCGTATGTCAACGTATCACTATAGTAGAGACTTTCCAGACTACAGATTTTTTTTATCCCACTAATGATGAAGACAAAAGGACTAGGATCGCTTGTTTGGTTTTGCACTGATTTCTCACAGATCAGATATCTAACGCTCTAATAACAATTGATGAAAAGTATTCATCATCATCAATAGCACGACAGTCCAAAGTGGGCAAAAACCTTTGAAGAGATTTCCATGCATTCCTCTGAGTGACAAGGGTCCTCCAATTCCTAACCTTTAGTACAGCAAAATCTTTTTTAACTGCGTCTATTCATCGCAACTTGCGTAATCCTCTTCCTCTTTGTCAAAACGAGCTTTATACAGGGTTTAAATCACTCATTCTAAATACATGAGCAGCCCAACTAATCTGTTGACCTTAATAAATTTTATAATATCTGGGTCTTTATAGCATCTATAAATTTCTGTGTTATGCCGTCTTCTCCAGCAATCACTTTACCTAACACCTCCAGGAAAGGCCCTTTAAATCGTCCGCACAAATATACCTAAATTGACTTCATCAGATTTTGCCAAAGTCTACGTTTCAGAGCAATTGACGAAAATAGGTCTAATAAGGGCTTTATATAACAAGAACTGCTATTTTTTCTGAAGTTTTTCTGCTTATGAACTGCTATTTAAACAGTTTTCTTAGCCCAAAAAATGCCTTATGAAAGCAACTCTGTTTTTTATTTCACATATTATTTTGACAATTTCTGAGAAGAAAAGTATTACATATTTATTTTAAAGAATGTTTTCTTCCTTATTATCGACCTAGTACTGTGTCCAAAAGGTCCAAAGACCAATTTCAAATTCCCGGAGCTTATGGAATTTCAATTTTTTTTCTTTCTTAGGTTGCTGGCACTGTCCGTGACATATGTGTGAAATTTGATATCAAAATATTCATTAGTGTTTGAGTTACGCTTGGTTTTGTGAGATGCTACAACCGATTCCGGTGATTTTTGAAATGCCTGAATTAATTGAGCAAAGAACTTGCATTAAATTATGTTTGCGGAAAAGTATAGAATGTTGCAGAAGACATTCGGTGAGCATTCCTATATCGGAAATAAATGTTTAGAAGTGGAATAAACAGTTCAAAGAAGGCAGAGAACGCGTTGGAGACGAAGAACCCTCTGATCGATCATATCATCAACCTCACTTCCAAAATTATTAAAGATCTGGTGTTGGCAAACCGTCTATTTACAATTATAGACTTTGCTAATGATATTGGAATTTCAAAAGGATCGGTCAATTCCATTTTGGGCCTCAAACGCATCAAATCTCGATTGGTACCGAAAACACTGAATGCGCCAGCTCACACTGCATTGATTCTTCGTAACTTTTTAGCCAAAAAATAAAACCCATATCGTTCCACAACCACCGTATTAACACCGTGCGACTTCTGGCTATTCCCCAAACTCAAAAGACCACTCCGGGGACACCGTTTTGAGTCGATTGAAGAGATTCAACGTGAATCGCCGCGCGCTTTGAAGACCCCTGCCGATGACTTGTTAGCATACATTGAGGATTGGAAAAAAGTTGGCATAAGTGCATTGGATTCGGAGGGGATTACTTTGTAGGCATTGAATTATATTTGGAAGAATAAATAACGAGTTTTTGAATTAAAAAAAATAATTGGTCTTACTTTTTGGTCACAGTAATTGCATTGTAATTAGTACATAGAACAAAAAAATGCATCTTTATCTTTTAAGTGTATCTTATCTTGAATGTATCCTAATCACAGGAATCACTGCCTGCCTCCTGGCATATTTATTGCATCGTAATTATGAAGCATCATTTCGTAGAAAACGGAAGTTGTCGCGGATCATTCCGCAATGCTAGAAAATGAGGCGAGAAAGCAACTTTCGTTTCTCCCTTAATTCCAGCAACTTGGATTATGAATGCGTTAAGAAGGAATTTCTCCCCACCCCCACCCCCAAATCTTCGAAATATGTTGGGAACGAAACATAATTGCAACGAAGGATAGTTACGCATAATTCGTTCTGTTGTAAGGTGCTGAACTGCAGAAATATTTATTATTATGATTACTTTTAATATTTTTTTTACGATAATGATAAATTGTAATAAATATGTTGTAATTGGTTTACAAAATATTAAATTTAAATATTATTCCATTGTTGTAATTTAAAGATAAGTCATAAATATTTATTAGACTTTAACAAAATACTAATGTAGTCCGATATCTCATGTTTTATACAAAATACATCTATGTCACTGCAGAATTGTACTACATAATCTTGAATCAAATGAATAAAAAAAAAAATTTGTGAAACACATTAATATCAAATACAATGTCTTTTATTTGAAAGTCATGTTTACATCTGCTTTTAATGAGTATCCTATTTTAAGTGAAAATGAAGAAAGCTGAAAATTTCCATAAACAATGAACAACCCATGAAGCAGTAAAGGCGGGATAAATGCAGAATATGTTAATTTAACGACAGCTGTGGATTAATAAATCTTCTTTAATGGCGCAACAGCCCCTTCGTCTTCCGAAACATGAGATGTTTTCATTCTTACCGGTTACGGTTGGCAGCCTTACAACCAACGTTCTATGGTCATATTAGACCAGAACATACGTTTTAAAGTGGATTCTTAATCTCTGCAAACATCTATGGCACCACCGGGACTCGAACCGGAAATCTGTGGCACTGAGGGCCAAAGCAAATAAACAATTAACATTTTGAAATATATCCTAGAAAAATTAAAAACTATTTTTATGAAATAAACGTTCTAAATAAAAAATTTTTGTTTGTTGTTGTATCTCAGTCTCATTCGTGTAAGCCACGAACACCCAGCATTTTGCATGTCGTAAGTGAGAAACACCGAAAACCTCCCACACGCAACTTGACTATCAATGTGTTCATTCACTGACACACGCACATTGTCACAATCTCCATCGAGTTTTGTCTCGTTTCTGTAAGAACCTCATCGCTCATCGGTGGGCTTTCCGGGACTTGCATAAGTGAAATACGAGGTCCAACGATGCTCAACAAAAATTTTTAACTGATAATCTGGTCGAGAAATTTAAATTGTTTAAAAGAATTTATCGAAATAATTAATAAATTTATCGTTTTGTATAAATTCACCGAATTATAAATATCTCAGAAAACAAAACATGCAGATATATATTTAAATAAAATAAATTTCTATAAAACAAATTAAAAACAGCAAAAGCACCAAATCGATTAGAATTTCATTATATATATATATATATATATATATATTTATAAGCAAATTACACAATAAATTACTCCCCCTCGTTGGCAAAATAAGGTTGAAAGAAGATGTTCCGTCTGCATCCAAATTTCCTTTGCATGCAGTTCCCGTCGCTATAATAGAGAGTTTTGCATACCGTACGTTAGTTACCGTAGGACGTCCGTTAGCTTTTTCTCCCTAGCGCGCATGCTCATAGGAAACAATTTCCTATGAACATGCGCCCTAGGGAGAAAAGCTAACGGACGTCCAAACTACGGTATGCAAAAACTCTCTATTATCTCGCTAAAAGGTTGGGATGGACCTTTATTCACTAACTGTAGCAATTCCTGTCGAGTTCGGAAGCAGTTTTGGTGCGCAATTCGTCCCTCTCTGTTAGGAGTTTTTTCTGACCACGATGCTGGCATCGTGTTTCATGGTATGTTACACCACTGCTTAGAGAAACGTTGAACAGTAAGCTGCGAAACATCACGTCTCGCATGAACCGTGCGGCCACGGGCACGGCCAAACACGACCACCCTTTTTTGCCCCTCTGCCGTATCCTAGCACTTGCTCATAGCTTTTCACAATTCCCGCTAGAAACGAAAATTTCTCGTTGAACGTTACTGTTCAGCACGTGGGCTCGATCCCTGCGACATCAGTAAAAGTTCAACGACGCCTCTCTGCTTGCCGGCATACGATTTTGTGTTAGATTTACTACCTTAAATTGTATTTGAAACAATAAATCCAATACAAAATCGTAGCGGAATTTATGATTTGTTATTTTAAATTACCCTAATTAGCTATAAAGGGATAAAATCAAATTCGATTTTCAGTAACCACCTGTTTTCAAATTGGAGATTGGTTTGGTTTGTTGCTCTATGGTCATCTTGTGCCCACTTTAGGCTAATTAGACTGGGACCTTAGTTTAATGTGGATTCCGAACCCCAATCAAACATCCATGCCAACGCCAGGATTCGAACCTAAAGCCTGGGGTACCAAAGGCCTGAGCGCTAGCCAGTTGGCCAGCAGGCTGCGTCATAGTGGACAACATTAAATGCCAAATAAGAAATTCTGATTTTTCTCGGGCCTCAAATTAACAAAATTAAATTAATCTTGATAAAAAAAAATTCTTACAATATTAAAAATGGTTATAATTTTTTTTGCTTTGAACTTTTTGACGGAAGTATGAAATAAAAATTCAGCGCATTAGTAAACGTAAAAAAAATTACAAGGCATTAAAAAAAATAGTTGCAGAAAAAAAAAATTCAATGAAAACATACATTATGACCCGAGTCGTGGCTCAATGGCATGTGGCTGGCGTACATTAGTTCTGAAGTTCAATCCGCTGGCGGATTTGTTGTAGACACTGTTTCAAAGATTAGGAAACTCGATGTCGTTTGTAATGTTCAGCATCTTGTCTCGTGAGTCGGACTACCTGATGGGAGTTTTTCCGGGTTTTCTCCCATACAATATGCAAATGCCGGTTTGTTCTCCTTAAAAGTCCTCCCAAAAGGCATTGCCCTCCTTCAGTTACACGGAGCCAAATCCGACTTCTACCTACGGGTGCTCCGTCACAACAGAAGCTGCCCTCTTTCCCTCCATCCGTGAGAAGACTCCTCGTGGGATGTTCGTCCCGCACTGCAGGACATTGAGGATTAGACACAACACACATATATTGTTAACACTAATTCACAAAATGCTTGAAAGATGTAACTGCAGACTTATTTTGAATAAGGAACGTCATAAGAAAAAAAAATGTTTTTGCACTTCGTAATTTCCTTTCTTTTTCAAAATTTCATGATGATTTCGCTCGCCTCAAAATTGTGCTAAAATACTAATCAGCGGTATTTAGAAATCCATATCACATTTCGGACATTTAATTAAATAATGAAGCAATAGTCATATGAGAGTGGAGTTTGCACTAAAAAATTCCAACGTAACGAGCTTTCTTGTTTTTTGGCATACAAAAATTTTGTAAAAATTTTTTTGTACAAAATGCGTTATAATAGCATTATATATATTGCAAAATTATAGAAACATTCTAAGCAAAATATTATAATTTACATTAGATTTTATTAAAAGACTTTGTAATTAAATTCTTGATATAAGGTGGAACCTAATATCTATACCCGGCGTTTATTTCGCAATAGTTGATAGCAGACACATACACAAAAAAAACCTTTCAAATTAGATTTATATTCATGTTCATGTATTTTTATATTTTATAATTTAATATTGGAGAATGTGAAAAAGTTTATTTTTCATATAGTCCTCCGGTCAGTAAAATCTAAATGTAACACAAGTTTCAGTACTGTGTCGCAAAAATCACTCGAGATATTTCGTGCCCAAGGATTGTTTCCCCCTTCATTGATGGGTTGGTTATAAAATTAAAGTGATTCGAGATTGAAATGAGGGTAAAAATCCCCTTTAAATTTCAAAAAAGGGGATTACCCGGTGGGAGTTTTCCGGGTTTCCTCCCATACAATACGCAAATGCGGGGTAGTTCTCCCTAAAAGGTCTCCAGTAAAGCACTTCCTTCAGCGCCATAGAGCCAAGTCAGACATTTACCTACGGGTGCTCCCTCGCAACAGAAGCTACCCCTTTCCCTCTATCCGTGAGTAGACTACTCATGGGATGTCCGTCCCGGTCTGGAGGACGCTGAGGATTAGCAACAACAATAACAACAAAACCTTTCGTCACATAGAACGTTATGTTTGTTAGGTCGAGTATAAATATTTACGAAGTATAACTATAGGAAACAGGGTACTTTTATACTGGACTGTATAAAAGGTTAATTTTTTTTTTTAACTTTCACTTTCTACAATTTTAAATTTATACACAAAATACCACAGCATGAATATAAGTGTCATTTGAGACATTTTTGTAATTATATGCTTGCCAAAATAAAGGCCAGTTACAGTGAGCAGGTTTCACCGGGTGTGGACGTGTGAAAAATAGAATAAGAATTATGTAAAAAATTTAATGCATATCAGCATTACATTGAATTGAATTAACTATTTAATATTTAAAATTTGGTTCGATTATTGTAATAACCAAACACGAATGAAATTAGTTGGAGGGCTCCTATTTTCGCTTTGTGAAATTGTAGTTCGAATCAAACATTTTCAAAGGTGGCTGGCTTATCGCTTTACGGTCATTTTTTGCACACTTTACTCTAATTACACCAGGACTTACAGTTTAACGTGGATTCTCAACCACTAAACCGAATTTGAATGCCCAATCGAACTTGAACATGAATCATACCCTTTCTCGAAATAGAAAGTGGAACTTTCGAGTCTATTTTCAGGTTTCGAATTCTACTTTTCAGATTCGAGCTCTTTTATTTCAGCAACCCAAGGCTCTAACCAGGATGTCCAGGTTGTTAATTGGTTTTCTAAATAATATTAATCATTATAGAGCTCATGTTCTGATTATATTAATTTAGAATAATAAATAAGAGCATTTTTAATCTATTGTATCCTTGGAAACTGATGTCTGGCCATATGCATAATAGCTTCTATGCTACGTAAATTAAATAGAACATATAAATAGAACATATATAAACATATTGCTGGAAGGATATTGGGCCCTTATGGCCGACTGACTGGCTCTCGACGCCACAGGTTTCGGGTTCGAGTCCCGACAGTGCTATTAATGCTTGTAGTGGTTCACATTCCACTTTAAACAATTGGTCTGGACTTAATATGACTGTAGAGCGTTGTTCGTCGGGTTGACAATGCTACCATGTAAAAAGAAGAAAACATCGCCTGTCCCGAAATATGCCAGTAGGCAGACGGCCTTCACCCACCATGGGGCTATTGCTTCGATGAGGATGATGATGATGATAATGATGGACGGATATTTCTTAAATTATAATAATGAATTTTTAAATAAAGTTTATACTTCTAGAAAGCTAAACATTTTCGATTAAAGCATATGAATACCTTAAGACTCATAACATCGTTCTTAGTAAAAGGTTCTCATTGACTTTGACCTGTGACACTAGATTAAATTAAATGCTTCATAAAATTTCAGAACCCTTTAAAGATAAGGATAATTTCATAAAAAAAAATGGACTCATCTTCCTAATCTAGGAAATAATTCAATCGTGCATCATTTGATTCTGGAATGTTTAATAATTTTTGCTCCACCTAATTGAGTCTATGACAGATAATTGGTAGTTAATTTTTCAAGGTCAATTAATTAGACGATCGATTCTGAATTAAGATCTTTATTTTTTCCTTCCTTTTACACACAGGGAAAAGTTAAAATTCCTCAGATACTTTTCTTACCTATTATTTGTCGTGCAAGCTTTGAAATAGCATTTATTTTTTAATTTAATTTTTATTTTACATCAAATATTAAAGGACTAATTTTAGGTATGGAAATGTTTAGCTACATAGTTATTTTTAGGCCAAATATTAACAGAAGTATTTCCAATTCCAATTACGAAATGAATTATATGCAATGCCATACATATTGACTTAAATATTGTCACTCCAAAAAAATATTTCGTTAATTTAAAGACAATATAATTAAAACTTAATAAAGTATGTGTTATATATTTTATTTCATTTTCCAATAATTACAATTATGAGCTATTGTAGTATATGCATGTCGTGAGCCAATGGTTGTATTATTAAAAAACATCTAATATCAATTGTTGTTCATAGCAAGAAATAGCAATATAAAATAAAATTAGGTTCAATATTTTACAGTATACTATTTTGATTTTATAACTAAAATTAATGTATTTCTGAAAACAATAATTGAACACTTGATCTATATATCATTATCATCGCTACAATATACAATTGTAGGAGGGTATTTTATAGTATAACGAAACATTCTAATATTCTTTATTCTATTGTCTAACATTCTAATTCTTTCCATCAGTTTCTTGAATTCAATGCTGTACATTTTTTGCAAAATATCTCTATTATTTATTGTTGCTTTCAACCTTAAATCTCGCTACATGCAACTAAGCACTTGTGAACGTCTTATTTTTTTCGAAAATGTTTATAAATAAAAAGCGGCAAGTCTTATTTTTTTAGAAGAATTCCTTCACTTTTCTTCTGAATAGGTTTTATAAATCCAAGATGTCCTTTTCCATCATCAGCTATTTCTTCAATAGCGCAGCAATCCCACAGCATGTTTTCATCTGCCTGCTGGTAGATTCCGAAACTGGAGACGTTTTCTTTTTACAGAGTAGGGTTGTCAGCCGTACACTCAACAGTCATATTAGACAGGGACCTACGGTTTGAAGTGTATTCCTAGCCATCAATGGCACCACCGAGCCTCGAACCCGAAACTTGTGGCACCGAGAGTCAAAATCAGTTACTTATTCGACCCATAATTCTAGAATTCATTCGTTCGGAATCCACTTAAATATTTTAGAATATTTGGTTCAGAATCCACTTTAAACCGTAGGTCCCGGTCTAATATGATAATAGAACGTTAAACGCAGGGGCAGACAACACTACCCGTGAAGAAAAAAAAAACATCTCTCGTTTCGAAATCTGCCAATCGGCAGACGGATTTGGCCCACCGGGGGGCTGTTGCGTCATGGATGATGATAATTATGATCCATTTATATCCGAGGTCCACTTACAATGTTTTCGCCATTTATCGAAGAAGCTTTCACCGCTTTCAGAAACGAGGAGATTCAGTGACAGTATGATGTATACATCTCGTATACATAACCAGACTGTTTTTGCGATTTTAGTTCCATAAATAATTGTGGATCAACCAAAATGCCCGAAGCCGCTTCTTCACTGAATGAGCAAACTTTAAATGCACACCCGCACTTCAAATCTGTTTGTCTCAATTTGGACAGAAAGCGCAATGCATTCGCAAAACACTTGTCAATTTAGGGGAAACAAAATTTCAGCTCCAAGTCGAGTCGGTTTCCAAATAGAATCTGATGCATCCAATAGGCATCGTAGTTGGCGATGTGTATGCATTATAGCCTAAGAACCATTGCTCTAAATACAAAGTTTAGAATAACTATCAAAGCCAACATTCATTATGTTTTATCAAATAGGAATGTTTTTTAAAAAGGCACTTTATACTAGGGTTAAAAAACATTAATATGTGAAATAAGATCCTTATTTGATACGCTGTATGAGGAATTGTGTTTGTATACCGTTGACACCTCTGTGATAAAAAGGCACAACGTCTGGGCCTCAGCGGCGTCTCAACTTTCAAGAGGATTTTCAAAGTAACTACATCCCATTTTATTTAAAACTTGCTTGTATATGCGAGATTGTCAAGATGATCACTATATGAAAGCTGTGACTATAGCTTGCGCTATCGACGGAAATTGAACACGTTAATTAGCTGGCAGTACCAATGAGTCTCGAATTGTTCATGCGTTTGTATAAAAAACTATCATTCACATGCCAAATCTAAAACAAGTAATATAAAAAAAAAAAATTTTTAAAGTCAATTCCTACTTTTTTTTTCCTTTGTAAATAATTTTCATTCATTTTTTTAAGTTTATCTGGTGTCATTTATTGGTAGATATATGCAACTTAAATCTAAAAGAAACTAAAATTAATTAAATTTAATTACTGAATTAATATTTGAAAAAATTGCATTACCATCCAGTGTCATCTACTACAAGTTCAAAAAAAATGTATTTGAACTTGAGTAGATGAATAAACAGCATTTTATGAACGATTGAAAATTTGAACAAGATATATATAGGGAGAGTGTGAGCTAATATAAGGAATTAAAAAAAAAATAGTATCAGAGAAAAATTATTATATCTTGCAGTCGAACTTTTTATGAAGAATTGATTTACATTCGTATCATATAAAGAAAACGAATAAAATTATTCGCAAAATTAATCAGAAAAAAAAAAATAATAATTTGCAGAAGAATATTTCCATAAATTAAAAGTTTCTAATTTATAAATATTGGTTCACATATAATAAAAAAAAAACAGGAAATTATTCGCATATCAATTAGAAGAAAAATAACAGTACAATGCTTCGATTAATAAAATGTTAAAATTAATGAACATTATCAAATACGTAATCTACTCCGTTGCAAAAAAGAGCAGTCTATTGAGCAACAAGTTTTGATGATCTATTAATACCATAATAAATAATATTTAATTATATAATAATAATCTATAATTATTAATAAGAATACATTTAGATTATTACTTGTGAAAAATATAAAAATTACGTAATCTGTAATATCATGCTACTGTAAAAGATTTACTTCTAAAAATAATTTAAATTCATTGGTTTTGGTAAATTATAGTTTGGAATTCCAAACATTGCCATTTATATCGAAGAAAAAGAAAATCGGAAAATAAATATTTCGAAATACAAATGATTCATGTCGTTTTAAGTAACAGAAAATATTTTTAATAATCACAATTTTTTTATTCAAAGTAATATTCTTTATCACATTATAAGAAACAAAAAAAAAGAAAGAATTTTTTATGCGCTTGTAAATAACAATTACAATAAAAAGAAAAAATTTAAGAAAGAAAAGAAGTTTACACAAATACCCGCGTAAAACATTTCCTTAAAAAAATCGTACTATTTTTTTTATTCCATAATGAATAAATAACAAATTTCTGATTTAAATATGAATCGGGAAGAATTTTATTTTAAAATCATTCATGTAAAAATTATACGAGGAAATTAATCTGCGTTTAAAGTAAAAACAATGCATTAATTTCCTGAAATTGGATGCGATGAAGTGAAAAATTCTGTTTAAAAAGTCTACTTTATCGCTTTTCCTGGTATTTATATTATTCCAATATTAAAACACGTGGTAATCATAAGATTTCAATTGTGACAGCAAATTTGTAAATGCGTTGAATGACAAATACCTCATCAATGAACAAATAATAAACTGATAAAATAATTTCCACATCATTATTGAAATTATTGCAAAATGTATTTTGAAATAATGACACATTTTTCAATTGAGATTGAAGATATAAAACTCATCATTTTTCCATTATTTTTAATAATATCGTTTTTCGTATTTTATTAACATTAATTTAATCTATGAATTATAAATTTCATTGGGTTGGAAAAATAACTTTGTTTTGCATCATTTACAATTTGCTAAAGGAAATTAATTATTTCTGCAATCATATTGAAAAACAAAAGAGAATTAATAAATAAACAATAAATTGAATGATAAAAATATAAAACGTAAAAAAAAAAAATAAAAATAAAAAATCGCTAGTAAAGTTTTTTTTGAAAATAGCCTTTATTTAGGATTATGATTTATTTTTTAGTCTTCCTATTATTTACTTATTTATTATTAAAAAAAGAACTTTACTAACTTATTATTTTGTCATTACATATATATTTCAATTTATGACAATATACAAGTATAAATAAACAAATTTAAATATAATAATTATTGGATTCAATAATTTTTTTCCAAGTTTTATTTGACAGAAAATGACGCCTGTAATCGAACGACACCATTTTTATGCCCGTGCAAAAAACATTTTCAGAAGTTATAAATTTAACTTGAAAATTCAAAATATAGGAAATTTTAAAATTTTCGACATTGTCAAAATCTTCAAAAACTAAAATGCTAGAATTATATTGTTGGTATCGATAAATACAAAATGTGTATACATGTAATGAATGATATAGTGAATGATAATATAATGAATAAATTTAGAATAATTCAATTAATTAATTAGTTTAAATAATAGAATTCATGAACATAAAATTCCAAGAAGCGTTTTTTGTGTTCTGAAATTATTAAATTCGTATTCTTACGAAATTAATTAAAATTTTAAAGTTAGATAGCATAAATGTAAATAAAAAATAAACATTGTAAACATTAAATACAATAGAGAGATTATTTTTCTACTTACCAGCAAAGATTCCGAACAGTTTTTCCGAATGCACGCATTGGAACTGTCTCAATAAACCTGGAAAAATTCGAAAGCGCGCCAACTCAACCGAACTCTATTCAGAACTGAAAATCGGAAAACAATTCTCCAAACAATGGATGGTTGGACAAGCGCCATCTGGTGATCCAACGACGAACTGTTGCTCTCGCTGGAAATTTAACAGAAAAATTATATCAGAGAGCAGTTTTAAAAAGTTATTATGAACACACGAAAAAAAATACTACACATAATGAAGGGTTTATTCAGTCGAGTGCTTCACATACTACATTTTTTCGCTTCACGTAAATTGTTTTTAGACTAGATGCAAATTTCGCCTCTGTTTTTCCAGCATGTTATAAATATTTTCTCCACATAAGTATGGTTCAAACGCAATTCGCTAACAACAATGGAGCCATACGTTCCCTTGTAAAAGAAAAAAAAAAATGCTATTTATTTTGTTGTTTTTATAGTAGCTACATGATATCCATGCATGATTTGTTCATTTGAATCAAGAATGCATGAACCTGTTGATATTAAAAACAATTGCAAAACAAAGGCATGGCGGCTATCATAGATTGTTTCTTTTACTTATATTTATTTCGTATTGTTATACTTGAAAGGACATAAAAATAAATAAGTTCAATTGACATGATAAATAAAATGACGAAACAGTTAAAAAATTATTTTAATATATGTCTCGAAGTCCATAGTCATATATTAAATTTGTTAATTCCGAATTTTCATTAGTCAAAAAACTTCAGATTTTTCAATATCTTTTGTTGAACAACGATGAGCTTCGTGGTGTCCTTAGAGGTCATGAACAATCCACAGACAGTGACAGTCTGTTATATGTACAGCACATCAAAGCCTGATTACGGGAGGATATTGACTTCCGGTTGGTTTTTTAGACGTAATTCCCGGGCATTTGCGTGTTGCATTGAAGGAAACTCAGACAACTCTCACCAAGCAGCCTGACTATCGATGCAAACGCTTTACATACGTTATCGTAATAGCTGTCGACTTTTTCAAGCAGTGGCTGCATCGGAACATGAGCCCTTTCCGTACTTTAAATCGTGTTCAGATTTGAACATGTGAGCCACGAGCAAAAGTCTTCCATGGATGAAAAACGAAAAGCATGCGGGAATATTTGCGATTTCGCAGGGAAAGAAAATCTCCGCTCCAGATAGAATCGAGCTTTTTTTTTTTTTTTTTTTTCGGTGTTGTTGTGCATCAAAGAACTTACAACTAATCTGAAACGCGAAAGGGGGCTAGCTGGTAAGAGTAAATAAGGGAATTTATTTTTCAATGTCCCACTGAAAGGCTCGGAAAAAATGTTTGTTAATGAAAATTCGCGACATGGGCATTAAAATTTGTACGCGATTTTGCTTTCCGCGGCATTTACTTTGCGTTATTTATTTCTAAATCATTTACTTTCCGTTATTTATTTCTAAATCATTTACTTTCCGTTATTTATTTCAAAATCATTTACTTTCCGTTATTTATTTCTAAAACATTTACTTTCCGTATTTCAATAACTTATTTTACTTTCCGTATTTTTATAAGTATTTCATTAGTATTTATTTCAAAATCATTTACTTTCCGTTATTTATTTCAAAATCATTTACTTTCCGTTATTTATTTCTAAAACATTTACTTTCCGTATTTCAATAACTTATTTTACTTTCCGTATTTTTATAAGTATTTCATTAGTATTTATTTCAAAATCATTTACTTTCCGTTATTTATTTCAAAATCATTTACTTTCCGTTATTTATTTCTAAAACGTTTACTTTCCGTATTTCAATAACTTATTTTACTTTCCGTATTTTTATAAGTATTTCATTAGTATTTATTTCAAAATCATTTACTTTCCGTTATTTATTTCAAAATCATTTACTCTCCGTTATTTATTTCAAAATAAATAACGGAAAGGCGTCTTCGTTCCTTATTTCAAAATCATTTACTTACCGTTATTTATTTCAAAGTGAGCATAACCGAAAGCATTTTGAGTGATAATAATAGAGATGTATTGGATAATGTCGCAAGCTGTAGCTAAATTTATGGATGTCTGTCACAAAAATAATAATAATAAATAAATAAATGAAACAAGCTAAAAACCTGTTGACCTTAATTCTAACGATGCAAACTTTTGATTTAACTAAAAAAATCTTCTAAAATAAAACTGCATTTGAAAAAAGAAACTTATCCTTTAAGGAGTTAAGTTTCCTTACTGTCTCAGTGTAAACATCGTAACTTCACCTTAAATTCAGAATTATTCACAATATTTCCTCTTTGTTGTTTGTTAAGTGCATCGCATTCCATTAAGTAAACCAAAATGCTAGTCCTAATGGGTGAGAAAGGGAAATTGCCTCCATTTTCAAGTGGTGTGCCTGGTAATTTCCAGGGGATGGCCGGAAAGAAATAGCAAGGAAAAAAACCCGAAACTTCCACTAGGCAGTCCAAATCGTAGTTTTATATTCTGTTATAAATCCGCTGCTCGGACTTTACAACAGCGGTTGTCATTTACACCTTTGAACTTTACTTCTTGGGCCTGAATGGCAAAGTGGCTAGCGCTCGGTACCACAGGTTTCGGGTTCGAATCCCGGCGGTGCCATGGATGTGTGTAGTGGTTCGGAATCCACTTTAAACCGTAGGTCCCGGTCCTAATAGGATTGTAGAGCGTTGTGGGAGCATTGTTACTCCGCTTCGGGGCTTATCTTCAAGTTACACGCGCCCCCTGGGTAATGCAAAGTGAGTAATGTCTGTGCAGCGCTTGCCTTAAGGCATCCAAGACCAAGCTGTCTAAGTGTTTGCCAGCTGCATTAGAACAAAAAAAAAACTTTACTTCTAACTTCACCCATGTATAGAAGCTATGCAAGTACCCTACCCATTAAAAAGGTGAGAATGGTAAAAAATATTATTATAAAATAAATTTTAAAAAAAACCATCTAAAATTTCTAAACTGGTTATTTAATTCTTTATTGAATTATCCAGAGTAACTCGTATCTTATATTTGTGTCATTGCGAAACACTTTTTTTTAAATCTGTGCTAAAACAATGTTTTGAAATACCTTAAATTATTTATTCTAAGGCAAACTTTTGATATCAGATATCTATCTGGAATAATTAGAATAATTTCAAGTATGGATTTACATTGAATCTTGAAGATTATAAATAACATGGCAAGTGAAAAAAAAAAAAAAAAAAAAAAAAAAGAATGCAGAAAGAACTGTAATAAATATGACATGAAATATAGTAAAGCATAGTATGATATACAGTAAACAATATTCAGTCTACGGAGTACAAAAATAACAAATATTTATTGTTTAGTGATGTAATAGGCGCAGGTAATTTAGTTAATTCAGAAAATTTGATTTCTTTGGATGCCTTTTTGTTATTCTTCATTGGCACAACAGCCCCTTAGTGCCTGCTGGAAGATTTCGAGACAGGATATGTTTTTTCTTTTTTGTACAGAGTAAGGTTGTCGAGCCTTACGTCCTTACAGTCATATTATACTGGAACCTATGGTTTAAAGTGGATTCCAAACCCCTTCATCTATGGCACCACCAGGATTTGAACTCGAAACCTGTGGCACTGAACGCCAGCTTTGGATACCTAATTGGGTTTTTTTCCTATAAAATTTATTACATTGAAATTTTTCTATCTGGTCCATCAGTTGTAAATTATGTTCTTTAACTACTGAATATGAAATTTACTGGAGGGGTTACAAGATATCCTGATTCTGTGCGAGGAACAAGTAGTTGCCTAATCAAATGATTATTAGTTTCTCCAAGGGAGCAAAAATGAGCTAAAAGATAACTCTTTTCTGGTATGTTAGAAATGGATCTTGGTCAATTCTAAATATAATTTTTTAATTATCGGTGCGATTTGCTTTCTAGTTGTACTGTGTAAAATATATATCTCTAGTACCACAGGGTTCGAGTAATATTTTGTACTGTAAATCGATATCCTAGTAAATGTAATATCAGTTTAATTTTTTAAATTCTCATGCATGATGTCAAAATTTAATGGAAACCATTTTCATTCATATCTATTTGTCTGTATATTTGTATTGCATTCCGACTCGTAGCTCAGTGGTAACGTCCCCCGCTAGTGAGCATTAAGGTAGATATTCAAGGTATGTAATAAGGTAGGTAGGTATTATTTAAGGTATTCTCCGTAGGTTCAATCCGCTGGCGACATTGTTGTAGACACTGTTTTAACGACGAGGAGACTTTGGCGTTTGTGATGTTCAGCATCTTGCCTCGTTAGTTGGACTACCTAGTGGAAGTTTTCTCCCATGCGATATACAAATGTGACGTAGTTCCCCATAAAAGTCCTCCCGGAAAGCAGTGACCTCCTTCTTCTAGTGCCAAGTCAGACTTCTACCTACGGATGCTAACTTACAACAGAAGCTGCCACCTCCTCCATCCATGAGAACACACGGGTTCTTGGACTTGATATAGATGTGGCTGTCAACCAAGTGGGATAAGAAACAACAACAAAGTGATTTTTAAAAAAAGCATAAACGATTCCTTTAATTGTCTTGACTTCAGATATGTCAGCTACTTCAGATTCTCCATAGTAATTACAATAGTAATAATAATTAAATTAACGCGTATTATTAAAGAAACTAATACTTCCGTAAACTTCTACTCCCCTTCCCTTCCTTCTTCAACGACACGGTGCCAAGTCAGACTTCTACCTACGGGGTCTCCATCACAACAGAAGCTGCCCCCTTTCCATCCATCTATGAGTAGACTACTCATGGGATGTCCGTCCCGCACTGCAGGACACTGAGGATTAGAAGCAACACAACACATATTTATATTGCATCTTTATATGTGCTTCGCCTGATTGTTGGAAATATAAAACAAATGAAACGTAACATAAAAATATCAAACATTGTTTTCTTCATTTAAAAAAAAGTAAGATTGAAAATACCATAGTTTTCCTGTACTATTTTCAATCTTACAATCAAATGAATATAGGGCCTGAATGGCCGAGTGGCTAGCTCTCTGGCGCTCGGAACCCCAGGTTTCGGGTTCGAGTCCCGGCGGTGCCATGGATGTGTGTAGTGGTTCGGAATCCACTTTAAACCGTAGGTCCCGGTCCTAATAGGATCGTAGAGCGTTGCGGGTGCATTGTTACTCCGCGTCTGTGGCTTATCTTCAAGTGACACGCGCCCCCTGGGTAATGCAAAGTGAGTAACGTCTGTGCAGCGCTTGCCTTAAGGCATCCAAGACGTCCATGTCTGTTTGCCAGCTGCATTAGAAGAAAAAAAAAATCAAATGAATATAAGATAACTATTAAAATGTTCATTACTTTAGACGTGGGTTGGAGTTTTATTTCTGATTTGAACTGGATACTGAGAGTAAGACTCACTCGTCTGCCTTATAAAGACGACAATAAAACTGTGGAAAAATACAATCAAACGCATTAACCAAAGAGTTTTCTCATTCTTTATGAAAAAGTGTGAGTTCGGATATTTTGTCTGCATTACACCGAGCCTGTGTAAGGTTTGGTAGGGGGAAAGAATGAAGATTATGATGGTTGAACAGAATTTCTTTTAAAAGTCATTACTTGGATGAAATAAAAGAAGTACATATAAAGGAAAAAGCTGGAGGTTTGTGATGCTTAAACACATATAAATGCAAAGCAGGTCAGTGAATTCATTTTTCTGGGAATATGTTAGTTAAAGAAATTTTAGTTTTATATACATGAATCAGAATTGATGTAACAAATTTTAATGGACGATATAGCACAAAAACAAACTTTTTTTATACAGCAATACATAAACTCAAGCAATTAGTGTAGGAAAAATCACATCCAAAAAAATACAGTTTTAGATTTTTGCAGAGGAGCCTGATGGCCGAGTGGCTGGCGCTCGGTACCACAGGTATCGGATTTGAATCCCGGCGATGCCATGGATGTTTGTAGTGGTTCGGAATCCACTTTAAACCGTAGGTCCCGGTCCTAATAGGATCGTAGAGCGTTGCGGGGGCATTGTGACTCCGCGTCCTTGGCTTATCTTCAAGTTATACGCGCTCCCTAGGTAGTGCAAAGTGAGTAACGTCGGTACAGCCCTTATGGCATGAAAAGATCACGGTCTCGCTTGCCAGCTGCATTAAAAAAAAAAAAAAAAAAAAGATTTTTTCGTAGAAAAGGATTTTTAGATATTATAGTAAGAAAAAATTGAGATGAGAACAAATCCAGAGATCGTGGTGGCCAACAAACTGATCCATCTCGACTAATCCGTTTCATTTTACAAAAAGTTTTCATATAATTTTTCATACTGTTTGAAAGCTAGTTCTTATAAATTTTGTCGTTGGGAACCTGATGGTCGAGTGCCTAGCTCTCTGGCTGTTTCATGGATACCACAGGTTAACAGGTTTCGGGTTCGAATCCCGAATCGAATTTTTTTTGATTAATTATGCTTTTTTTATGTTATACAAACAGCAATTCAGTGAACGAGAATTTATATTCGGATTTTCTTTTTCTCGTTATTTTTCGCAAAGGTCTTGTATACAACTTCTGATGTGCCATCTAACAGAAATTTTGGGTTACATTATTTTAGGAATAGGAGCAATATAACACCACAATAATTACAAAACAAATCTATTAAATTAAATGAAATTTTATAGTGTTAATTATGAACTAGTTCTGTATTTTCATTATGCGGAAACTTTTTGTTATAATTATTCAACAGATTTTAGTTTTAAATTTAATTTAATTTAAGAAACTAATGTGGGTATAACAGTGTGCTTACAATTTTTTTTTTATTTTGAACATCGGTGGGCCTTGTATTTCACTTATGAATGTGATAAACAGATCTTGGACTGGCAACGAGGGGAGTGCATTGTCTTCATGGAAGAATTTTAAATATAATTTCTCAGCCTTTACGTGTTTCCTGGGATAAAACCCGAAAAATAAACACCAGATAACAACTATAGATGTAAAACTATTTAAACATGCTGTCACAGTCACCAGCGATTTTGGAAGGGATAATTGCAACGGACGCCACAATAGGGTGCGAACCTGAAATCTCCTGCAAGCTAGCGGTTCACATTATCGCTGGGTCACAATCGGGACAGACTAGAAAGTTAGATACAGCCTTAAATTTTCAAATATACAATATAATTAGAATTAGGAAACAAAAAAACTGTGGTAATTATTAGTAAAACATGATTATTTATAATTGTTTTTAAAAACGTGATTCATTACAATTAGTTTTGTGATTTGGGTGCGCAGAAGATCTACCTCCCCGTGGTGCACTTGGTAACACTTTTTAGTGGCTAAAAGATCTGCAACTTGGCATTAGTGTTTGATTAATGAACTCTGTTTCAGCATGTTTTGTTGTATTGTCTGTTTTTTTTTTTTTTTTTTTGTTCTTTTTTTTTGCTGTAACTGTTCATAATTTGCCACTGGGGGAAAAAAAAAGTTCTGTGATTTATTCTCTTATATGTAAAGATAATGATGCAAAACGTGCAGCTCTTTTATAAAAGTGTGCTCTTTGAAAATAAATTACGCAATGAAACGCACCAATTCGAGAATGAATCCCATTTCTGCGAAACACGTTGTTTTATATGCATTACTCAGAATAATGAGGAAATTGTTTTTTAAGCTAAATGCATAATTGAATAAGCATATGTTCATTAAAAATAATAAAAATCTATTTGCCCATGCACTACTTTGTTAATGTCATTACTACTTATTGAAAATAAAATTCTATATAAAGCAGAATACCAAAGCCTTAATGGGTGCAATTTATTATCTTTCTAGAACGTCAATGGTATTCGTGTTAGACACAAACAACCCACCGACGGTCGATATGAGAGAAACAGCCTTGCAAGTCTACGGGAAAACCAGGCAATCTAACTACAGTAGTTAGGTGATTTACATACATTCTCATAATCCTCTTTGATTTCCCTCGTTTCTGATTGTAATGGACGCCGCTAGAGGATTTGAACCTGAGTCCTCTTGAACGCTCTCTGTGCACGATAGTCCATTAGGCCTTAAAAGAATGGAGCACTTCAATCCTGCAATAGTCCTAAATTCGAAAAACCCATGAAAAGGCAACTGATATGACGTCATCCAACTTGTATCCAAACCAGCCTGGTAAAATAAGTCCACACTCGAATAAAATATGTTAAAAGTATTAATTTTAATTATTGAATGTAATTAAATAAATGAAGTTATTCGATTGATTTGCTCGGAGTTGGGGCCTGAATGGCCGAGTGGCTAGCGCTCTGGCGGCTCTGTTTCGGGTTCGAGTCCCGCTGGTGCCATAGATGTTTGCAGTGATTCGGAATCTCTTTTAAACCGTAGTTCCCGGTCTCATTTGACTGTAAAGAGCATCACGGGGCCAAGTCAGACTTCTATCTACGGATGCTCCATCACAACAGAAGCTGCAGGGGTAATGTTACACCACGTCCGTAGCCTATCTTCAAGCTGCATGCACCTCCCGGGTAGTGCTGAGTGAGTAACGTCTGTGCAGTGCTTGCCTTAAGGCGTCGAAGACAACTGTCTAAGTGTTTGCTAGCTGCATTAGAACAAAAAAATGCTCGTAGTTTTAAAACTGTATTCAATTTTAAAAAAGAATTTTCTCTCTTTTCGTCAACAACATAGAACAGTTATGGTCAATAGTAAAGAGTGTTGCCAAAAATATCGCTCAGATATCATGTTGTTGTACAAAACCCTGGCACACATGCCTGAAATTATTTCTAAATGAATGCATTATGTTCTGCAATGCAATATGAACTCAGTTTTCATTCTGAACGCAAATAAACGTAGAAACCAGTCTCGCACAAATTAATGACAGAATGACCTTGAAAGGGACCAGCCATCACCTCACACCTAGGGAGTGCAATATCGGACTAAAAGTTCAATACCGGTATTCGGTGTTTTTTAGATCTTAATACCGGGATACCGGTTTTAATAGCGGTAGTAGAAATTTCGGAAAAAGAAAGAAATTGCAAAGCACAGAAGTGCAAAACACTCGAAATGGCAAAGTAGCTAATGCTATCATTTTACTTATAATTGCATCCAAATTATCTTTTTTTTAAAAATAATCTGACATCCCTGATGGCTTGGGCTTAGAAACTGTGCTTAAGTTTGTATCTTCATCGCAATTAGATTCTTTCCTCTTTAACAAATTTGTATCGTGTTTCGCTATTAAATGCGTACGGAGTCCGCTTGTACTTCCTCCATTCACTTGAATAACTCTTGAACATTTTTTACATTGTGCCACCCTATTCTTTTCATCCTATAAATAATGAAACCAAACCGAGGTATTAACAACTGATTTTTTATGTTCTTTAAAGTTATTCTTATTCATTATTATGAAGTATTATTTATGACTATATATATAATAAATTTGAAAAATATTTTGAACGCTAAAGTTGACGAAAACACTGTAGAAGAAGAAAATGAATTCGCCAAACTTACGGGTTCTTTTAGTTGTTCACAAATGTTGACTTGTCGGTGGTTCAAAATAAATCAACTTTCTTGAATTAAGTATTGACTATTTTATTACACATACTAGGAATATTTAAAACTTTGTACAATATTTACAGATTGATAATAATACCACACATTCTAATCTCTAATGCCTCTCACACTTCAAATATTACCTCTCTCTCTCTTGCTATCCAAGCACTCTCTCAAACTCGCACTTCTTTCGTCCAATTAACTTGGCGTCGCAGCGCCCTCTAACGATCATTCATTCATCTTTTTTCCACAAAAGTATGATATGCAAATACAATGTGAATAACAAACTCACCAATTTTAAAAATTATCGAAATATTACACACTTTCTTCACAACTACAACCTTGTTTTCACAGATAAGAATTTCTAGTTTTCAGATAAGAATTCTAAATTTCTAGTAAATACCGAAAAAAACCGTATTTAAACTTGTGAATACCGGTATTACAAAATTGTACAAATGGCTCAAAATAGCGGTATTCGGTATCCCGGTATACCGGTATTGCAATCCTTACTCACTCCCGACAGTGGACAATAACGATTGTAAAAGTCACATGAAGTGTATGATCACTTGAGGATTATGTTTGCCCAAAATTGACCAACTCCGTTGTACGCTCTATATATTTCGACTCTATGAATCATTCCAACTTAAAGTAAGTACAAAGTGGGTGTAATACAGCAAGTCTTCTTGATTACCACTTTTGGTAATACTAAATCTTTTACATTTCAAAAGTGACTAACTTCTAATCACTTGAATGACAAAAGAATGACATAATGTTAATGTATTTTTTCTAATGATGATTACTTTGTCATTGAAATAGCAAATTCAGCATTAACGAAGGGTCGACCTTGACGAGTTCAGAAACAACACCCAATTTATTGATTCAGAGTAACTTAGTTTCTGGGGAAAAAATACTTTTTTTTCAGTACCAGTTGTATTAAACTTTATTACAATAATCTTCCTTTTGTTTCTGAAGCACACAAAATGAAAAGTACGAGGTCGATTATCGCATTATGGATTTTTCGAAACAACAAATTCGCTTATTAAAGAGCGGTATACTTTAAAGATATTAACAATTAATTTCCAATCTTTTCATCAGTTCCTTTACACCGGCATTTCGTTACATTATTGAGATTTGTATTATAGACAAATGCATTGTCTTTAACTAGATTATTCACAATTTAAAATTTAAATTACCTTCCTTGTGATTTCACGTATAATTTTTTTTAAATCTATTTTAATCAGATAAATTATCCAATCCATTATTATTGTTAAGTTTATTATTTTATTTATGTTATTTATTTAGTTTTATTTTTTTATTATTATTTATGTTTTATTTATATTATTTTATTTTATTTTCTATTTTTTTTTATTTTTATTTCAATTATTATTTTTTATATTTATTATTTTTTTTTGTATTAATTTCTTTTTGTATTTTTTTTTTCCCCCCCAATGTCTTGTTCCAAAAAAGAATATTAAAGTTATGAAGTACCTAAGGGACATAAGTAAAATAATATGTCGTTTTATAAAGTTTGAAAATTTGAAATAACATCCCTAGATACTGTATTAAGGTATTTCACGTAGTCGAAGCACTTTCCAACCTATGGATCTATCAATTCTCTGGCCTTCTCTGGAGCATTCAATTCTCAAATTTATTAACCGAAATCATCCCTGCATTTTTAACTATTGTAAAGAATTGCAACAATTGTTAGAGTGTTTATTATTGCATGTATTAATTATTGCACAGTAGAGATGTTGTTATTGTATTGTATACCTATATCATAAGCTGTTTTAATACGAAATATTTTCTAATCATGTTTACTATCTAATAAAGCTTATAGTCACTTTTATTAGTAGATAAAAGGAGTCCTGGAATAAATATATTACTACAACTGTACCAAGTGATTTATGTGAGTATGGGTAACTAGTAAGCAATGGCCATCTTCTACCTAATATATGAGCAGGCTATCATGTTTTATGTGAGTGATACGTTCATACTGAGTCTACCATCTGTAATGGATTGGAATTCTGATTCTTAGTCTTTTCTATTTGGTTTTCATGAGATAGGAGGAGATACAAAACGAAATTAGCATCAGTCTTTTATGTATAAATAATATAGTTCCAGTTTCTATTTTATCCTAAAGGACATTTTATCTTGTTATAAAGATGTTCGTTACGCAACATTTATAAATCAAATTATGCAGTTTTTGATAATACTTAGTTTTTTTTTTTTTTTTTTTTTTTTTTTTTTTTTTGTAATCTTTTGGAACCATTATTCAATAATGGGAACCAATAGCTTAAAAATTGATTTGATAGAAAAATATTTTATAGAAGGTGAATTTTTATCGGAAAACCTTTTTTATAATCTGAAGTATTCAGTAAGTTGGCTAATAGAAACATCTTTTCTACTTTCAAAACAGCTATAACGTACATTATGGATTGCATTTAATTTATTTGAATTTATAGTTATATAATATAGTCATTTTATGTAAAAAAGCTATAAAATTATGAACAAAATTTTTTACATAAGAATTATTAATGATTATTTAAATTTTTAGCATCCCTCGAACAGTTGTTAGTTTATTATTATTAATACGTTATTAGTTCCTTTAATTTCTAATATTCATAAAATATTTTTTTAACTAAGCCATTAAGTTTTGTTCCATTTTCAAAACTTTTCATTGTATATTTTTTATGTTATTAAAATTATTAGTTTATTTTATTGCTGAAAATCCAAATTAAAAAAAAAAAAAAATTGTGAGCACCAAACTGAAACGAGAAATATTTTTTTTTTTTTTTTTTGTTCCTTCCGTTTCAGATACAGAACTTAAATATTTTCTATGGTAAAAATCTAGTATCCTGCACCCTTTGCGCCAAATAAATCGCCAAGTAAATAATGACTGCCGAAGATCGCTTTCGTAATAAAACGGTATTACACCAAAATTCTTCACTAAGATGTCAGGTCGTCAAGTAAACAAACAAAATGGCCGCCGAAGTTAGTTATCATTGTAAAACTTTATGTCGACAAAATTCATCGCCAAAAATCGCTATTACATCAACATTAGTTGTGAAATAGCTGTTACGTCAAATTTTATTCCTTAAAAGGCTTTTACTCCAAATTTAATCACTTTAAATCCAGATTTAATCACTGTTATGTCAAAAATTTATTCCTAAATTCCTTTTACGCCAAAATATATCGCTTTATTGCCAAATTTAATCACTAAGCGAAATTTTATTCCTAAATTCCTTTTACGCCAAACTTTATGGCTTTAACGCCAAATTTTATACCTATTATGCGAATATGTATTCCTAAATTGCCTTTACACCAAATTTTATTGCCAAATTTTACAACTGTTATTTTCAAAATTTTAATTATTTGCTTTTACGCAAATTTTTATCGCTTTAACGCCAAAATATATCACTATTTTGCCAAAATATTAATCTTAAATTGCTTTTAAGCCAAATTGTTTTACTTTAATGCCAAATTATTATGTGGAATTTTGTTTTGCAACCTTAATTTTTCAACAACAATATTAATCACTAATACACTAAAATTACGCCAAAATTATTCACTAATACAAAAAATTATTTTGCTATTATGCCAAAAAAAATTTACGTTGTTTACGATATCGAATTCGAATGATAAAAGAATGTATTAAAAAAGAAGAAACCAGAGAATAACTTACATTTTATTCTGGTGTATCCTTTGTTGGGGGCGAAAATGGTCTTTTTATTCCTTCACTAAAACTTGCCCTTGCATAGCCATATCAATGAAGAAAACAAGAACTAGAATAATATAAAAAAACCCACCGGAAACATTAATGCGTTCAAGCGCCCATGTATTAAGGTTCTTAAATTAAAAAGCAACAGTTTTTCAGCGTGATTTACATAAAAGTTGCCACAAAAGCTTAACGATCTCAAGAGCTTTAAAAAGAAATTAATTATTTGATAATCAAATATAAGATATTAATAAAGTAAAAAAATGTTTTTGTTGTTTGTTTCCTGTTTTCATGAGTGGCTACTTCATAAAAATTGTTTATATTCTATTTCACATAGAATATAAACATAATATCAGTGGTCGACGTACCGTTATAAGAACATTCTCGAAATAATCAATACTATCTAGGAATTTTTATTTAAAAAATATATATATTTCTGTTTCTATTTATTGTTACGGCAAATAACAATCAAAGTAGCATTAAAATAGTCAATATATTGCTCCGAAAAAGAAATAACGAATTTTTTTTTAAATTAAAATATTATAACTCTAAAGAAATTGGAGAAAAACATTGGCGAAATATGCCGGGTTGCAAAATTGGCGATTTTTTCAGGGGTACTGTATTCTAGATACCAACCTTTTGTAATAATGAGAAAATATTTTGTAGCTACTGAAAAATAATGTATTTTAGTTACATTTTATTTACGCTAATTAATTAATCAAATGCTCTTTGGATTAACTGTTTATTTACAACTATTGTGCCTTTTTAAATATTATTCCTTACCATATAACCAAGCAAATAATCGATGAAATGTTGAAAAAAGAAAAATTAAAACAGTGAATTCTTATGATTATGTCTCACTTTTTTATCTGAATCGTTATTAATTATTTGCTTATAAAAGCAACAGCTATTTATAAAGATTTTAAGCTTCTAGCCTTAAATATTATAACACATTACGAAACATTTTACCGAGATATCTTTCAGATTATTAAAATGAATTTTTGCATCGAAAATTTAGAACACATTAAGATGTTTAAGATTTTTATTTCCTTTGTCACTGTTTTTAAACATAAGCATAGAAAAATCAATTTCAATGATTTATAAGATCAATTTAATTCTCCATTTACTAGTTTCAATTGAATTTATAGATACGTAACGGCTTAATGTATGAAAGAAAAACTTCATTTCATGCTTCTGAATTTCTTTCAAAGCTGGCAAATATTAATTTTTTTTTTACAAATAATATTCTCTCTTTTTTTTTGTCTAAATCACTTCAAATAGAAATACGAAAATCCATTATCATATTTATATCATTTTTCGAAACAGCAAAATTGCTTTCTAACGAGAGTGATATATGTTGAGGATGTTAATAATTTATTTTCAATCTTTTCATCAATGCATTTACGGGGGCGCCTTAAGTATTACTGCTTTAAGTATTAAGTCTTTTTTACCTCTTCTTGTTCTTAAAAAACTAATTTTATATTCAGTTGCCCTTTCTTTTTCAATATCCCATTTTTGGAAAATATTGAAGCTATAAAGTATTTCAAAGAGTTTAGTAAAATGATATTCCCTTTTTTTATTTTCCTTAATTTAGTATTTAACTTTTGAACAAATGTGTATGAATTTAGTCTGTTAAAGTGAATTTATTGAACACATTTTATTTCAATGCATAAAATATGTAGCAGCTCGAAATAAACTTCAAAGCGCTTTTGGATATAGAGTTCTGTCTTACTCATGGATACTACTGTGCCCAAAAAGTAAGATCAATTATTTTTTTTTCAAAAATTCTTTATTTATTCATCCAAATTTATTTCATCGCCTTCAAAGTAATCCCTTCCGGACACATTGCACTTATGCCAACTTTTCTTCTTTCAATCGACTCAAAACGGTATCTCTGGAGTGGTCTATCTCTGAGTTTAGGGAATAGCCAGACATCGAACGATATGAATATGGTGGTTGTGGAACGATATGGGTTTCATTTTTGGCGAAAGAGTCACGAAGAATCAATGCAGTGTTAGCTGGCGCATTCAGTATTTTTGGTACCAATCAAGATTTGACGCGTTGGTGTCAAAAATAGAATTGACCGATCCTTTTCAAATTCCAACATCATCAGCAAGATCTCTAATTGTAAATCGAAGGTTTATAAGCCCCAAATCTTTAATTTTTTTATCATGAACTTCGTCAGTTGAGGTTGATGGTCGACCAGAGGGCTGTTCGTCTTCAACGCGTTCTCTGCCTTCTTTGAACTGTTTATACCACTTCTAAACATTTCCTTCCGATATAGGAATGCTCACCGAATCCCTTTTGCAACATTCTATATGTTTCCACAAAAAAATTTAATGAAAGTTCTTTGCTTAATTAATTCAGACATTTCAAAAATCGCCGGAATCAGTTTTAGAGTCTTACAAAGCCATGTGTAACTGAAACACTAATGAATATTTTGACGTGGAATTTCACACAGATGTCTAAAAAAGAAAAAAAAATTGAAGTTCCATAAGCCCCAGGAATTTTTAATCTTTGGACACAGTAGGTATTATAAGACAATTTCTACGAAAAGTCTCGTAACCCTGTAAGCTACGGGGTACTTACTCCCCATCTTTTTCACTTTTATTTCCTGTACTAGTCATACTTCCTGTGTTCTAATGATCGTTTAGCTGTTAAAATGACTTGATCTGTATATTTCTTTTGTGTTCAAATGTACTTCTTTTATTTTTATTTTTTGGGTTGCTGGAAAATGCAAGCAACGTTTCTTGTATTTTAAAAGGAATTTTTAAGCCGTCATAGGCAATGATTTCTGGAATTTCGAGTTTTAGAGGGACTCCTTTATGAGGGTTTCATTTTCACTTCTGCCAAAATGTTTTGTCTGTTATATAGATGGACATTTGGATAAATTGAAATAAAGCAGCGTCAGCAAGCATACATCTCAAAAGACCAAATCAAGTCAAAAATTTACATTTTACAATAATTAGCAATTGATTTTTAAATGATAATAACGTTTTCCTATAGTCGTATATTTTAATACAACGTATATTTTTAATCTTATATCAATGCAAGGAATATATTATTAATGTAAAAAAATTGCATACGTGAACAAAATTAAAAACAAGCTGTTATACGGAATATTTTAAGAAATCTTCGGTATTATAACCCTATAAATTTAGAGTTTTTAAAGATTACGATTAAAGATTGCGATTTAATACACTATTAAAGCTTTATGAATTTAATATTCTACTTATTTTACCTTAAATTTAACATAATATCTTTTGCAAATATCTTCTTTTTTTTAATAACATGACAACATAATTTATTAACAGGATATTTTTAAACAAAGAAATTTTTAAAGTAATATTTTAAACGTATCTTTTGTATGACAAATAATTTTTTTTATTATACTTAAAATCTTTTATTATAGAATCCCTTTATTTAGAAATCTTTAATTCTTTTATTTAATCTATACTTATATATTTTTATTATACTTTATATTAATGGCATTCGTTGCTGAACTACAAAATATTTGTAATATTGCATGAATTCCATCTTACATTACCTTGCTTTATTTATAAAACTGCTATGAACGAAAAAAATATGTAAAAATTTGAAATATATAGTTTATATTAGTGGACTTTGTATTCCACTTACGTATAGCAATAAAGGGATAACTTTATGGTCAACTATTCCTCATCTGCGAATTGTATGGGGGAAAAATTGGAAAACTCCCACCAGATATCTTGATTGCCAATGTCGACGTATTATGTCACAATCGCTATCAAGTCGCCAACGTCTCTGGAAGCGGGAAAGCCACAAGTGGATTCGAACCGGAATCTTCTTACGCAGTAATTGCAAGAATTAATTTAATCAGGATAGGCGTTGAGCAATTCAGTATATTATTTACATCATTACATTATAGCCCGACTCGTGGCTCAGTGGCAACGTGCGCCGTTGATGAGCATTACGGCGGAGATTCCATCCACTAGCGGCTTTGCTGTAGACACTGTTTCAAAAACTAGGAAACTCGAGGGCTTTTGTGATGTTCAGCATATTGCCTCGTGAGTTGGACTACCTGGGGGGAGTTTTCCGGATTTTCTCCCATTCTATACGCAAATTCTGGGTAATTCTCCCTAAAATATCCTCCCAGAAGGCACTGCCCTCCTTCAGCGACACCGAGCCAAGTCAATCTTCCATCTACGGGTGCTCCATCACAACAGAAGCTGCCCCTCCTCTTCCCTTCGTAGACTACTCATAGGATCTCCGTCCCGCACTGCAGGGCACTGGGGATTAGACACAACAGCATTACATTACTTCGTATTTTTTTTTATTGAACAAATGTATGTGTTTAAACTTTATTGTTAGTAGAAATAGACACTTAGACACTCTTTGTCATCAACTTGTGGGTTTCATGAGATAGCAATGTGATAGTCGGTGCAGTGTTTACGCTTTGAACATTGCGGAGAACATTTTTTCGCAATACATCAATCACTTTTATCGATTTTCTGTAGAAGGATGTCACTCGCGTTCACTTTTATACTTTGAAAATGCGTTAGACTTTATTCCTTTCTTTAAATATAATTATTACTATATTCTTGAAATTTTGCGGTAAGCACCCTTACATTTATCTTACCTTTTAAAGATCCTTAAATAGTTTAATCCAATACCATTGTGCATTTTACCTTACCCTTTAAAAATAGTTAAATAATCTTTAGTCTTTCTAGTCTTTTTCTGTTGTTTTTTTTCTATAGTTCCTAATTCCAGTATAAATACCGGACGTGAAGTAATACAATATACTGTAAAAGAAATACATTTAAAAACTTTTGATTGTATACTGTCCTTCTAAATAAAGCAATCTATTTAGAACATTATTATTATTGTATTTTTAGTGTCATTATTCTTATACTTTTATAACATTATTATAATTTTTCCTCACAATTTCTGAATTGATACAAATCAGGCTTCAGAAATAAAATATAAAAGCAATAAATATTTTTATAACTATTCAATCATTTATTTCCCGTTCTTCTATGGATATAATGCTTTTTTTTTCAAGATGTCACGACAACAAAATGATGTTGAATGAAAGATTTCAAAGAAAGCTTTGTTCATGAATAATACATGTTTCATCCTTTTTCCCTTCGGCTGCAGTTTTTCCACCATAGGGCGTGGTAGAACGAATCCTTCCCCCCCAAAAAAAAATTCAATTCCGAAGGAATAAAAGAGAATTAACCCTCCCACGTGTCTTTTAAGAGCATCACTTATGAACCTCAATGCAATCCTATTATCCGCCTATCTAACTCGAACTATCCGTGGGACGGATAAATAGTTTTGGAGAGCATCTCTTTTTCCATAATCAGCATCAAAGACCAGACGTATAAAAGACATAAAGACATTCGTATTTCCTTTTCAATTCTTGGAACGGGCACTTGTTTTTCTGTCTTGCTATAGTATAATTCTTGTACAGTTGTTCTTTTTAGGTTTTGCTGTTAATTAAGTATTCTGCATAAAGTTCTGCTTTAAATGAATGAAGAAATAAAAAATAAAAACGAGTTTAATTTAAATAGAAACGATTAGAAAATTTTGTTTAGTAAAAGGTTATAAGGGGCTCTGGCACTAGTTTCCACAGGTTTTAGGTTCGAATCTGGCGCTGCCACGGATGTTTGTAATGGTTCGGAATCCATTTTAAACTGTAGGTCTCTATCTAATATGACCCTTGATAACACCTTCTGAGGTAAATTATTGGATCTTCTATAACAATATTAAACTTAAGAGGCAGTGGCTTAGGGATCATTCAAGGCTTGCCCAACAACATCAAAGAGATTCAGAGAAGATTTCAGGAGTTGTTAGATGTCATCCATCATGAGTTGTTAGGTGTCAATCCAACAATAATCTCTTATTTATTATCAGCATATAAGACGCTTAACAGTTGTTACTGGCCAAAGTCTTCATTCAAAAAGAGAAAGGAAAGATACTGCAATATGGCAACACCAAACTCCACTATAAAAGAGACCAAGAAAAGTTTGTCTATAAAATTGTGCTTTACACAAAATATGATACCGATCTTGATTCAATAGAATGCTTTTTTTAAGCTACTTGCAGAATCCTTTTTCAGGACTTATGCTGACTTCAAAAGAGTAGGTTGAAATGACGCTAGATTCTATTTTTTTTTCAGGACAAAACCAAATGAATTCATATAAAAAGCATTGAAAAGCTGGTCAATGAAAAAAAATGGGGACTTTATTAATGATTATAATTCTTCAATGGCGTGATTGCCCCATAGTGGGCCAAGGTCTTTTGCTAGATTTCGAAACATGAGAGGTTGTTTTCTTTTTACAGGGTAGGGTTGTCTAACACTCACTAATGATTTCCCGAACTATTAGACCGGGACCTACGGTTTAAGGTGGATTCCGAGCCTCTACAAATAACCATGATACCGTCTGTGGCTTGGGTCCGAAACCCGTGATAACGAGTACTAGTCAGTGGGCCATCAGGGCTTGTATTAGTGATTAAGTAAATTTATATTTGGATAAGTTATCATTTTTATTTCCATCGGAAACATTTACAGAACTTTAGTTGCAATGTGGTAGGCAGAAATTACTCAGTGTGAACCATGGAACGATCTTTATATGAACATTTTACCCACTGAACGAACAATTCAAATATTTTCATTTCCAGGTTCGTATCCTTACCTGCGCTACTTTCCAGTTTACAGATTTATCATTTCCTTTCCTTTCATGAATAGAGCGTTCAATTTTTGAACTAAGGAGTCGAGTTCGAAACTCGTTAAGTGAAGTTAAAGGGAAGACATTCATATCCATTCTGGAGATGTCTATGGTAAATCTATACACCAAAATGTCTTCACTTTGGGCATGGGATGACAATCCTGTTACTTATGAGCTTTAGATATTAAAAAATCAGTTCAAGAACAAATTTTAAAGCCTGGTAAGCTGCTAAGAAGTGATAGAAAACGCTCTTTTACAATCTGCAGATTATTATGAAGAGATTTATAAAGATGATTTATCGACAACAACAATAATCAGATATAATTATTAAGAATTGATTTTCTATAATTAAAATATATATTTTTTTTATTCGCTAATTTTGCTTTTAATAATATATATAGTAAAACCTCTTTAAGTCGAACCTCGATAAGTCGAAAACCTCCAAAAATTTTTTGTTCCCTTCCCTTCAAGCCCCAAAACCTCAATTACTCCAAATTGTAACTCTCTATATGTCGAAATAATTAGTCAATCCCCACAAGCCATTTTGGTACATATTTTCCCTCCGTAACTCGAAAAAAAATTGGACCTCTGTATCTCGAACATTAGGAATGTTTGATTTTACAACTCGATACCTTTAAAGTTGTTTTGGAATTATTTTGATTTTTTATTGTAGTACATAATATAACTTTTAAGTTGCAAATAAACATATTTATTACCTCTGTAACGTGAATTTTTATTTATTTTAACTCTGTAACTCAAAATAAGTTGGAAAGAATCTAAACCTCTACAAGTCGAATATTTTCTTACAAAATCCGCGTAAGTCGAAATACCTCCATATGTCGAAAACTCTGTAACTCGAATTATTTGGCGTCTCCCTTGAAGTTCGACTTACAGAGGTTCTACTGTATATATATATATATTATTAAAAGCAAAATTAGCGAATCATCGTCTGCTAAAGATTTTGTGGAAAAAGATAATTCAAACTGCCAAAGATTGAATTGGAAAAAAATGTAGTGAAAAAACTAAAGAATTTCTGTCCTTTTTGGAACAATTTGAGAAAGGACATATGAAAATTTATCCTCTAATGATAAATTTCAGTATTTATTGCAGTCAGCGGTACCTAAATCGATTGGTAGTTTCCCGACTATTGGGGCCAATTATCCTACAGCAATTGAGCAAACTATCGGAAAGGTTTAGTAATGAAGATTTGCTTGAGCAAATTTAAGTACAAGAACTATTGAACACGGTAATGAAGAAAGCAATTAGCCGGATGTTCACAAATGAATCTTCCTACATTATAGGAGGATATGAGGAAACGAGTCTAAGAGCTTTGGTATCTTTAGAAAGGACAAGAAAAATTTGGTGTTTTTTTTTTTCTCCTTTTGTGGAATCCTGTCTTCCTGAGAGCTTAGAGAAAGGGATTAAGTGCAGATCCCTCGAAAAACAGAAGATCGCCCACTGAATGAACTGTCCTAAACAAGAATTGCGAAGAGAAGAAATGGTAAGTCTTGCTCGTACTGGTTTTGCATCCAACTGGAGCGTCAAGTAAACAATAACTTCTTAAAAAAAATTGATTGGAATACCCTCTAAAGCTGGTAAAGCGTGAAGAACCAGCGGAACACATATAGACTATATTTTAATTGATTATTTTGGGATAAAAATCACTTTAGTCAGAAATGTTTTACAGGAAGAAAAATATTCTGATTAAAAAGAGTGCCTGCTTTTGTTGTTTACGAACAGGTCATTTATCTAAAAATTCCAGATAAAAATAAATCAATGTATACAATGTAAAAAAAAAATCATTACATCCTTATGTGTCTTGAAAGGGATTAAATGCAAAATAAATAAAAGCCGAAAGAGTTGAAACCAAGGCTCTATCGAATAACTACAATATTGAAAATGTTCTCTTAATGACTGTAACTCTACGAAATTGAAATTTTGAGGGAACAATTAGTTTTACTACAGATACAGGATCTCACCGGTCCTATTTGAGTAATATAATAAATCTTCTTCTTCTTTATTGGGACAACAGCCCCATAATGGGCCAAGACCGTCTGCTTATTGGCTTATTTCTAGACATGAGATGTTTTCTTTTTACAGGGTAGAGTTGTCAGCTCCACACCCAGCAGTCATGTTAGACCTGGACCTACTTTTCAAATAAGAATCTGAACCACGGGTTTTGGGAACTTCGGGTTTTGAACCACGGGTTTTGAACGAACTGGTTTTGGGTTCGAATCCATGGCATGGATTCGAACCCAAAACCCGTGACACCGAGCTTTAGTCACTCGACCATCAGGCCACAATATAATAATTATAGACAATAAAATAAAGCCTAAATATAAACAAAAATTCATATGCGGTCTTTTTGGTCTTTTTCTTCTTTCTTTACCATGGATATGCGATTGTAGGTACATCAGTGAAGAAAATCAGTAGGAGGATATATCAATGGGAAAACAAGATTTGTATATTCGTGTAAGTAACTGATACTGCAAGAACATACGAATTAAAAGCGATTATTTTAACAGCATCTATTTGAATCTTAAAAATTTGGAAAATAATTTGCTGCTTGGAGCTGATATATATTTTTTTATTTCCAACGGCAGATTATGAACAGTTACAGAACAACGAAAAATAAAAAAAAGAACAGAGAAAACAACAAAACATGCTGCAACAGAGTCCATTAATCTAACATATCTCTAGCCTCCCACTATCGCTCGGCGAGAAAAGTCTTGCTCAGAGCAGGACAGTGCAGTAGATGTGGGGAGTCCATGGCCTCTCCAGAGCTGCAGAGATTGCATATCGGGGAAGGAACAATTTTGAGTCTGTAAAGATGCTTACGCAGGCAGTCATGTCCAGTGGCTAGTCGGAAATGAGCGACTGCTGTACGCCTTGGAACATTACATATATTTGTGATGGCATTCTTCCAGGACTTTTGGGAAACACGGTTATAGAGGTCTTCTTGAGCGCGGACTTTAATTGATCTTTTGATGAGATTTTTGATAGAGTGGAAGGGTATAAGAGCTGATATTGAAGGCTTTATATTAGTTCATGTATCAAAAACATTGAATAGTGGATTGATTGTAATAGAAATATTCGAACCCAAATTTTATTCTACTTTAATTGAAAAGGAAAATGTTACTCATGATTTAAAAAAAGGGGGAACAATGTGTGCTATCTGAGAATAATTTTCTTGATATTCAATTATGTGTAATACCTTTGCATTCTGTAAATTTTACTATTACAGAACTGTGGAATCTTGATGGTCATTGGCATCAAGTATCTACTTAAAAATGACAATAAGAAATTTGCAGAAGAAAAAAGAAAAGAGAAATTTGAAAGCAAAAGAAATTTGCAGAAGAAATTTAAAGAAAATTAATTATTCTTCCTGATAGGAGATAGGAGATATCCTTACTATTTAAGCATGAAATTCCTTTACCGAGTAAAAGTAATTTGACTTCGAGGACACATATGAAAATGTAAAAGTGTGCAGCTAATGAAGGATATTTAGATGACTATATTGCTATTGTTAAAAAATGGGGAAGGGTGGAAATTATTGAAAAGATTCGAGACAATAGGTAAATGAATTCTGTCACTACTTACCTCATCGCCCTATAATTAAAGAGAACAGCAAAATCTCAAAAATTCAGACCAACCTTTGATGTCTCTGTGAAAGAAGCAAATCAACCATCTTTAAATGATCTTTTAATCAACGAACCTTACCTAATTGAGCTAATTTCCGATATAATGAGCCTATTTAGATTGTATCCTATAGGATTATCATCTGATGTAGAATTCAATAATTTTCCTACAATTAGATGGTTTAAATTAGGTAGTTTACAATTAGGTATTGATCCAGCCTAGACATTTCTTTAAATTCTTCTTCTTTTTTCTCCCATCTGCAACTGAAGAAATTGTCTATAGACATTATAGAGTTGTATTTGAGGTTACACAATAGTAAATCCATTTCCCCTTAAGGCATCTTTGAATCATTTGTTACAGAATTCCTCGAAAGGATATTCTGATATTGTAGCTTCTGTTTCTTCTTTTTTTGTCGATAACTGTGTAACAAGAGTGTTCAGTTTATATGAATTAAACAAATTTGTAGGGTCTGATGGCCGAATAACTAGCTCTCTAGAGATCGGTGCCACAGGTTTCGGGAACGGGTGCCATGGATATTTGTAGTGATTCGGAATCCACTTTAAACCGTAGGTCCCGGTCTAATGTGACTGTAGAGCGTTATGTGTAGGGCTGATAACCCTCTCTCTCTTGTCACATCTCTTGTTTTCTCGTTTTCTTGTTTCTTGTCTTGACATCTCTTGTTTCGAAACCTGCCAGTAGGCAAACGGTCTTGACCCACAAAGGGACTGTTGCTCCAATGAAGAAGACAAATTTGTCCCGCGAGTGCAGAATTTATTGAAACGTGATACTTTAATTTAAGAAATTGGGAGAGTAATTTGCATGTCTCTAAATCTACTGAGGATACATTTCTTTTGGGCACGAAATAGAGTTTAGATCGAGATACTCTGTGATGTTTAGTACCCACAGTCAAATTTATGCAAATCAAGCAAAAAAAGTCATTTCGTTTTTGGTACGACACATATTTGATGCACTCTGAATTTTGTACTCTGAAACGTTATTACCAAAACTATTGATGCAAGAGATCTGGAGTATCAGATTAAATTGATTCAGCCCTTTACCTAATAAAATGCAAAAATCATTTTCAGATTGATTAGTTAAGATGCATATCTTATATAATGTCGAAATTTCACGAACTTAAAAGTAAATGAGACATTTGAATTACATAACATTTATTGATGGTGTAAAATCGTATAGTGCTAGAGGTTTTAGACGAATAGAGGTTTCTCTTAGTGTTAAAATTCGTTTCGTACAACCCAAGTCTAAAGATACACAGCTTAAAGAACTGTCGATATCAAAATAAGAATTAATTATTTGCTGTATATGAACACGATAAGCACATTTAAATATATTGGCTTTTGATTTTCCTGAAGTAAAGGTTACATTTTGGAATGATACCATGGTGGCCCTCTGGTAGATTCGTAAACGGGGATATTAGTTAGTTTTTGTTTCAAACAATGTAAAAAAATCCATTAATTTACCCCACTAGAAAATTGAATGAATGTTGCTGATATTATTTCTAGAGGATGCTCTCCCGAAAAGTTAAAAATCTCAATGGGGGGAAGGTCCAACATGACTCTTAGAGACTTCTGAGAACTGGTCCTTTGATGAAATATTTTTCGAAAAAGAAGTACATCAAGGAAAAAGAAAAAAATTCACTGAATATTATTTTTTTTTCTAAAGAATATATACCCTTTTATAATATTTTCTAAACATAATTCTATTAATAATATTATTAATATATCTATTAATAATCTAATATTATTCTATTTTCTGTCTTGTAGTTTGGATATTAAATTTTATAATGAATGTCGACGTGAATTTATGACAAGAAAAGTTGGGGAACTTCCGTTACAGGAAATACAGCATGGAGAGAAAGTTATTGAAAAGATCCAATCTGACAATTTCCATGTACCTAATAATGTGCATATGTATTTAAAGATGAAAAAGATATTATTAGAGGTAACACTCGAATAACAGAGCGTATCGATTGTCAGCGTAATCCAGTGCCTCATCCGTTTTATTACCTGATAGATATATTTTCTCTCACAGATTAATAGAACACTTTCATGAAATGAATTGTCCTGACGGAAAGCTTGAGTCTTTTGAATAAAGGAATAACTAAATTTCATTAACGATATATTTCGGTAAATAAAAAATGCGTAATTCGAGCATATTATTCGAATAAACCAAAAAAAATGTGTTTTGTCGGATATAATTGAGTTTCACTGAGGGGTATGGTTTTCCCTGACTGAAAGCGATGTCTCTCACCTACGAAGAATGGAATCAATTAGGGACTAAGTATTCTCTCTCACTCCTGTAAAACAGAGTTTTCCAATTATTGAATTGTTTCTGGAGGTAGTAAGTGACATGCAACCCTTCTCCTTAGAATGTTCCAAACATGGTTCATTGAGTTCATGAGTGAAGGATATTTTGACTAATCCATTCGAAGGATACCTTGACTTGCAACCCTTCTCCTTAGAATGTTCCAAACATGGTTCTTTGAGTTCATGAGTGAAGGATATTTTGACTAAGCCATTCGAAGGATACCTTGACTTGCAACCCTTCTCCTTAGAATGTTCCAAACATGGTTCTTTGAGTTCATGAGTGAAGGATATTTTGACTAATCCATTCGAAGGATACCTTGAATTGCAACCCTTCTCCTTAGAATGTTCCAAACATGGTTCTTTGAGTTCATGAGTGAAGGATATTTTGACTAATCCATTCGAAGGATAACTTGAGTTGCAACCCTTGTCCTTAGAATGTTCCAAACATGGTTCTTTGAGTTCATGAGTGAAGGATATTTTGACTAAGCCATTCGAAGGATACCTTGACTTGCAACCCTTCTCCTTAGAATGTTCCAAACATGGTTCTTTGAGTTCATGAGTGAAGGATATTTTGACTAATCCATTCGAAGGATACTTTCATCGGGGAAAGGCAATTAGTCCACTAGATGAGCATGACGTAGCCTGGCATTATCATCCATGATCTGAGCCGGATTTTCCTATAGACCAACTAGGCTTCAGACTAGGGCCTCAAGATCAAGGAGGGCCTACATTCAAATTGTTAGCAAAATTAGAATTACACTATTCTAAAAACAGTAAACGCTAAAACACTGGCTCAAAAATAAGGAGAAATTCTACACATATGAATAATAAACAAACATAATAAGTAATTTACAAACTTAAAAATGGGAGGTGAAAGGGCCTCATACGTGGAATAGCCTAGGGTCTCTTTTCATCTAAATCCGACCCTGTCCATGATAATCAATTCATCTCAGATTGCTGCAGCGTAAACCCCCATATTGGTCTCAAGATCTCACCCCTATATCATTGAGCCGTTAGTGCTCCATTCCTGATAATGTGCAGGCAAATCGAACACTCTAATGCACACATGCAGGAGTACCAGGCTCTTTCCGGATGAGAACAGGTTGTACATTAAAGTGGCACTCGTCCGTGAAAAGCTTATTGTTCCACTCCTCTTGCCCACATCTGAAGCTCCTCTGCCTTCCTTCTGCGGGTAGAACGGTGGTGTTGTGTCAATGAAACCTAAACCATAAGTCAGCTAGCATACAACCCACATGGTGGAGTCTGATTCGAGCAGTCTGAGTCCAAACTCTGGTACCAGTAGCCGTCTGAAAGTACTGTTTCAAGAAAGGGACATTCATAGTGAGGTTTCTTCTGGCCGTTAGTTAAATACCAAACGTCATTTTTTGTTGTTGTTGTTGCACTCGTACGCTTTGCCCCGATCTTCGGCGAAGATTTTCAGTTTCCAAAAACCGATTCCTAATCTGAAAATGACACTTTGTGAAACTCCTAACCAGGGCCGGATTTAGATGAAAAGAGACCCTAGGCTATTCCACTTACAAGGCCCTTTCACCTCCCATTTTTAAATTTGTAAATTACATGAGAGATAATAAAATACATCATTACTGCGATATATATCAATATGTTAAATGAAACATGTTGTGATTGGTACTAATCTTTATAAAAAAATGTGGCACGGATAATAAATAAAAAAAAAGTCGAGAGCACTTATTTGGACATTTATTTTCAGCATCATATATAGTACTTGTAACAATAACTAATCAAACATAACACACAACATTTACAAAGAAACAAAATTCAATAATAAAAATCTTTGCCCACGAAAATAAAATATACAATAAAAATTATCATACTTTCTATCAAATAACTGAACGTATGAATTATACTTTGGTGCAATCTAGTATATACAAACGAACCGACCTAATGAGCCGAACGCGTTGATCTTAACCAATACATTTTTATGTTTGTTTATTAGACATATGTGTAGAATTTCTCCTTATTTTCAAGGGGACTGTATGGTCGAGTGTCTAGCGCTCTGCTGCTCGGTACCACAGTTCGGAATCCACTTTAAACTGTAGTTCCCGGTCTGTTTAGCCTAACGTGTGCACAAGATGACCGTAAAGCGACAAACCAAAAATTATTTTCAATTTAGTGTTTACTGTTTTTAGAATAGTGTAATTTTAATTTTGCTAACTATTTGAATGTAGGCCCCTCTTGATCCTGAGGCCCTCGGCTGAAGCCTAGTTAGCCTATAGGAAAATCCAGCCCTGTATACAACCCACATGGTGGAATCTGTTTCAAACAATCTGAGTTGAAACTCTGTCACAGTAGCTCTCTGAAAGTGGTATTTCAAGAAAGTGGCATTCATAGTGCAATCTCTTCTGGCCGTTAGTGTTAAATACCAATCGTCCTTTTATGTGGTTGCACTAGTACGCTTTGTCCCGATCTTCGGCGGACATTTCCAGTTTCCGAAAACAGATTCATAATCTGAAAATGATACTTTGAGACGCATTTTCTAACTCTTCCGCTACAATGGATTGCGTTTGACTAGTCTCTAAACGACCTATGACCAGGGCCGGATTTTCCTATAGGCTAACTAGGCTTCAGCCTAGGGCCTCGAGATCAAGAAGGACCTACGTTCAAATTGTTAGCAAAATTAAAATTACACTATTCTAAAAACGGTAAACACTAAAACACTGAATCAAAAATAAGGAGAAATTCTACACATATAAATAAAAAACAAACATAATAAGTAATATTTACAAACTTAAAAATGGGAGGTGAAAGGGCCTCATAAGTGGAATAGCCTAGGGCCTCTTTTTATCTAAATCCGGCTCTGCCTATGACATTCCAGGTTATAGATTCAGCGACATTATCTTGCTCAGACATCGTAGTCACTGTTACAAAACATTCAACGCATGTCAGTTGTTTTTAATCTCCTATTCCAGAAGATATTGCAGATCGCTTTTCGCTTCTGATATAAAACACGTAGTTTTCGACATCACAGACAAAATTTGATTATCCTCAACTTTGTAAACATTATAATTTACCTTTTCAACCCCTTCCATTTCATTTTGGTTAAAAAGTTATCGATTATATACTTATTTCATACCAAATTCTCATGATAGCTCCTAATTGTTTTGAGCAGTGTGGATAGAAAAATTAAAAATTTCTATTAATAACAATTAACAATCTATATTGTTTACAATATATACTGCTTGAAATATAAAAAAATATTATGCAGAATGCTTTTGTTTATAATTATGATTATTTTGGTAAAAAAATGTTTGCCACTAAAAAGATAGATAAAAAAAAAACTAAACGAAATTATTATTATGCTAAGTTGATATTTTTTTATTTAGTACTATTTATTTCTGTTGGTAACGGTTGTCTTGAAATTGCAGTAATTGGGTAGTTTCTCTTAGTTCACAGTATTCTAAACCTAGCATTAGATTAAATAAATTATTTGAATAGAAATAATTTTTAATTTAAAATACGAATGTTATTACTGTATACTGTCAAAAACTTTATATGATAACATTCGTGCGATAGATTGTAATAAAATTAGGGAAAAAAATTTTAATTTGTCTAAAATAAACTCGTTTTACTTGTCAGAAAAGTTTTTGAAAAAATAACCTTTTTTTTACTTACTTCAGGATGTCAAAAGTAATTCTGAAAAATAATGGCTCCTGAAAAAAGTAATTTTTTTTTTTTTTTACTTTATTTTTCAAGTCTTTTGGATTAAAAAAAGTCCTAAAATAAAAGTTTATGTTGCAATAATTATATTGAGGTCTACAGTTACAAGGATTAATTTTAACACGTTAAGAAATCGTTAAATTTTGTTGCCTTAATAAAATGAAAATTAAAAAGTGAAAAAAAGGGGGTATTGGCTGTATTTTAATGATTTACGTTTTTGTTAAAAAAATTTTAATGAAATTTAGTTTTAAATAATTATTTTTTGAGGTAAATAAATCAAATTTTGCTTTTTTTTTTTTTTTTTTTTTTTTTTTTTTTTTTATCATTAATTTCAAAAACCTTTTTTTTTTTAACTGCCTCCCAGTTCATTTTTTTTTCTTTTTACCTTGTTATTAAAAAATTTTTTTCCCCATATGAAAACAATTCTGTCACTTTTGCTTTCTCTCTGATCGATTAAAATATCAGATAAAATAGTTATCAATTTCTTGTTAAGGTGCTAATACATGGAAAACATTTTTTTTAAATTTTATTTCCAATGACAGATTATGAAGAGTTACAGCAATAAAAGAACAAAGAAAAAAAAAAAAAAAAAAAAACATACAACAACAACAAAATAATACACCAAAACATGCTGAAACAGAGTTCATTAATCTAACAATAATGCCAAGTTGCAGATCTTTTAGCCGCTATAAAGTGTTACCAAGTGCACCACGGGGAGGTAGATCTTCTGCGCACCCTACATGAAAAACATTTATTACCAGAACCACAGAGAATGTTGTTCTGTGTGGTTCTGAAACATGGCTTAAGGTACACGAACACCTTCGAAGGAATTTTTTTGAAATTGTTGAAGTTTTATATCTTTTTACACATTTTTGGATTGAATGTATCTAAAAACTAATGATTTCCCATAAAAAAATTTCATTATTATTTTTTTTTTAATTTTTATGAGCTAAAATAAGGGTAAAAATGGCCAAAAATTGATACTGTTACAAAACATGATAACTCAAAATCAAATCAATATTTTTTATCAATATTTTTGTACTAACATTTTACAGGGAATAGACCTCTGGTAAATTTATATCCTTATTACTAATTAATTTGTACTAGTTTATATGTTGTCGACACAAAATTTGCATGTAATTTCAAGTTTAACAATTAAAATTAACATTACATGAACAATTTACAATTAAAATTACATGAGAAACATTTGTTATACAATTCTATTAAGCCATGTTTCTGAACCACAGAGAACAACATTCAGGAAGGCGTAAACGATTGAAAAGAATCAGCGACATACCATGATACCTTGACATACAAGTGTCCCAAAATACGATTTTTTTTTTTTTTTTTTTTTCAGATATGAGTTTACCTCGATGATACTAAAACCACCACTCCTCTCAGATACCCAAGTGTTGCTAGTATGGTGATCCATTGAAAATTAAAAAGTTTTTTTCATTTTATTTTAATGGCTCATGTTTTCGTTTATATATATATTTTTTTAAATAAATTCATCTTTAAATAATTTTTTGTGGTAAATAAATCGAATTTTACTGTTTATTTTTCAATTTTTTATTATCAATTTTAAAATCCTTTTTCTTAACAGTCTCCAAGCTTCTTTTTTTACCTTGTTTTCCTTGCGCGAAGCGAAAATAAAAAAAATAAAAAAAAAAGTCCTTGACATACAATGATATTTTGATATGCATATGCTCCATTTGATATGCAATGACCAATTGGCTAGTGCTCTGGCCTTTGATACCACAGGCTTCAGGTTCGAATCTTGGTGGTGGCATGGATGTTTGTGAGTGATTTGTAATCCACGCTAAACTGTAGGCCCCTATTTAATTAGCCTAAAGTGCGCACAAAATGATAGTAAAGCGACAAACCAAATCTACGACTTCTCTGTCTTTTTTTTTTTTTTTTTTTGAGATATGAAATTACTTTTGTAACATAAAACCACTACTCCACTCAAATACCGAGTCTTGCTCGTATAATAATAATAATAATAACCAGAAATTATTGCTTCAAATATATCTTGAACCCGATTCAGTACCCTGACCTGTTCCTTTAGTCATCATTTCTAGCAGCTGTAACTCCATTCTGTGGTGTATACTTAATTAATTTTTGCTTTTTATTTTTACTTTATTTTAAAAGCAATTATATTATTATATGTATATATATATATTTCCCGTTGCTCTTTTAAACTTACTTTGAACTGTGACAGACCTTGGTCACTTGCTGCTTTGATTTTATTCCGTGAACTTTACCTACCATGCTTCCTACTTTGCAGACAGGAGTTAGGCCCCTGTGGGGCCAAGGAATTCCGAAAATTACAAACTGACTGAACCCAATTCAGATTCGGAGCCTGAAAAAGGATGAGTTGGGATTCTTCCGTTGTTCAGTTCTACAGTTGTTCATTATCTCAACTCTCCAAGCGCACATAATAAACAGCCAGCAAATGAGAACGAGGCACGTTAAGGAAACCGGCTTATGTGGGTATTTTTGCTCGATAACTGGAAACAAAACTCTTAGGGCAGGTTTCTATTGCGTATGAAACTGACAAAAGCGTGGCTTAAAGGGGAAGAGGAGAAAGCAATCAAAGAAGAAAAGCAGAACATACAAAAATAATGCCACATGCTAATTAGTAACAACATCATGTGTTTCGCTCTTCAGATTATCTTTTACATATACGTATTTGATATCATTTTGCTTAGATATAATATTTGTTCATTATAAATACATTATTTTGAAAATATTTGGTTCGGGGAGCTAAAACGAATTCATTTCAATTCAATTAATTTCAGAGAAGAAAAACGATATGAGATACGAGTTCAGTCCTGGAAGTAATTAAACTCGTATCTCAGAATACTACTATACTTCTGATCTAGTAAACAAACACAATGTTTTCCAATTGTTTATTTCAAAAGATGACCCCTTCTAATGGAAACTGATATACTGGTGAAATTATTTCTTTGTATATCTGTCCCTGAAGTATCATATTCTTGAATTTGTATTTCTGCCTCATCCTGGGAGGTTCATTATAAAGCCCTGTCCATATGAGAACGAATCATATTAGCGAACGAATCATTAAAAAAAAAAATTGAATCAGGAGTGAGAAATTTTCGGGCCGTCTCCTCGTCTCTGCTTTTAAGTCGTTTATCAAAAGACTAGGTGTTTATTGTAACTTGAAAATGATAGTAAGTTTTTTTAAATGTGGTATTCAGCTTATGATATTTTCAGTAAATGAATATTAATAAATATTTCATCACATTTTAGTGCCATGTTAAAAAAACATCAAATGAAAAACAGTTTTGGGATTAATATTGAATTCATTGAAAATTTCTTAAATGTAGGATTTTAAAATGACAGTCTGACTTTCATCTTGTTTATGACATCAGAAATCAATCATAGTTTCAGAGGATTTCCCCCCTCTTTTGAATCTTCTATTTTTTTTCTCAGTACTCTTCGAACCACCTATAATTCCTTCCTGTGCCCAGTGGTTGTTTAAGAGAGTCAGGAAAAAAAATTTCAAACTTCTTACTCTTTTTCGTAATTTTATGTACTATGATATTTATGTGTTGGCTTCTTTTTCTTTTCTTATCATTAATTGAGACGACTCTCAATTGATTATATTTATATATTTATTGATGCAAATACTGATTTGAGCTATCGCTCGCCATCGCCAACTCCGTTGCTTACCTTACTTGCCCTTGCTCTTACATTAGAGTCCCCGTACGGGACCACACCTTCGTACGGAGTTACAGCCCTTGTTGGTGGCGCCATCTATCGTCTTTCCTATTAACAAATAGTTTACATATGTATTTAAAAGAACTTGTGAAATAAACATTAAAGATGCAGTATCACAATATTAAAAATGCAGCATTTGCATTGCACTAACTTAAAAGTTATTCTTGTCTAAAAAGACTAAATTTGCTTACAAAAAATACACGCATCCTATAAAAATAGCAGTTCCAATTTAACAAGAACCAAAGTATTATAAAAAACTGAATAGCAAATCTAGAAAATGATTAGAGAAAATAATATAGAAAACCGAGTAATTTAAAAATCGTACAATTTAAGAACAAAAATGCTATATTTGTAATACATTAAATCTTATTTTTTCTTGATAACAAAATAGATTCTGTAAGATCTGCTTTCATTGTTAATCCAAGATAGTTTTTTACAAGGTTCAGTGTTGAGAAAAGTCTCTCAACACTTACTTGGTATGTTGCGAAAGCAATAACTGCCTTTGCTACTGTATTATTGAAAGATACAATTGAATTGTATCCTGCAACATTAACGTTTAATTATCATTAATCTTGATATTGCGCCTCCTTAGTATTTCATTTTAACATTAATTCCTAGAATTTTTGAATTTTTTTTATTTTTGTTTATTTTTATAAAAGTGTCGAGAGCTTGAATTTTAAACTGATTCATGAGACTAGCTCCCAAATCCTTCAAAATGCTCGATTTTAAATTTCGTGCTTCCAACTCCAACTACTGCCTCCTGGGTTGTTGATCCTTACCAAATTAACGTTAATAGTTTATTTAGTATTGGTAAATCAACGAAATAAATAAGTCTAAGTTCAAAATTATACATTAAAATATTAAAATAAAGATCTTTTCATTAATCTTGTGTTAATTTTAAAATGAAAAAATCTAAATGCTATATTTCAGATGCTTGAATATTTATCTGCACAATCATTTGCACACTAGTAATTTATGATTTCCTTTATTGTATTTTGATTAATTTGTATTTTTCTGTTCCTCCTTTTTGGATTCTTTTGTTGAGTATATAAGTTTAAACGATGCAAATTTTTTCTTTGATGCTGTATAGTTTTTTTTCCTAAATAAAGCAAGGTATTCTTTCAAGCGATCATCTGTATTAATTTTTTTGTAATATTATCAATGAATTTGCTAATGTAATTTTTTTTTAATAAACTATCAATATTTCCCTTTACATTTTACATTTTCTAACATGACACAAATTAACAAGTCCATGAATCATAAACGTGTGTTCATAATCCTTCGAAAGTCAAAATTGATAAAATCTATATTAGATAATACAAACAGTGATGGTTTGACGACTTTTGTACTTAGTATTCAATAAAATTAAATGTTTCTTTTCTTTTTCTTTTTTTTTTTCTTTTGAAGCTAATTCATTTGTAAATTTGAAGATGACGAAAATTTTTCTTGGGAAGCACCCACTCCTGAGTAATTTTATGGTACTAAAATTATTCATACTAAGTTAATATTAAAAATCTTCCATTGAATTTATGTGCTAAAATTATTCGCTTTTGATTTCAAGACGTTATTAAAAATAGTGCTTAAAATACGTGAAAACTCAAAGAAAAAAAAAAGTGAAAATTCTAATCTAGGTCATTTCAATCACGTTGTTAAATTTCTGCTCTAAATATGTATAGATTTTTTTAGTAAAGTTCAATGCCTGAATCTGGAAACTGTCATTACATGAGAGATGTCAACATCAACAATAAACAAAATGACTTGTGTGGTGTTAAATAATGGCATAGAAATGCCACTTTTAGGACGTAAGTCTTAAAAAGCAACCTTTTATTTATTTCAAAAAATTATTCTTTAATTGCCATATTTATAATTGACCGTTTGAAATTTTTTTTTGCACCTAGTAACATGCATGGTTCAGTGCCGTGGAGCGAATTCAAAATTGATTCTCTTAAAAAAAAATAATAATTAAACTATAAATTATTAGTTTACCAATACATTTTTATTTTGTGTAAATTTTTTATAATTCTAAGTAGTATTCTGCAATAAATTGGAAACAATTCTAATACACGAATTCTCTGCAGAACTGCTCATATGAACATGTTATTTTTTTTCTAACATTTGATTTGAATTTTGTAAATTAATATTTATGATTAAAATTAATTTGTACTAAATTTTTTTTTTGTTTTCGAAAGTTGGTTTTTAAATTCGACTCTTTATATGTGTAACATGAGAATTCTCAGATGGCTTCGTATTTTTAAAAATAATTCAATTAATTTCTTAATTTGTTTTCTCAAAATATTAATTTAAATTTTAAATTATTTACCATTTTTTTAAAGTTTTTGGTCACAAATTAATGATTTTTAAAAGTTATTCAATAAATTGACTTTATCATTAAATATATAACGCTACTATAGACATTATTATGAAGCAACGCATAGATACGTATTATTAGATGTGTGTGTGTTATTTTATTTGTATGAGCAATTTATTTTGTTAAAATAATATTTATGAATAATTTACTAAAAAATGTTATGACTTTGATATTTATCAGTGATGTAAAATGTAATAAGAAGATAATTGTTTGTTGTTCCTTTAGTCGGTACATTTCTTCTTCAATCTCCTGATGTAATGACAATTACTGAAGCTGCTCTTAGACAGGGATATAGATTAATAGGTGATATGTCAATTTCATTTACTTTTAACCAATCATTAAATAGTTATTGGATATTGTACTGTTTTCCAAATCAAAATAATGAAGAACTCTTTACTCTTTGCAACATTTTTATAAAGAAAATTTATTTCAATCTATTTGTTAGAAGAAGAAGCTGAGTTGTATAATTATGTTTCATTTTATAAGTGTGAAATAGCTTGCAAGTTTGTATAAATGTGAAATAATAAATTATTACAGAAATAAATTTAAATAAAAATTATAATATAATAGCACTATACATTGAGTGACAAAGTTATTACTTGCTATTGTACATTGAAGTATTAAGTAGCAGCCATGATAACTTTTTCTATAAACTTTCTGATGATTATTTTCATGTTATAGAGCTTACTGAAATAATAAACAGTAAGTAATCTTTTAGAAAGATTATAATCTTTGATATCAAATGTTAAATTATTATTCTATTCAGTTGTATTTTGACAAATAATAAGAATTTAAAAAACTTTTTTCATAATTACAAAAAATAGTTATTAAAAAAAAGTAATTTCATACCCAAGTTATAAATTTTACGAGAAATTTTGATTTTATATATATTACCTTTATTCTTTTATAAAAATGTTACAATAATTTGCAACAGATTTGACAATTTAGTATGTAGTAAAATTAATTAAAAAAATTAAACCATATTAAATATAATCATATATATTATTTTAATCAAATCAAATTATCTGAATTATTAATTATTAATAAATTATAATAATCTTACTATCTTTCAAATTATAAAATTTCTTACAATTTTTTCAGTTTATTTATGCTTGTTTGATTTTAATTGTCTTTTCTGATGTATATTACCTTAAAATCAATATTAAAATGGTAGAATTAGATTGTTGAATGTTTATTTGCACCTTAATACTAAATTTGTAAAAAGCCAAATGTCTGATTTTTATGCTATAAATTTAGTGATATCATTTAAACTGGTAAAATTAATGATATTGTTAGTTGGTAAATTAGTGTTATGTTATCTTATTAAACTTGCCCAACATTGATTATGACAAAAAATTTTTGATTATGATAAAATTTTTCTTTAAACTTCTCGAAGAAATTTTCTTCAATTTGTAGAACACCAAATTTTCTTGAATCAAATTAATGAATATTTAGATCAAAGAAATATTTTTTTTTCTTTTAAAGATTTTCTATATTTTTTAAAAAATAATTTTGTAATAACTATGATAAAAAAAAAATTAGATAAATACTGTGCTTCATATAAACTGAATGTGATTCTGTTGTGAGAATGTTGCTAATCATGCTATCCTATCCTATTCTATTCACAAATATATAACATATTTTTATATTATGCATAAAATTCAAATCTAAAAATAATTCTTACTTTTTAATTTCACAAAAGTCAAACCTAAGGATAATAGGTTTTTATCAATATTGAAATAGGAGAATTATGAATTTTCCAAATTCCATGTACTCTAAAATAATTAGACAATAGTAAATTATTTAATTTCATCTAAAATAAAGGAAGTTTTTTTAATCCTGACATATAGTTGCAATAGTTTGTTATTGTTGCTGAAAAAATGATATTTTTAAATCATTTGTCATTTGTGTAATATATATTATTAAGATAATTTCCATAAATTTATGCTTTTTTTTTCTGATACAGATACTGCTGCTGTGTACAGAAATGAACATTCCATAGGACAAGTACTGAAGAAGACAGAAGGGTTTAATGTTCATAGAGATGATGTTTTCATCACTAGCAAACTAGGTAATAAAATATAAGGCTATTTAAATTTTAAGGCACTAATAAATTGAAAATTAGTTATTAGTATAAAAAACAGGAATCAATATATTATAAGTTATATCTGATGTATTATTTGCAATTAACATAATCCTTCAGTTTTTCTATGGTAAGAATTTTATGTGCAATTACTGTTTAAAATTTATTTAATAACATCACATTTATAATAAGATATGATATTTTATAAATTAAATGTTTTATTACTTTGTTACTCAGGTTTGAGATGTTAGTTATGTTATTATTTTTATAACTTAATAAGCTTCTATTTCTCATAATTTAAAAATTATAATATTAAAAGGTCTATTTTTTTTTTTTCCAAATTCATTTTTATTGTATGCATAACTTAAAGCAATTGTTTTTTTTTTTTTCTTTTTTTTTTTTTTTTTTTTTCTTTTTCATTAAATGATGACTGGGATAATAAATGTTATTTTTACCAAAATTCTACTTTTAGTTCCTGTTCTTTATTTGTCTGCTTTAATCAGTGTTTTAATGTAAACTTAATATTCAAAATACAATTTAGATCTAGATTAGATTGTATGTATTCTTGTTTTTAAATTAGAAGTTAGAACTAAAATGAACACTTAAAAAAAATATCTTTTTTTTAATTCACACACACAAAAGATTGAACAAATTTGAATTAGTTCTGTTTCTTTATTCAATAAATTTTTTTTCACTATTTATCATTTAATTTTTATTTATTGTACATTTCCAAATATAAGTTGAACCATATGCAAGTTGAAAGAGGTTTTTTTTTTAAATATTACCCAAAGTTCAAAACCATATATAAGTCGAATTGTATTAAAATGATACAAGTTTTTTTTTTTTTTTTTTTTTTCATCACTATGAGAGTGAAAATGTTTCTCATAAGTTATAACTGATGGAATACTTTCGAATCAATGTGCAATAAGACTGTAATGACAATAATTATAACTGTGATAACCTTATGTGAAATTAGCACATTGTCTTCATTTAGTTGTTGTCTTGCAAGCGATTTGTGGCATATGTGCTAGTCTTATTTTCTGTGTCATTTCATTTTTTGTCTGAAAGATGAACAGTTCTTCTATTGTCTTTTTATTTTTCTGTTAACCAAGCGCAAATTCCACCAACATCAGATTTTCCACTTTGGTGATGATGCAACAAACCAGCAATATAAACAATTTCAAAAGTAAAACAACTCATTTAATTTAAAGTTAATTTATATGTCTTAAGTTTATGAAAGAAAAAAAAAGTTATATTTGGGACTTATTTATTGCTTGTGGGGCTGTTAACATAAAAGTACCTACTTTTTTTGCAAAACTAACAAACCTGTATATAAGTCCACTCATGCAATTTAGTTTTAGAAAAAGTTCTAATTTGTTCTTGACTTATATATGGAACTATATGTTATTTTTTATTTACATGGTGAATTTTTAGAGATACTAAATTGCTGATTGTGATGAAATCATATAATTGGTCAAATATTTCCCTTCGTTTTCTTTACAAAACATGCTAAAGTAAAAGATATTGTTATTGACTAAAATTGGGTTATATCTACATTTTTTGTTGTGATAACATATTGTTTTGAATTTTAGCTAAAATGTTTCACTGGTCATATAAAACATTTCCTTTATTAGGTCCAACCCATCAAGGTGCAGAAAAGGCAAAAATGTCTGCTCTTTCTTCTCTGGAAACTCTTCAGTTAAATTATTTAGATTTGTATCTGATCCATTGGCCTGGATCTGCTGGAATGAAACCCGATAATCCCATGAATGCTGAGCTCAGGAAAGAAAGCTGGTTGCAGTTAGAAAAAATGTACAAAGAAGGTAATAATTCAATATTTAAAGCAAATTATATTATACCATTTCATATAATATATTATATTGGAAAAATTTCATTTTGTGTGGTCTCAAAGATATCGTTGGTTTTGAATTGTTATAAAAAACTTATTTATTTGAATTAAATAAATTATACTGTATATTTCAGGTTGCAAAATTTTTTCTTGTTCTCATCACAAATAAAATGGTATGTTAGTAAGTACTTCTTTGCAAATTGTTATTTGTCTAATAATGTATTTAGATAATTGAAACCCAATGAAAGGAGAGAAAAAGGAAAAAACATGTTTTTCCTTAATATGTGAAATATTTCTAATCTATTTTAGGAAATGTGTGCATGCCTATTTTAAAATTGTTTTTATTTAAATTTATATATCCGTCTAATAGGAAATTTTTATATTTTTTAAAAAAATTGAAAAAATTTAGACTTTTTTTAAAATTTGACATTTACATAATTCTATGGCATTTATGAACTCCCATCTTGTCCCTGAGAAAAAAATGCTTTAAATGAATATTCATTGTTCAATATTTCAAAAATAGAGTTTATCCTCTTAATCTATTTTTGGCAAGTTCATTTAAACTAAATTTTTGTTTTTGATATGTATAAACTGTACATATTAAACATGAATCGTTTTTGAAATATTTTTCATATTTTTGTGATACATTTAAGCATGCACTATTGGAATAATGTGTAAATTTTTAAAGATATTTTAAACGATGCTGTAAATACAGGATCATTAAAAATATGTTCTCATTTGAAAGTAAACTAGTGAACAGTAAAATTGAAGTTAATCATTTTATTTTTGTATTAAAAAAAAAACATGAAAATTTATTAAATTTTTAACAACAACCAGTTATTTCAATGCAGTTATCAATACTAACATGCAGTTAATATTTATATTGACTCTCTCTTTTATACCTGATTATCTTTTGTAATTTTATGTACCATGATCTTTACTAATGTATTGAAAAGAATTTGTGAAATAAATTCACTTCATTTAACTCATATATCTATAAAAATAGTTTTTTTATTACACTAATTAGTTTTACAACGTTAAAGGTGTACTATTTGCACTAATTTAAAAATTCTTGTACTCTAAATTTGCTTACAAAAATACACATTTCCTATAAAAATAACAGTACCAAACTAACGAGTAACAAAATATTGTAGAATATCTTATGTAAAAGTATCTGAAGTAAAATTGTACATTTTAAGCACAAAGATGCTATATTTGTAATACATTAAAATTATCTCAAGCAGTTATTCTCTCTGCTTCTGGTTGTATTATTGAAGGATATATAGGAATTGCCTGTTTTAACATTTAGTTTAAACATCAATTCATAGATTTTTGGAAAAATAAAAATGTTTTTTTTTTTTTAAATCGCTTGTCAGATATTTAAACGAACTCCAAGTTCTACAAAACTGTTCAACTCATTTGCACTCATTTTGTTCCTGACTGCCTATCTTGGCCTCTAGCTGCATATAAAAACACGAACCCTAGAATCATTATTTTTAAATACATCAAATTCATTGTGTAATCCAACATACTTTGACAAATAGTGTTTATCATGTAATGAAAGGGGCACATAGTAAACATATTAGAAACTTGATTCACTAGAAGAAGTGACAGGAAATATTGCTCAGCTTTTGCATTGCATGAGTGTCCATTATAGTAATATATTTTTTTACTAAGTTTCATCTGTTTATGGCGACAAGATTGCAGATGAGCTGGTCAAAGAGAGCAGCCTTAAGAGTTCTACTGATGGTGACTGTCTTTCTTTATCGGAACTTGCCTCTAGTACCAAATTAGATATCAACTCCTCTTGGAGAAAACCCGCATGAGTGGTATGATTGTGATGAGAGGTATGAAAACATGAGTGGTATGATTGTAATGTCCTTGTGCTGCTTTAATTGGGTGGGCAGTAGATCTGAACAGACAGCTCTTGCTAGACTCTACAGTGATCATCTTCGTGGTCAATGCCATGTGTTTAAGGTTTATCCCCTCTGCATGAAATGTAGCTTGACTGAAGTCATTCCTAACCACAACTTGATTTGCATTGGTTGCCAGAAGAGCCAATTGTGCTCAAGTCTTGGAGTGGTTTTTCATTATTTGAGAACGTACAGGTTCCTGGACTTGGTCGCTGATATTGCTGTCAACAAGTGGGATAAGAAACAACAGAAACTTGATTGTTTTTTTTTTTTATTTTAGAATTAAAGTGTAATTTTAATATCCATGCTTTAATTTTGAAATCATTACACCTAAATGAAAAATACATTTTTCAATGAGCCTTTATTTAAAAAGTTATATGCTGGACTTTTAATGAAATTAAGTTACATCAAATAAAATTAATTAATTTAAAGTTTTAGTTGTGCATGAACTGTCATTTTGCATATCATAGCAATATATATTTTATTATATTGCATTATAATTCTTTGTTTTTAAATTTTCATATTTATATTGTGCCTTTCACTATTCATGTTCTTTCTTATTCTTTCATTTTCATATAAACTTGTTCATGAAATATATTTTATTCAAAATGTTTAAATTAATATAATTGTTATCTAATTTTCATCATCTAAAATAAGCAACATTATAACTATTTCTATGAAATTTCAAATGTGGCTCTTATGAGTAATGATTTATAATTATTGCTTGTAATTTTTCAAAAAAAGAAAGAAAGAAATTGTGTTTGTTGTAAAATTTATGAAGTTTTGCTTGATGATGATTTCTATCATTAAAGATAAAATTTATGATTTTAAGAACTAATTATGTCTGATATTGAATTATTTTTACAAAATCTGCATGGATATATTAAAAATATTTTGAATCCATGAAGATAATATAAAGTAAAAGTAATATATTTTAAAATTTTGCTATTTAACATAAATCTATTTCATTATTAATCATATGTAATACATTTTGTTTAAAATGAAAAACCTATCTTATTATAATTTCTCTAAATTTAAAAAAATGGTTCTATTGAAAATATTTGAAACAAGTGCATTTTAATTAAAATTGTTATATGATAGATAGTATATCAATTCCAAAATTTGTTTTAGGTAAATTCAAAGCAATTGGAATATCTAACTACACTGTACAGCACATAAAAGAATTGCTTGAGTATTGTAGTGTTGTCCCTGCTGTTCTACAGGTACAGTTACAACTTTTTCTTTTTGTTTATTAAAAACTGTTAGTATATGATCTTCAATATTTGCAAAATAGAAGTAAATGTTTTTATCATTCCAGATCGAAGCTCATCCATATCTTATTCAAAAATCTCTGAGAGAATTTTGTGCAAATAAAGGGATTCATGTTCAAGCGTATTCTTCAATCGGTTCAAGATCAGGTTGCAAAGAAGTAAGATATTTACATATATATATATGTAGCAAGTTTGGAAGTTGTACTACAAGTTGTGCTACAAGTGGATTTTTCAGATAAATGTGTCTTTTTTGCTTCATTTTATTAACATTCTTAAGAAAATTTTAGACAGAAGAACATGCAGACAAATAGTTGTGAAGATTGTCAGGTGTCTGCAGTCAAAGCTAACCAAATCATTAAAAGTGGTTTGTTAATATTTTGCAAAGCCTGTGAAAATGAATTGTATAGTTTTCATATACAAATGCTATGGCAGTGATTAATTATAAGTGGAATATATGGAACTGTGGAAGCGTGGATAATAAGTAGAATATGTGGTTATTAAATTTACATGGTTATTAAGTCATTATGAGTACTTAATGTTAGATGGCAAATGGTGCAGTATTCTGAAAACTAGTTTCTCTCACAGGAAACTTTGAGATATAGCTTTCTTTTTAAAGACTGATCTCAGAGGCTGATTCTGTAGACTTGATCTCACGAGGCCAATGAGTTATTTAAGAATCTTCGAAAGTTGGATACTAGATAATCAGATTTCCATTTAATTTTCATTCCAGATCTTTCTTCTTTTTTTTTACTGCAAATCTGTTTCTTGTTTTTATATAGTTTATTTTAAATCAGTGATGAAGTTTTATAATAATTGCAGTCAAGAGGAAAATATTATTTCAAATATCTTTAAATATACAGTAACCTCTCCTTAATATGGCATTATTGAGTCCACAGACATGTCTGAATTGTTGAGTGTCATAATTTTAATAAGGATATCAAAAATAAAAGCACTCTAGATAATTAAAAATATTAAAACATATGTTGAATATGAAGTGTAGATGATAACGATATCTGATGAATAAGAGCAACATACTGTTGCCATCTGGTGATCAACAAATGCCTAAACCCTTATGAAAAAGATGTGAAGGCTTTATAAGACCCATATTGTAGAATGTGGTGAACTATCGAATGCTTGATTAAAGAGGGGTTATCGTAAAAAGAAATTTTCATTTTTATTGCAAATATACTATATATTTTTTAATATCAGTTTTAATGATTAAAAATAACATATAGTAATAGTTATTATTTTTATTAAAAAGTACAATGCACTGCATAATGTTACGTTGATTTATCTTTGTTTATTTGTCAATGTACTCAACTAGAAATTTGATTTATTTATTTTGGGAATTTTTTGAAAGTCATTATTTTAATTGTCATTTTACTCATGCTTTAAGTATATATATATATATAATTGTATAATGTTCATTTTATTCGTTTTGTAGTTGTTATCTGATCCAACTGTAATGAAACTAGCTGAATATCACAATAAAACATGTGCTCAAATATTATTAAGATGGGCAATTCAACATGGAATGAGTAAGTAATAAAATGATGTAAATCCATTAACAAACAGTTTTTATTTCAATGTTGTCACTAATATATGCAAAATTGTGATATATAGACAATTAAAAGCAGAAGGCATTTAAAAAATTATTTTAATTTATTGAGTATATTTTACAAATAATTATTTCTACCACTACTCTGCCAAATTCACAAACTCTTCCCTTGAACACAAGCTATGTCTCTCAAACTTTAAATAATAATTTTTAAGTACCACTTTCTGTCTTACTATTATTTAATTATGCTACTTTCATTAAATGGAAAAGTCTAATGCAAGTAGTGCTATTTACACTACTGATTGTGTGAAAAAATTGGCAAGTTGGATGGATTTAAAAAGAGCAACATCGTATTGGAAGAAATATTATTTAGGAGGTATTTTAATTGCTGTATAAAAATTTAATTTTTTAATTCATTGAAATTTTAGATGACACAATATTAGAAAGAAAACAAGATGAATTATACTATTATACTTCTTTCAAAGCAGTTTTGACTCCACATTCATCTTACTAGCAACCCTAACAAATAATCAATTCATTCATTTCAACCTCTAAACCAGATATTTACCATTCCATACTATCCATGGTTGGACTACATATAGATGATTAAAGGAATTAAACATTAAAATTATATTCAATTTTAATAGTGATATTGAAATTTTTACAATTGTATATTTCTTATGTTTCTTTTTTAAATATACTTTATTATGCGCTGTGGCCTTTGGTACCATAGGCTTCAGGTTCGAATCCTGGCATTGGCATGGATGCTTGTCAGGGGTTCGGAATCCACTTTAAACTGTAGGTCTCTGTCTGTTTAGCCTTTGTGTGCATAAAATGACAGTAGAGCGACAAACCAAACCAAGCCTCACTTTATTACAGTCTGCCTTTTTCAACCCTTGAATAATCTTTACATAATTCTCTCTCTCTCTTCCTTACAATATTTAATAACAGACAGAACTAGTCTTAGGTGGATGGAATGTTATATAATACAAATCTTTTTATTTTAGCTAATTTTTTTATGATTTAAATCAACTAAAAACTTCTTTCTGTTATTGCTCTAAAAAATAACATTTTTCTTTTAGGTGTTATTCCTAAAACTTCTAATCTAGGTCGACTAAAGGAAAACATGGATATATTTGATTTTTCATTGACTTCCGAACAAATGCAAAAACTGGACAATCTTGACAAACATAAGCATTTTTGTTGGAATCCTGAAGATATAAAATAATGTTTTATCCCTGTTTATGTCTTATTAACTGTAGTGCTTAAGCTTTGAATAAAATACTTATGTGTTCCTTTTTATATAGAAATACCTGTACTGTATGTATTTTTTCAGCATTAAATGTTTTTTATGAAACTATATTAGTGTTATATTGCTTTTCAAATACAGTAACCTCTATTTAATCCAGCATGTTCAAAACCACACTTGTGTTGCATTATTGAGTATAAATATAGTTTTAAATGGATATAGGAGGTAAAGCTTTATAGATAAAAATTTAAATGATTAAAACATGTACATTAAATAAGAACCACTATAATAAAATATGACACTTACGATAAATACTGTGCGAGTCACATTATGTTGCCACCTGACAGTCAATGTAAACAAATGCCTGAATGTGAATACTTCATATTCAGGTATTTTTCCTTCACTTTCATATTTTTTCCACAGGAAAATAATATGAAAGTGCAGGCTCAATCGGTGCCAGGTTATAGAATGTGCCTGAGCTATTGGATGCAGGATTAAAGGTAGGTTGGTGTATATAGCTAGATGCTTAAAATTAGAATATTTCTGAATTTTTTAAGTTAGAAATATTGCTTTTTAAAATAAGTTTTCATTTATGGATAGCTAGAAATTTTTTCTAGATAAAGAAAAAAAACCCAGCTTTTTCAATAATTAAAAATAAATAGCATATATTTATTGATTAGAGATTTGAAAAACATATGTAATTTTAAGATATTTGGTAATATTTTAAAAATTATAACACTTCATTAATAGTAAAACATAATTTGGTACGCGATTTGCATTTGTTATGTTTAAAATATACAATTTATAAATAAAAAAAAAAAACTAATTTAAAACTATGTCTGTTGATACAAGTATTTTTATTTTCTATTTAAGATGTTATAAAAAATATCTTAGCCATATAAAAAATTATTAATATTAGTATTTAACTTGCAATGTCTATTGATATTCAGGTAATTAAATGATGTATTTTTAAAATTATTAACAATTGTTATTACAAACATGTATTAAAAGAGTTACCTAAGGTTTATACAAATGAAAAATAGAATTGGGCCTGAATGGTCGAGTGGCTAGCACTCTGGCGCTCGGTACCACAGGTTTCGGGTTCGAGTTCCGGCGGTGCCATGGATGTTTGTAGTGGTTCGGAATCCACTTTAAGCCGCAAGACCCGGTCTCATATGACTGTAGAGCATCCCGGAGCAAAAGTCAGACTTCTACCTACGGGTGCTCCTTCACAACAGAAGCTTTCCCTTCAACCATGAGTCAATACGGTTTCGCTTAGATATCTACCAAGTTGGATAAGTAACAACACAAATAGAATCACATGGAAAAGATTAAAGTAATTTTTTTATTCAATAAATGATGGAAATTTTTTCACTAATAGTATTCGCCATTTAAACTAATAGGCTTATTGTGCTTTAAATCAAATCAAACATAATTTTTGAAATCCTAAGGAAATTGGCTTGCTTTAATTCTTCAGAATCATTTGCATGCAGTAACATTGTGTGACTTGGCAAATATGCCCTTCAGGATTAAAAAAAAGAATTGATTGGGAATTTATCATCACAATATTTTTCCCTTCCCTCGCGTGTTATGGCATTATTTTTTATGCTCTATGATGATTAATAATTTTACATTATTTTTTTTGTTTTTAGTAAAATTTGTGATTTAAATCGTCAGAAAACGCATTTTTTTTAAATCTAAAACCTTCTTAACTTTTATGTAAAAAGTTCTATCGATGTAAATATATATAAATGCATAATCAAGAGAAGTTCTTTATAAGGTTTTATTCAACAAACAATGCATAATATCAAAATGAATTTAGAGTGATTCCACAGATATAAAATTAAAACAAGTAATATAAAAAAAAAAAAAAAAAAAAATCTCAAGTCAATTCCTTCTTTTTTTTCTCACTGTATTGCAGGAAGTCCTTTATAAATTTTCATTCATTTTTTTTTAAGTTTATCTGGCGCCATCTATTGGTAGATACATGCAACTTAAATCTAAAAATAACAAATTAATTAATTAAATTTAATTAATGAACTGATATTTGAAAAAACTGTATTAACATCCAGTGTCATCCACTACAAGTTCAAAAAAAATGCATTTGAACTTGAGTGGATGAATAAAAAGTGTTTTATTAACGATTGAAAATTTGAACAAGATATATATAGGGAGAGTGTGAGCTAATAGAAGGAATTTAAATGATGTTGCCATAAGGTATGCATGCAATTTAAATATTTAACTCTAGTAACACAATGATTAAATATATGACATTCTTCCCGACTAATTTATTTTTTTTGACATCGGAGCCGACGGCACATTCATTTCTAGCCGGTCATTCCGGAATTGGAAGGTTTGGAGCTAAGAAAGCGCAATTCCTATGATTCGAACCTGGACTGGACGGCAGACATTGGGGATCCTCTAATGCAGGGATGGGCAAACTACTGCCCGCGGGCCAACTCTGGCCCGCCGGAAGGTTCTATCCGGCCCGCTGATAGAATTTTAATTTGTCGGTCCGAGGCAAATTAAAAAAAATATATATCATATATCCATCTCCTTTTCTACTTTGATGAAATATTATTTTTTTTTCTTTTTACTTTCTCTATTTTTGTTCTACAAAACAGGGGCCTGAAGGTCGAGTGGCTAGAGCTCTGGCGCTCGGTACCACAGGTTTCGGGTTCGAGTCCCGGCGGTGCCATGGTTGTTTGTAGTGGTTCGGAATCCACTTTAAAAAGTAGGTCCCGGTCTAATAGGATCGTAGAGCGTTGCGGGGGCATTGTTACTCCGCGTCCGTGGCTTATCTTCAAGTTACACGCGCCCCCTGTGTAATACAAAGTGAGTACGTCTGTGCAGCACTTGCCTTAAGGCATCTAAGACCAAGCTGCCTGTGTTTGCCAGCTGCATTAGAGAGAGAAAAAAAAAATGTTCTACAAAACATAAATCGACGGAAATAGCAAGCACAGACAGCTTTCAATCGGTGAAGTGTTAAAAGCGGAAGTTCTTTACTAGTTATAGCTGTAGATTGGCGACAACAAGTTACAGTTTTACAAATCATTATCGAAAGTAAGTTTCCCAAATTCAATATCTCACGCCTAGAAAATCAGTGCTATGTTTGCTTCATCTTATATATGTGAGCAAGGGTTTTCAACTATGAACCTTAGAAAGAATTATTTCAGAAGTAGACGGACAGATGAGCATTTAGCCTCGTCCCTTAGAATCAGTACATCTCACTTCGAACCTCACTATAAGGAACTTTTAAAAATGAAATTGCAATTTCATTCATCTCATTAACATATTTAAATTGTAATACTTGTAAAATACTTTAAAAATTGTAATACTTTATAAAAATTTATCTTGGCCCGCCAAACTTTATTTTTTCGATTCTTGCCCGCGGCCGAAACCGTTTGCCCATCCCTGCTCTAATGACTCTTCATAATCCTGTAGATTA